>OX243827.1:19268354-19465854 GCA_945859605.1 Lumbricus rubellus | reverse complement strand
CAGCTGCATGTGATGCATCAGGCGTCTGCCTCGTTGAATCAACCGCCTCCTGCGATACCAAAAATCAAAACTGCGCTACAGAAGCCATTACATTAGATTTTACTAGACTTCAGTTGCCTAAATTCGCACCAGTTGAAATAAGTGTTCCACACATTCCCAATTGTAACTTTAAAAGCTCTAGGTTTATTCAGTTTTCGTGAACTGTCTCATTTTCTATGCCTACTGTTCGACAACCAGTAATATTTCGAGTTTAAGTAGGCTATAGTAGGCCTAGTTCATGTCAATTTCAGTTCTAGTGAAAACCATCCTAAATTTTAAGCCTATGTGTACATAATTATGTAGTCTATGCGCAATTGCATATAGGCCTAAATACGTTTTATTAAGATGTGTAACGGTTATCTTTATTCAAATTATTCAAATTTGATTATTTTGAATCATGAATCAGAACTCTTTGCATCCACGTTCACAGACCTTCTAATTCCACGTTCTGACTTTCTGACATGAATGGATTTGTAGAAACACTTCTGTGCAGTTAAAAACTAGCAAAAACGTCATTGTCCACCGATTGGAAGTAATTTAGCATGGAGGATGGGAATGGAAAGAAGGGGTTGTGGCGTTATGCAGTTCTAAATTTTTTTTAAACATCCCTTTAAGAGTGAACGTTACTGCTGAATTATGAATAGCCTAAGTAGTAAGTAGGCCTACCAATAAAAGCAATAATATGAATGCAAGTAGCCTTATGGCTTTACATAATAGAAAGGCATTTGCTAAAAACATCAGTGCTATTCTGTTATCATTGCTCATCAATAAATAATATTATCTTTATTTAACAATACGGTTGACAGCCTGTGACAGGCCGCAACCTATAACCTAGTCTAATGACAACTTGTCACGATTCAGACATAGCGAAGTCCCAACATTAACAGCTTGACCTACCTGCCAATTGCTTACAATTTAAACACAATTATTAAACTAAAATCGGGTGTTTAAATTTTTGGGTGAGGCAGTATAATAATAATTTTCGTCTATTCAATAATCCGGTTGAAACACCGCAATCGGTTACAGTGTACAATTAAGCAGTTGAAACATTTTGCAGGAACTCAGATTACAGAATACATAAATCTTAACTATACTAGCTGAACAGACAGCATGCAATAGGCTACATGGAGCTAAAAGCACTTAATTACAAAGCATATCCGCAGCTTTATCCCATTATTTGCAAAACTGTTTGGTGTAGGCTATCTATTTATTAAAGCACTTTATAAATCTTAGCAGGTAACTGCCATATAGCCTACTAGGCCTAATGGACGCAAAGGCTGCGAGTTATTAAGCATAATAGCCTAAGATTATTGATATTGCCAACGCAAGCCGCAAAGTCTGTAAACAAAACGTGCTTAATGATGTCACTGGTTATGAATATTCATAATATGCGATCGGCCAATGAAAAGGCGCTTAAGGCTGACAATGCTACGAAATCGGGTACGGAATGCCTATATGCGTCCGGGGGGGGCGCAAATGGCACCAAATTTCGGGAAAGTCTAATTTTTCGGGCAAGCAGACCCAGGAAAATAGTAAAGAAGCCTAAAAATAGTAAGCTTATTTGTTTTACGAGATTTCAAGTCGACGACTAATAAAAGGTAGTCAACTTTTTGTCTGCATCATAGTTGTAAAAAACTTTTTCCGTTTTTTATTCGCTCCCAAAAAACGTGGTTTTTTTCGTTTTTTTAAATTTTTTCCATCGTTTTTTATCGTTTTTTATTATTTCTTTAACTTTATTTATTCATTTTTTTCTGTTATTATTTTCCTTAATTTTATTTTTTTCTGATATTCTTTATGTTTTCCACCAACTCTCAAGGATTCAGCTAACTAAAGTCATTATTTCATCGTTTAACATCATCATTTAAGAGATAGCCTGCGTGTAGTAAGTTCCTAATCAAGGGTTTCAAGGTTAAAATGCGGTTTTAGATGCAGCAAAGTCAAATTATTTTCCGTTTCCGTTTTTTTATCGTTTTTTGTGGTTTTTATTTTTTCGAAAAAACGACGTTTTTACCGTTTTTTTAATTCCGTTTCCATCGTTTTTTACATCTATAGTCTGCATGGAAAAAAGTGTACGAAGTAATTTATTCCGGATTTATTTTTGGGCAGAAGTAAAATCTTGCCCCACTGCTGAAATCTCCCCTACGCATATGGTTATAGCCCCTTTGAAGATTTCTTCTCAGAAGAGCTGCCGACTACAGCGCGGACACTGCATCGGAATTTCACAACGAAGCGCTGAGTAATTGTGAGTGAAGGACTTGTCCAAGGTCCCTACGAGGAGGCTTGAGGTGGATTCGAACCTGCAACCCTCCGGCTTCAAGGCAACGAATGAATGCCCACTACACCACCGCGCCCCACAATCTGTCGAGATTATACTTTGCTGGGAAAGACGTTGCACGACAAAATACTGCGACGGATCTCGTGAGAAACCTCGTCATCACTGCAGATCAAGGGAACCTCGGTTTTTACTCTTTATACTCTTCTGTCGAGCCGCCCTTTCATTGCTAAAGACAACAACGACCCGAGTACATATGCATATATATATATACCTATACATACATATATATACACACACATATATATATACATGTATATATATATACACACACACATATAATTATGTACATCTACAATGTATAACGCACAACATTACTTCTTCTTCTCCTTCTTCTGGTGCTCTGAGAAACTTCAGGCCTCCTCTGTCTCTCCTCTGTCTCTGTCTCCGTCTGTCTGCCTGTCTGTCTGTATATGTATCTGTCTGTCCGCCTGTTTGTATCTGTATCCGTATCTGCCTCTGTCTCTGTCTGTTTGTCTGTCTGCATCTGCATCTGTCTCACTCTGTCTCTCTGTGTCTCTGTCTCCGTCTCCGTGTGTCTGTATGCCTGCCTGCCTGCCTGCCTGCCTGTCTGCCTGTCTGCCTGTCTGTCTGTCAGTTTGTCTTTCTCTGTCTGTCACTGTCTCAGACTGTCTGTCTCTCTGTCCGTCTGTCTCTCTTTCTTCTCACCCCTCCCTCTCTCCCCTCTCTCCATCCATCGATGCCCTGATGCTCCTACTAAACTACTAAACGAAGTCAGACGTGACATTGACGCCATTTGACGTCGTCGTCGTCGTCCAAACTGTCATTAATTAAGACCTGGCAGCAGCAGCATCAGCGGCCTTCTTCATTCTTCAACAAACGTCTGAGACCCGAGGGAAAGTCAGTCAGAAGATAATCGATATCTTAAGTGAGAGCCGATTAGTTGCCGGGTAAATATTGACGGCCGAATCCGCCACAGATGTCTGCCATGCTTGCACCCTTCCAAATACCGACGCCCCGACCGGCGGCGCTGGCTCAGGCCTCGGCGGCGGCGGCGGCGGCTAAGGCCTCTCCGACCGACCGATAGGATGCATCCTCTCCCCTGCAGCGTTGCCACTCTAAGAAATGAGAAAACCCAAGTTGGAGGGTCGAAAAAAACAAGAAAACCCAAGTTGCATGCCCAAATCTTCGAAAATGTCGACACAATTCCCCGTCCGAAAAAATCTGAGGAACTTTTTTAAGAAGTCATCCGAAAGAAAAATAAATCTTTCAATTTCACGTCCGAAAATTCTGATGACTTTTTTTTAGTAATCCGGCCCAAATCTTTCAAAAAAATGTCCACAATATCCAGATTTAGTCGAAAGAAAAAAATCCCAAGCAAAACACCCAAGTTCTTCTCGGAAAAACCCACATTTTCCAAGTTCGGATCAATCGAAAACCCAAGATCTTGTGAAAAAACCCAAGGAGTGGCAACGCTGTTTTCTCTCCTTCGTCGGCTGCCCCATCATGGACCTACCGACGACGGATAGGCGATAATTCCGCTTATCTCTGCTGCAGAGCCTGGTGCAGCCAAGGGACTCGGAATTAGCTTCTAAAGGCAATTCATTAAGCTTGTCTTCGGCATCAATTGCCGCATTATCCTGCAGCATCATTCCCCGTGCGCTTGCCTGCCAGGGCGTACCGTTATCACTGACCGGCCCGTATTAGGGGGACGGGTAGGGGTGGGGTGGGAGTGGGGTGGGGGTGGGGTGGGGCTACAATCGATACATTTTCTTAACGCCTAATACGCAACAGGTGATTCCTAATTGAGCCGAGCTTCGTGACATGCGGTCCCAGCGGGACACTGTGAATAATGCGCCCTATAAACTATCGCTGCTTGTAGTAATTGGGGGTGGAAGGGGACTCGAATGGGGTGGGGGTGGAATCGGGTGGGGTATGAGGATAGCTGCGGGGAAAGTATACGGCGGGGATGGAAGAAATCCCATGCAGACGTTGTATATCCGTGAGTTTTTTTAGCGTATATAGAGTTCATGCCGCATAAAGCGTCACTATAAGCATCCATCAACCTATATCCATTCGATGAAATCTTTCTGGAAAATGCTTCGATATTATAATAGTAGGCCTATGCTATGCATTGCAATTATGCATACACCTCTGGTAAATAATCATTAAAAACTGATGATGATGACGATGATGACGACAATGATGATGATGACGATGACGACGACGACGATGATGACAACGACAACAACAACAACAACAAGAACAAACGTTTGTGCGTAGACGACAGCCTGCCATGGGCGTAGGCCTATCATAGAGTTTAGACGACCGGGGCGTAGGCCTATCATAGAGTTAAGAACTTAAGACTATAACGGGGCTATTACGCCGATGACTGGTTCCCGATGGCATATAGGCATTCCGTACCCGATTTCGTAACATTGTCAGCCTTAACGCCTTTTCATTGGCCGATCCCATATTATGAATATTCATAACCAGTGACATCATTAAGCAGGTTTTGTTTACAGACTGCGGCTTGCGTTGGCAATATCATTAATCTTAGGCTATTATGTTTAATAACTCGCAGCCTTTGCGCCCATTAGGCAAAGTAGGCTATATGGCAGTTACCTGCTAAGATTTATAAAGTGCTTTAATAAATTGATAGCCTACACCAAACAGTTTTGCATATAATGGGATACAGCTGCATTGCGTGATTCATTATTGGGCGGATATGCCTTGTAATCAAACTGTCTTAGCTCCATGTAGCCTATTGCAGGCTGTCTGTTCAGCTAGTATAGTTAAGATTTATGTATTCTGTAATCTGAGTTCATGCAAACTGTTTCAACTGTAACCGATTGCGGTCTTTCAACCGGATTGTTGAATAGACGAAAATTATTATTATACTGCCTCACCCAAAACTTTAAACACCCGATTTAAGTCTCATAATTGTATTTAAAATATAAGCAATTGGCAGGTAGGTCAAGCTGTAGGCTAAATGTTTAGACCAGTGGTTCCCAAAGTGGTGGTCCGCGGACCGGTGCCGGTCCGCGGAGGTATGATCACCGGTCCGCGGACAAGTTAGAAATAAATTAATAAGTTCTAATTATTAGTTTATTTGTTTGAAATTGTGAAATTATTCGAATTGTCGCCAAAAATTTATTCAAATTTCTGCTTTCAAATTTAAAATTTTTAAATAAGTCAATGTGTAAATGTAGGCTAATTGTAAATAGCCTTTTATCTTAGTCTTTTTATGATTTAAGTCGCTTTGTTCGCCATCGCCATTTAGGCCTAATTAAGTTAGCGGTCCGCGAGTTTCACCAAAAATTATTGCCGGTCCGCGGCCTACTGAAGTTTGGGAACCACTGGTTTAGACTACGCTATGTCTGAATCGTGACAAGTTCTCATTAGAATATATAGGTTGTGTCGTATTGTTGAATAAAGATAATATTATTTATTGATGAGCAATGATAACAGAGTCACACTGATGTTTTTAGCAAATGTCTTTCTATTATGTAAAGTCATAAGGCTACTTGCATTCATATTAATGCTTTTATTGGTAGGCCTACCTATGCTATTCATAATTCAGCAATAACGTTCACTCTTACAAGGCTGTTTTAAGGTATTTTCAGAACTGCATAACGCCACAACCACTTCTTTCCTTTCCCATCCTCCATGGTAAATTACTTCCAATCGGAGGACAGTGATCTTCTTTGCTAGTTTTTAACTGTACAGAAGTGTTTCTATAAAGCTATTCCTGTTAGGAAGTCAGAACGTGGAATTAGAAGGTCTGTGAACGTGGATGCAAGGGGTTCTGATTCATGATCCAAAATAATAAATTTTTAACAATCTGAATGAAGATAACCATCACACACATATCTCGTATTTAGACCTATATGCAATTGCGCATAGGCCACACATAGGTTTAAATTTAGGGTGATTTTCACTAGAACTGAGATTGGCATAAACTACTGTACTTAAGCTCGAAATATTACTGGTTGTCGAACAGTAGGCATGAAAAATGAGTAAGTTCACGAAAACTGAATAAACCTAGAGCTTTTAAAGTTACAATTGGGAATGCGTGGAACACAAATTTCAACTTTAGGCAACTGAAGTCTAGTAAAATCTAATGTAATGACTTCTGTAGCGCAGTTTTGATTTTTGGTATCGCAGGAGGCTTTTGATTCAACGAAGCCAGACGCCTGATGCATGACATAATAGGCCAATGGCTGTTGACCACAGCGTATTATTGAAGCGATGAGTTGGTGGATGACATATTCGCTGGCACGCATGTAACAACGCGTAACCTTTGCATTTTATTTTTCCTCTGATTTCAAGTCTAGCTTCACACTTTCGATTACTTCACTATCGAATGGAAACTCCTTATAACTTTAATATAAGCGCACCGCAATCGGCCATTCCCCCCCTCCGTATGCCAACAACAGCAGCAACAATAGCGCACGAGAAGGCACGAAACACGTCATTGGTTATGAATATTCATAATCTGGAACCGGCCAATGAAAAAGCGTTATGGCTTGCAATGCTACGAAATCGGGTACGGAATGCCTATATGCTTCCCGATGCTGTCTGTCCGCTGGTAGCTGTGGATGGCATGGATGGGTCTCTCTTTCGTCTGTCTAACAACCATCGTTGAAATTATTGCACGATAAACATATCACCATTGAACAGCAGACTTGAATTAGTCGATCGGTATATATATATATACACAGATATAATATATACGTATACATGTATATAGTCATATATATACATAATCAAATATATATAGAATCACATATATATATTCATAGGTATATAATATTCTACACATAGCCTACACATTTACATGCGTAGGACTAAAGGAACTAAATGCATAATTATAATATTAATATACGTACACCCACAGACACATACACACACACCTACCACACACACACACACACACACACACACACACACACACACACACACACACACACACACACACACACACACACACACACACACAAACACACACACACACATACATATATATTATATATGACATGTATATATATATATATATATACATGAGCCCTGGACCGCGGCGGCGGTGACCCCCTCTCCCATCTCCTTCAGCCTGGCGATCGTTTTGCCTGAACGACTGTCGGTCGGCGATGGACGACGAGGAGGATGCATGGCAGCAATCACGGCGAGAGAGAATCTGTATTGAATAGAGACGATCTTTATCTGTACAGAGAAACCTGTCGACGCTTCGTAATGGCTGAATTAGGGAACCGTGGGTCTCTCCCCGGCCGCCGCCGCCGCCGCCAGTTGTACCTGGGGGCATGCAGGGAGCAGCCACGGCGGGGTGAGGAAGGAATTAGGGGAGCGGGTCCGGCCGGAAAAGACCGGGGAACGGATAAAGCGAATTCTAACCGTTGGAGGAGCAGACGATCGCTAACAGTCGCCATCTTGAGCGGACGGCGGTGAATAATTAGAAGCCGATGATTGGCTGGAGAGGTTGCAGCAGGAACGACTGATCATAGAGACTTCACACGTGGATATCGTCGTCGTCGTTGTGGATATGCAGCGCAACATAATTGGCCGGGCTCATCATCCGCAAACGGCTTTGCGTCATTAGATTCATTCAAACGTCTGCATGGAAAGAAGGGAGGGAAGGAAGAGAGGGAAGAAGGGAGGGAAGGAAGGAGAGAGGAAGGAGGTGGGAATGCTGTAAATGGAGAACGGAAGGAAGAGATGAAGAGACAGAGGGAAAGTGAGGAGGAGGGAGACAGAGACGGACAGACAGACACACAGATAGACAGATTGAGATATATACAGAGAAAGAGACAGACAACTAGCGAGACAGAGACAGAGACAGAGACAAGGACAAAGACAGCCAGAAAGAAAAAGAGCGAGAGAGACAGACAGACAGAGACAGAGACACAGATATTGAGACAAACAAGCAGAGAAAGACAGAGAAAAAGACAGACAGAGACACAGCGAGAGACAGAAAGGCAGAGAGAGAGACATAGAGAGCGAGAAATAGACAGACAGAGACAGAGAGACAGATATAGAGACAAACAGACAGAGAAAGACAGAGACAGAGAGACGGACAGACAGACAGACAGAGACAAGGAACCAAAAAGACACAGACAGAGATGGTGATGCGGCGGATGCGGCGGATGCGGAGGACGGTTGCCATGCAAACGGCGGTGGCGCCAGGCTCTGCAACCGCCGCAGCAATGAAGCATCTCATCAGAGGAGAGATCAGCGAAAGATTAAGTCTGTCATCGAGACAAGAAATTCCGACGCGAAACTTAAACACAGCTCATCTAAATAACATAAGTTACTGCAGCAGCCATCGTGTATAATTATGCTTAAATGTATACACACGCTGTCGACTATTGGTGAAAAAGGATTGGCAACTTAACTAATCCACACAACTGTAAATAATGTTGCCGTTTAGAATGCATGCTGCAGTAAATTTGCATGTTATACACGTATACGCATATTAAGTATGCTGCATGTTATTGTACATAATAATATACATCTCAGTGACTGGCTCTGCGAGCTGGAATGGGCTTCCTGTATATAGGCCTATTCTTTCTTGAAATGTCTGTCTAATTTCGCACTGTTCGTAATAATTATGTAAGATTGTCCTTTTGGATCGGGGTTAGTTGGACTCGGGAGCGCTCCTGAGTAGCTAATCTTGATGGAGCGCTATATACCAAATTTCTTTAATAAAATCACATAGAATGTTTTGTAAATCCCCTCTAATAAATATTAGATAGGGTGAATTAGTTCAGAGGCGTTCCTATGATGGAGTGCACATGCAGCGCAAGACCATGCACGAGACAAGACTATACGAGAAAAGTAAATGAGGAGGAGGAGAAGGAGGAGGAGGAGGAGGAGGAGGAAGAAGAAGAAGAAGTGGAGGAGGAAGAGGAGGAGGAGGAGGAGGGATTACCAACTGTATAGAAGAAGAGATCGAGTACCTGCAGTATTATTTCCATTAACTGAAATTCTATAACTGAAATAGCAAAATACATGTAACTGGTTGAGCAGTTAACTGCATCTGAAACTGAAACTGAATAACTGTATAATTTAGTAGAAACTGAAAGACAAGACCTTACAACTAAATAATCACAAAGTGTTGACTTTAAAGTGAAATATGAGTGTTTTACTTATAACTTTCTTTCTGAATTGTTAGCTATAATCACATAATGTAATTTTTGCAATCTTTTTCAATGGTCATTTAACGTCCGGTCCTTTCCACTTTTTTGCACGTCTTGTCGTTCAGTAAAGTTGACGAAACCGTGAAAAAATTCGACGACTATATTATATACAGGAAATGTGTTAACCCTAAATTAAAGGGTTCAAGTATTTTCTTCATCTATTGACGTTTCAGCGTCATTACCAGCTATATATAATAGGCCTACTGCAGTGCGAATACAACATCGAATCCAGTCTATAAAAAATTATACTGCCGCATCTCAAGCAAAATATTCAGGAGTGCTTCCGAAAGATATTCACCGTTTCTCCTGGTACTCTAACGACGGTCATACCAGGAAGGAGATTGACCACATACTAGTAGGAACTAGATGGAGGTCCATGATGAGCTGTAGAGCTTTCAGAGGTCTGGAGTTCCACACCGACCACCGTCCGGTGGTTGCGGTGCTCAGATTGCGTCTGAAACGCAACAAATCGGCGCATCTTCCAAAGCAAAAAAGATACAACTCTGCTGCACTCAAGGATCCAGCTGTGGCTGAAAGGTATGTTGGCGCTCTCCAGGCGGGATTTGACTCGAACGCTGATGTACAGGAAAACCGAACTGTGGAATCGAGGTGGAATCGATTCTGCAATGTGGCCTGCAAAGCTGCTGATAGCACAATTCCACATGTGCGTGCGGCAAGGCGCGGTTGGATCTCTGCAGCCACACTGGACATCGTGGACAAACGGAGAGAGGCTAGACTGATGGGCGATCTGCAACGTTACAGGATGCTGAACCACGAGAGAAGGAGGTCCCTTCGGCATGCATGATCGTCAGGAATGGGCGGACAGGATGGCTTTGGAAGGGGAGGATCTGATGGCAAAGAACCAGCTTCAGGGTGCCTTTAAGAACTTTCGGCGTCTGAAATCTTCCGGACCCAGAGTGTCTGCTCCGATCAGAGATTTTAGTGGTGAGCTGATCTCCAACATTCCTCGTAAACTGGAACGATGGAAGCAGCACTTCGATGATCTTCTGAACCGTCCACCTGCGACTTCTTCGACATCAATTGCGGAAGAGGCAGAGGCGTCCACACCCTCATGTCTTGTGTCGTGCGACGTACCTGTCTTATCTGAGGTGTCATCAGCAATTCAGAAACTGAAGATGGGTAAGGCACCTGGGGTGTGTAGTATCACACCAGAGATGTTGAAGTATGGGGAGCCGTGTACATCAGTCGAGCTGCTCTCACTGTTCGAGGAGATATGGACATCTGGTGAAATTCCGTCTGACTGGCGCAAAGGCATCATTCTTCCACTGTACAAGGGCAAAGGTGATAGAACGGAGTGCAAAAACTACAGAGGCATCACACTCCTCTCGGTTCCTGGGAAAGTCTTCGCCAGAGTCCTACTTGAGCGGATGAAGCAGGTTATCCACACCAGTAGAAGAAGAGAACAAAGTGGATTCACGCCAGGGCGTTCTACTGTTGACCGGATCCTCACTCTCAACCTACTTGCCCAGAAAAGGAGAGAATTCAGGCAGCCTCTTTATGCTGCTTACGTTGACCTGAAAGCAGCATTCGACTCAATCGACCGTGACGCACTCTACAAGCTTTTGAAGATCGCCGGAATCCCTGATAAGCTGATCCTTCTCTTCCGTGGTCTCTATACGGATACCATCAGCTGCGTTCGGTGTGAGGGAGAAACTAGTGGCTGGTTTCGGATTAGGTCGGGAGTTCGGCAAGGCTGTATCCTGGCTCCGGACATGTTTGACGTGGCAATGGATAGAGTTGTGGGAAGGACAGTTGCTAGGGCTATGCCTGGAGCTGATATCGGCGAAGCTGCATTCACTGACTTTGATTTCGCCGACGATGTATCTCTAT
This sequence comes from Lumbricus rubellus, assembly GCA_945859605.1. Lineage (NCBI taxonomy): Eukaryota > Metazoa > Annelida > Clitellata > Crassiclitellata > Lumbricidae > Lumbricus > Lumbricus rubellus. The sequence goes on along the minus strand of OX243827.1, from coordinate 19,454,457 downwards.
TGGCCCAAATTTATGATCTGCTGGCATCAACCCTTGCAATCTTTGAGGAGGAGGCATCAGAGTTGGGTCTACACGTCAATTGGCAGAAAACAAAGGTGCAGAGTCTGAGCGATTTCCTACCACGGCCTTCGGACATCATGGTTGAGGGGGAGGTGGTCGAATGTGTTGAGGGCTTCAACTATTTGGGCCTGCTCACCCATGAGTCCTGTCGGAGCACCCCGGAGATTTCAAGACGGCTGGGAATGGCAAGCGGAGCATTTGGATCCCTAAAAAATAACATCTGGTCCACTCGTATCAGCCTCAGTACCAAGATACGACTATTCAACTCATATGTCATGCCAGTTCTCCTCTACGGCTCTGAAACATGGTCCTTCGGAAGGCGAGATCAGCTGCGCCTAGACGCATTTGGCACTAAGTGCTTGAGGGCCTTATGCGGCATCAAGTGGTCCGACTTCATCTCCAATGAAGAGGTCTACGCTAGAACTGAACAAAGAACGGTATGTGGTACTATTAGACGGAGGCGCCTGGGGCTGCTTGGTCACATTGCTCGAATGCCAGCAGACTCTGATTCGAGACAGGCACTACTGGCGCTGGCTCCGCCTTCCTGGAAGCGCCCTAGAGGGCGACCTAGATCGACATGGGTAGGGATGATTGATGAAGATCTGGCAGGGTTGGGCATGGACCTGAGCATGGCCATCTCTGTGGCCGAGAATCGAACACTGTGGAGACATTTTATTAAACTCATTGTGCAACGCTCCCATTGATGGAGTAGGCGGCGAATGATGATGATGATGATGCTTCCGAGTCCAACCCCGTCGAGATTCTGCTTTTCGATGGCTATAGGTCTTGCACTTAACATTAACCCTTTAATGCCGAGATGGTCAAATTAACTCTTCGAAGTCATCGCTTTATTTGTAAACACAATGTCATGTTTATTGTCGACCTATATCCATATATACACAGATCACAGAGTAGGCTATAGATAACAAGTTCATGCATATATATATATACAATGTAGGCTATTGCATATATCTATCTTTATATGTATAGTATTACGATAGTTCGTGTTAAGACTTGCAATTGACACCATGAATATACAAACTGAAAACACAGCGTATAATACACATAATTATTAGGTTCGAGACTGTTTGAATTCAGCAATGGAAGCCTTGGAAGGGAGCAATTAAGGTCCATGCATGCATATATTGCTGCATGCATGAGTCAACACGCCATGGATGACTGGCTGCGTTGGAATTCCTCTATAGGCCTATAGATGCTAAGCAATTCACTGCAGTTTGTTATTCCAAGTCTCAGAGTATTTACGATAATTATTTGAATACTTTTACATTAATTCGCGAACATTAGAATATCGGTGAAATGTAAGGTCGGTACTTGTAGACGGAATCGGAAACTGCGTTGGAAAACTGGAAAGATGGCGGCAACGGTTTTATTCCACTGCAGTACAGACTGTTCAGATACATCGCATAGCTATCGCCCCTCGGTCCAATTCCGACGCCAGGGGGCGCTGACCCGGGGCCCCCGTGGTGACAGAGGGACCCGACGGAATTAAGGGGGCCCATGACGGAGACTGGTGGAAGGACGGGGGAGTTGATGTCGCTGCCGGGATTCTGCTTCTTCCACTTCGTCCGTCTGTTCTGGAACCAGATCTTCACCTGGGTCTCCGTCAGGTTGAGGGCCAGGGCGAGGTTCAGTCTCTCGCAGACGGACAGGTACCTCGTCTGGCGGAACTTGTTCTCGAGCGAGACGAGCTGTTCGTAGGTGAAGGCCGTCCGGACGCGCCGTGGCTTCCCCTGACCACCGCCCTCGTCCGGGTTCGAGCCCCGGTCCTTCTCGTCGTCCTCATCGTCGTCGTCGTCTTCGTCAGTGTCCTTCCCGGCGGTGGTGAGGACGTCCTCCTCTGCGCTGCAGACGACGACGTCGAGGAGTGGCGAGAGGTTTTTTGGAGCGGCGTGGAAGCCAGTGTCCTTCGACGACGAAACTGGACCGTCCTCTGTTCGTTGCTGATCGCCACCCGCAGACGTCAGTCGATCCTGTGAACCTGACACAAAAAGAAATCCAATAATTAATCATGACCAAGCACGCAGCCACGTAGAACTTCCTGCTTGCACCGTGTTTGAAATTTGTACATCAATGGTGTGAATCGCAAACTTTAATATAATAACATTATAATTATATATATTTATATAATTTATTTAATTTATTTATTAGCTATTTGATATAGCGCCCCTTCAAGGTAACTACTCAGGAGCGCTCCCAGTCCAACCTCGATCGAATAAGACAGTCTTAAGAACAGTGAGAAATGAAGCAGAAAGACCAATAGGTATATTTGACGAAGAATAACAGGAGCTTATTTCAGATCGTATATGGCCAGCCACGGAGAAAACGGCACTAAACAATTGCAGTGATTGAGAGGGGAACAATAAGTTCCGCTTGTGCAGCTGAGCGGAGAGAGCAGCGTCGCTGGACGTGCGTGGCGTCGCAACACAGCTCCTGCAAGTATATTGCAAGTACCCGCTGCCTATCGATTTTGTTTTGATTGAGCGCCTGAGAATAAGCTGGTTCCCGTGACTTCACTTTTGTGGGCGCCGCAGAAATCTCGAGATTACGATTACGATACGATTACGATAAAGGAGCTAAACCATACATATCGCTGTATATACATAATTTTATGCGTAATACAGTGTACATGTATATAATATATTATATTGCTTCTGCCGCTTCTATCTGTGTCATTCTCTCTTTTTCCACGCCACGCATAATCTCCGTTCAGGCGCCATCGAATGCAAAACGACGAAGAAGCAGGTGAAGAAAACTGGAAATGAGGAGGAGGATAAGGTGCACGGAGTATAGGAAAGGAGGTGACGAAAAACAATATGCGGAGCGATTCGAAGAAGGAGGATGGATGGGAGAGGAATGGGAGGAGTCGGGAAAGTGGAGTGGAGCGGCATGACGTGGAAGAGTGGATGGATGCGGTGGAAAAGAAGCTGAAGGATCGTTGGGAGGCTGATGGTAATGATGACGAAAACAAGAGAGAGACGAATGTGGAAAGTCTGAAGCAAGATGCTTAGTGTGAGGTATACCTCACACTAAGCGCTCAAACTGCTCATATATATATATATATATATATATATATATATATATATATATATATTAGACTGGTCCAAATTCGCATGGGAAAATTTTTTTCTTTGGGGTTTTTGAGGCATGTTGATACATTTGTTCATTTTGATCTAAAAAGTACCTGTGTGAAATTTTATGCCATCAATGTAATATTTAAGGGTCACTCACGAGCATCAAAGATGGGGTTTTGGGGCTATATATTGATAGTCCATGCAATTTGGAGTTTGACCTGGGAAAAATTGCAACTCAAGCTTTCTGAACGGTTTTCTTCTCAGGATTTGCTGCTGAATAAAATATCCAAAATCCGATAAGATCTGACCATGGGGTCTCCCCCAAAATGGGGTTCAAAATGTAATGGTTTTTCGTTCATTTTTACATTGAATATCGGGCTGCTGACAACCTTAATGTGGCTGGAAACTGATGTTTTCAAGAACAATTTTCATAAATTTGTTGGTTGTCCCTCTCAGAACATTGATAAGTAGGCCTATACTTAAACAGACCTACCCTTGGGAGACTCAAAGGGAGCATCAGGGCACGTGCCCCCACGATGTTCAATAAATTGAGCTGGTTTCAACGCTGGACCGCAGCATTATTTTTAACAGGCTTTCTAGTCACATCCTATTTGCAGTCCAATACTGTATGGCCAAAGGTCTATTTCTTAAAGCTCACTTAGGCATGCCAGGGTTGACAGACGAACCAATATAGCGTCAATCTGAGAGATTCCTTCATCCACAAAGTCAAGAAAGAAGATGCCCTCTTAGTTCCACTCTGGAATGGTAAGGTAACTGTAGCAGACCTTACGGGAGAAAGAAGAAGGCACATAGGTTGGCCCAGGGTATGAATTACTGGGCGTTTCAGCCCCCAGTCTTTCTTAGAGTCCCATAGTAAAGTATGTTTTTCACACACCCAATTCCAAGTGAATCATGGTTCAACCCCAGTTATTTTTCCACAATTCTCACACTGAGTTGACCTTTTGTCAATAACTGTTGATTTCAAGCCCAAATATCAAATTCGATGAGTTCATTGCTGTGCCCAAACTTCCATCGGGTAGCCTACTGGAACTGCCATGACCAACGTCGCTGTCAAGATCAATGAAGAATGGACATTGGAAAAACCTATTGAAGCTATTTTATTTGACTCTACTGCTTACAACACTGGCATGGGATCCAGTACGGATGTTAGTAACTGTTCAGTGTTGTATTTTGTTGACCTCTCTTGCGTTTAAGTTGTACAGACATCTCACAACAGAGTCTATGTTGGATACAGTCTTCACAGTTGTGATGGACTCATCTTCTGGACCCGATATCCAGCTATTCAAATGTTTATCACCAACAGTGGTCTTTCATCATAACAGTCCGCTAGTCCGTGCATTTCAGGCTCTAAATTAGATGACTGCCAAGATGCAGCTATCGTGGTCATGAAGACCTCCAGAACTGTGTAAGCTGCTTCTGTATTTTCTAACAGGGGATCTTCACACTCGACAATGCACGACAGATAACAAAGTTCATTTACGTATACTCAAACTCGTGATGTTTTCACTTTTTTTGAGCCAATGAAACCAGCCAGGATCGGGGAAGCTATAATCTGAGAAGTGGCTGTTTTCATTGTCCTGATCTAATCCAGTACCTGCAGCGTAGTGGCTCCAAGAGCTTGTGATGCTGCTATGAATGACTTTGCTCTCCTGGATGACTTACACAACGCTGTAAATGAGAAGATCACTAAGGCGGCATTTACTATAGACTTTCATGCATGCTTCATTTCTGGTATTTAGGAATTGACCTTGCTGGGTTCTTATTTTTCTCCAAGAAGTAGTAAATGAACGAGAAAAGAGATAATCAAGACACAAATAAAGAAGACGAACCTAGACTGGAAGAGGTAGTTTCCTAAGGAAAACAAGGAGAGGAAATAACAGAGAGCCGGAGGTTTATGAAATCTCTTTGTATTAAGGAGACGTTGTTGGATCTTCCAATTAAGTAGGCCTACAGACCAAGTTGTGAATGGTGGGGCAGAGAGATTTCTGAGATTAGTTGCAACATTCAGCACCTTCAATGACTCGCTGACGAAGAGCGAAGACATTAAGCATTACCCCAGGTGGCGGAGCTTCATCGTAATCTGCATGGTCAAATTCGACTTTCGGAACCGACAATGTGACATGCTGACAGCATTCTTATATATTTTTTTTATTCCACACTAGATAGTTTATTAAACACTAATTGCATCTGCTTTTCATGCTGGCAATTCAATAATATTGCTAACAGCTAAAATGGAAGGTTCAGTGCTCCTTGATTGGATGCCTGCCAGTTATATTGCACCGTTTACAATGTAGTAAGCATGCCAAAACTTTGACAGCATTGAGGGACCTGAAGATAGAGCCTCAGTGTTTTCATATTTTGCACTGTGGGTTTCTTGTACCAGATGTACAAAAAAAACAACATGCCTTTCAAATATTTCAATGTTCAGTTTTTTGGACCAGTCTAATATATATTGATGCATATATATATAGGCCTGGCAGGCCTGCATGTATAAATTCATATGCCCATAATATATATATGTATATCCAAGCATGGGCAATTGGCATGCAAACATGTATGTATTTGGGCAGTAGAGTTAAAATGAAGACGGGTATATTTTGTAGAAAATAATTGCATCGATCGATTAGGATGAACGAAAAGGATGGAGGGTAAGAGCAAAAGTTATAAAGGATAAGTAAGAAGTTTGAGGATTTGGATCTGGAAGCGTATACTATAGCGGAAGAGGAGCAGGAGTAGGAGGATCAGCAGAAGGAGAATTATATGGAAGAAAGAAAGAAGGAGGGGGCGGAGGAGGAGGAGAATTAGAAGGAAGAAAAGGAGTTGGAGGAGAATTATATGGGGGGAAAAGAAGGAGGAGGAGAAGGAAGAGGTGATTTATATGGAAGAAAAGGGGGGAGAAGGAGAAGGAGGAGATTTAAATGGAAGAAAAAGGAGGAGGAGGAGGAGGAGGAGGAGGAGGAGGAGGAGAATAAGAAGAAGAACAATGAAGAAAGGAGGTTGTGGCCAGCAGGGCCATAAGTCAAGTCAGGTTGTGGTGAAGAATGGAGGGGATGGGAGAATCGCGCCTTTTCGTCGACAGAGCGTCATTTATTCGTCTGCTGTGACGACAGCAGAGAGACACCTGATCTGACCTCTGACCCCAAAGAGACCGGAAGACGATCGTCGTGAAACCCAAGACCGGGTCTCGACGCCTAAGGATCGACGGTCAACCGCGGGGGTCAGAAGGGGTCGCCACTAACCCCCCGGAAATGCGTATTTAAATGAATCCATGCGGCAACCGGGGCCAAAGGGTTTCATCGATGGTTGGGGCTTAATTAACCCTAATGACAGCGACGAGGAAGGAAGAACAGGGCGCTTGTGTCATGGTCAATTACGACGTCTGTCTGTTTACAGGTTGACGGCGGATCGCTTACAAATTACGAAGCAGGGAAAGGGTCGAAGGGGGCATGGGTGGGTCGAAGGGGGCATGGGTGGATCGAAGGGGAGAGGAAGGGTGGATGGAGTTGGGCTTTGATGTGTAGGAAGACCTTCTGCTAACATTCATTTCTCCGATTTCCTAATCAATTGCAGAATCATTACCATCACTTCGTCTGCATGTCTTTATGCCGTATGTCTGTCTGTCTGTCTGTTTGTTTGTCTGTCTGTTTGTCTGCCTGTCTGTCTGTCTGTCTGTCAGATTGTCTATCTCTCTCTCTCCATCTCTGTCTATCTGTATGTATGTATGTCTGTCTGTCAGTCTGTTTGTCTGTTTGTCTGTCTGTTTGTCTGTCTGTCTGTCTGTCTGTCTGTCTGTCAGATTGTCTATCTCTCTCTCCATCTCTGTCTCTATGTATGTATGTATGTATGTATGTCTGTTTGTCCCTCGTTCCCTCTGTCTGTCTCTGTCTCCCCTCTGTTTCTCTGTATCGGTCTCTCTGTCTCTATATGTCTCTGTATCTGTCTCTCACTCTGTCTGTCTGTCTCTCTCTTTGCTTCTCTGTATTGGTTCCTCTTTCTCTGTCTGCCTCTGTCTTTCACTGTCGCTATATCTCTCTTTTCTCTCTGTGTCTCTTTTCTCTCTCTGTCTTTCTTTCTGTCTCTGTCTCTGTCTCTCTCTGTCTGTCGCTATATTTCTCTTTTCTCTCTGTGTCTCTCTTTTCTCTCTCTGTCTCTGTCTGTCTTTGTCTCTGTCTCTCTGCTACCTCTTCTCTCACTCATTCTTTTCTCGCGCGCTTTTACCTGATTCTTCTCACACAGCAACTCCATCTTATTCATATTCTGGCTCCCGATGTTTATTTTTTACAATTCTCATTCTGATGATAATAATAACGATAATGATAATGATGACAATGAAAATAATAATGATAATGATAAAGGCACTGATACTGACAATGATAATGTTAGCGATTATGATAATGATATTGATAATGATCATGATAATGACAATGATACCAATAACAAAAATGATAATGATGTCAGCAGCATCAGCAGATATATAGTAAGTAGTTTATAGTGGTCGCATACATAGATCAACTAATCTGATTTTTAGAAACATGCAGCTTGGAAGGGATCATTCTTACTTCGATCGTTGATCACGTGACTCCGATGCCTATTCATCATCGTGGGAGTCATCTCGATGACGTCACTGTTCCCCTTCTCCTCCTCTTCCTCCTCCTCCAACCGTGACCTGTTCCACTCGGCTGCAAACGCCTCCGTCCTCAGACCCAGACCTTCGTCGTCTGCCCCAGAACCCTCCGTCCTTGACGACGAAGATCGAAGCTGTCTGAACCTCGACGAAGGAGACGCATGGTGAGGTGGGAGGCCAGTGCAGGGAGAGGAGGGTGAACTGGGTTTCTTCGCTTCCGGTGGGGCAGCCAAGATGTCGGCGACGAAGAACGACGTGAAGCGACCTCTGTCGGTCGGAGTGGTGTTGTCGTCGTCCGTTGTCTTCGCCAGGGGTCGTGGAGGTGTGCGCCACCGGTAAGCGGCGGCGGCGGCGGTGGCGTCGTTGTGCAGGTAGCAGAGATGAAGATGCTGCTGCTGCTGCTGCAGCTGGACGTCTCTCCACGGTCCGTCGAACCCGATCATAGGCAGCGGACCGTGACGGAGATCGGGCGAGCATGGGAGGAACAGAGGATTGTTCCGCTTGACCGACTCCGAGAGAACCCCCGCATGGCGACCGAGGACCCCACTGTCCGTGGATGAGATGGTTTCTATTCCTGCTGCAGCAACCTTTGGTGCCTCTACCTCGGTCGCCACGCTTCGTTCGTCGATGCTTCGGGTGTTTCCGGTATCCGCCGACGACGCCGGTGCTTTATTTCCGGTGTTCGTATCGTCCTCGGTGCGCATGCGCAGTCTGTTCAGATTGTCGTTGATCTGCTTTCGAATGCTTTCTAGGTCGACGCTAACTAGGTCAGGTTCACTGACCGACACAGATTGGCACGTTTCCATTGGACGAACGCAGAACGGTTTCGCTAAAAAGACAAAGCATCATGTTCGAATTTTAGATATTTGCTTATCGCAAGGAAAACAAACGGAGTGTATTATACCAGTGCCGAAAGGTAGTGTTTAATCTATATAGTTCCCCTTGTTTTAGGGAGGGAATTCAGGTTTCTGGGGAGGGATGTCACGTGTATCGCTTTTCTGGGGGGGGGGGGAAAGAAATGTTTTCCCCCAGAGAACAACCTTCCCCATGGAGAGCTATAGATAAAACACAGACAGTGAGATACTATAGAATGAAGGTATAATTATTTATAATAGGCCTACACTAAACTTATTTCGTTGGAAACAGTTGTCTGGTTGGAAAGTTCGCATTGAAATGGGGAAAATTCTACAACAAATTCGAGTTTTCTCTGAAGAGTCTGTCACCTTAATTGTATACATGTCTACATAGTGACTTTAAGCAAGTTCTAATTTATTCACAATTGCTAGTACTAGTAGCAGCAGTTATAGCAGTAAGGAAGAGTATTAATAGTAGTAGTAGCAGCAGCAGCATAGTATAGCAGTAGCAGTAGCAGCAGTAGTAGTATAGTAGTGAATCATTATCATCATCATCATCATCATCATCATCATCATCATCAATATCAATATCATCATCATCATCATCATAATCATCATCGTCGTCGTCGTCGTCGTCATCGTTGTCGTCATCATCATAATCATCATCATCGTCGTTGTCGTCATCCTTTTGCTCCTCCTCCTCCTCCTCCCCGACATCATCATCATCATCATCATCATCATCATCTGCACTTTTCCTAACAAGTAGCTGCTGCACTTTTCCAAAAGCAATCGCACTTTGTGCTTGTCCGGTATAACATAATAATGCAATGTGTGTTAATCTTAACCAATATTATAATCCAAGACAAAGCTTCTTATTATAGCAATAATTATGTTGCAAGATTTTTCACGCAATGCTGAGATGCTGTTGATAATTTATTAGTGGCTTCCTTAGTAATTTATCCTTTTTGTTGGCCGTTTTGTCGCCTTGGCGCCAATTGATATGCTGTCATCAGTGGAATTTGGTGCGTTAAGCTGCAGAAAACATCTGAAAAGGTATTCGTCGATTTAAGAAGAAGGCTGTTGTATATGGATAGATACCGTTTCAGATGCCTTTCGCCGCGTTCGGTCATGCAGACAGAAAGGTACCTCCTTAAATGCCTTTGACTTTAATGGACATAATATACTTCGTTAGGTACATCTTCTCCTAAGCGTGACAAATTCCTTTTCAGATGCCTTCTTCTGAGATGGACAGATAGGCCTACCTCTTCAAATGCCTTCTGGTTGGAAGGACAGATACCTCTTCAAATGCCTTCTGGTTGGAAGGACAGATACCTCTTCAAATGCCTTCTGGTTGGAAGGACAGATACCTCTTCAAATGCCTTTTGGTTAGAAGGACAGATACCTTTTCAAATGCCTTCTGGTTGGAAGGACAGATACCTCTTCAAATGCCTTCTGGTTGGAAGGACAGATACCTCTTTAAATGCCTTCTATACTAAGAGGGACAATTAACTCTTCAAATGTCTATTACTTAAATCGGCAAATACATCTTTATGTATACCTTTTCCTAAAAGTGACAGATAGATCTACCTCTTTAAATGCCTTTTCCTAAAAGTGACAAATACCTCTTCAAATACATTTTACTTAAACGGCAAGCACCTCTTTAAACACCTTTCACTGAAATGAACAAATACCTCTTTTGATGTCTTCTCCCAAGAGCGACAAATAGGCCTATATCTCTTCAAAAGCCTTTTACTTAAACGGACAAATACCTCTTTAAATACCTTATATACTTAAATACACAAATGCCTATTTAAATACCTTTTATACTTAAAGGGACAAATACCTCTTTAAACACCTTTTATGCTTAAACGGACAAATACCTCTTTAAATACCTCTTCAGGAGATGTCTTCTGATGTACTAAACGCTGTCTCATCAGTCGCCTCTTAGCCTATAGCTGCTGCTGCTGCTGCTGCTGCTGATGCTTCAGACTATCATCCCAGTCTCCGTTCACCCGAGCGTATATCCAGCTGTCTCACCCGCCACTCCCTCCGTCTCCTTCTCCTACCTCTTACAAGTAGTCTTACTTTCGTCGCTTTAGGCGTCGCTTAGCAACTGAACGGCCTAAACCACTCCGCTTATTAAAACATTACGCAGCCAATAGGATTACGGGCGTTGCCTCCCATCCTCTGGACGCCAGCAACGCCGCATCCCGATGTGGGGCGTGGCTTGGAACATTGGTTGTAGCCAATCGGATGCGGGCTCTGTCTCAGCAGCCGGATTGATGGACGCTGCCGCTGCAACCGGTGCCGCAAAGCCAGCATCCAGTGCCATTAACTCCCGCCAACACCTGCTCTTATACTAAGCGACGCTTTCGCAGGTGCGCAAATTACATACACGCACACACGTACACACATACAGACACACCTACAGACACACAACACACAGTTGCACACACACACAAACAAATACGCTCGCAAACACACATACACATACCTACAGACACCCAGGGTGAGAATTACCGGGGGGTTGGGGGGTTCAACCCCCAGTCTTTCTTAGAGCCCCATAGTAAAATCTGTTTTTCACACCCCAATTCCAAGTGGATAATGGTCCAACCCTCGGTTATTTTTTCACGATTCTTACACTGCATACATACATGCACACACACTTACACACACGCACACACACATACACACACAAACAATTACCGACACACATACCAGCACACGCATACTCACTCACAGACACGCACCTATACGCACACAGACACGTATATAGGCCTACTGATGAACTGTTGCTGCTGCCATCTAGTTCTAACTATAATATTTATACGAAGAAGTGAAGAGCGCATCTGTATAGCATCTCGCACGTGCGGATATAATTAGCCAACATGCAATAGCACTACTTAATTTCACGGTCATGAATTCCGTTCAAACAGATATTGGTGAGCCATGTGTGCACATGGGTGAGGGTCGGTGGGTAGGCATGCGTGACAGGGTTGGTAGACGGAGGAGCATCACTTTCCGCTTCACTGGTCGGATGCTGAAAGCAACCGCTGCAGATGCTGCTGCGATCTCAAGTTAAGGATAAATGAATGAGGGAGTTCGCGGAGAGGAATACCGATGCAGGGATGCATGTCATCAATTACAGCTGATAAAGGTGCATGCATCATAATTTATTATAAACACGTGCATGCATTTTTAGAAAAGACCATTTTGCATTCATTATCTTGAAACATTCATCTCTGAAGCAACGATTTTAATTAAGTCGTTAGTTGGTGCCTTGAGTTTTCCTTTGAAGATTGGCGCTTTAGAAGTTAATTTAGAGATTACCATGTTAATATAACTTTGACTGCAACTTCGAAACGAATAGTAGCTTACAAATGAGCCACAAAAAACCTCTATGTTCTAAGTATATTATCGCTAAATGCAAAAAGACCTGTTTAGAAAATAGAAAACATTATTGTCGGCCAAGCGTATACGCCTCCCTCTGTCTCTCCCTCTCTGCCTCTGCCTACGCCTCTGCCTGTGTCTCTAGCTCTGCCTCTGCCTCTGCCTCTGCCTCTGCCTCTGCCTCTGCCTCTGCCTCTGCCTCTGCCTCTGCCTCTGCCTCTGCCTCTGCCTCTGCCTCTGCCTCTGCCTCTGCCTCTGCCTCTGCCTCTGCCTCTCCTTCTGCCTCTGCCTCTGCTTCTGCCTCTGCTTCTGCCTCTCTCCCTCTCTTCAGATTGTCAGTTTGCTAATGATATAGGTTTTTTCCTAGCTAGTTATATAATTATTATCGTCCATGCAGTCACACATCTTACCCTCTTGAGTACCATCTTCGAAACTGATCAGTTAATGTCATCGAACGAGACCCGCTCGAGAGAGAGGGCAGAGGGTGTGTCGAGGCGTAGCACCCCCTGGGGTTCAATAACTGCCCCATTGACCCAGCCCCCTATCCTTCCTAATTCGATTCCGCGGGCAAAGTTTCAATTATAAGCGATAATAAATGACCTGACATGGACTATATATATAGTGGGGCGCGGTGGTGTAGTGGTGGCGTCGTTGCCTTAGAGCCGGAAGGTTCGAGGTTCGAATCCACCCTCAAAACCGCGTAAGGACCTTGGGCAAGTCCTTCACTCACAATTGCTCAGCGCTTCGGCGTGAAACTCCGATGCAGTGTCCGCTCTGCATCGGGAGCGCCTCTGAGTAGCGAGAGCTTAAAGGGGCGCTATAAAAAGTGCACATACAAACACAAACAATAATAATTATTATATTATACACATTTTGTGCATGATTAAAAGCTACATGTATAATATACATGTAGCTTTTAATCATAAATTTCGACAGTTAATTAGCATAAATATTATTGATTAAAAGCTACATGTATAATATACATGTAGCTTTTAATCATGCACAAAATGTGTATGCAAATGCATAGGCCTATATGTAATTATATATAGTATGATATATATGTAAATAGGCCTACATACGTGTGCGTGCGTGTGTGTGCGCGCGTGAGTGCACGGTAATGAAAATAATATTGTAAAATGAAATAAAAAGTTCTAAGGCACAATTCCGATTTTTTAATTATACTAAAACCATTTTCGACAGTTAATTAGCATAAATTGAATGAAGCCGAAGTCAAACCGTTTAAATTTCAGTTTGGTCATAATAATCATTATAGCCTATAGTTTGAATAATTTTTCAAATAGATTTATCGCCATGCAAACTAAAAAGCAAACTGTGACTTTTATTCTGACGTCAGCAAATAATTCTACTTAGATCTAATAATTATAGGTCTAATCATGGGTATGTACGCAGGATGTCCACAGCTGACGGCACAAGGTGACAAGGTGAGTAGGTCTAATTTTAATGCTTAGTCTCAAAATGTGCTAGCTATTATATCCGAGCTCATACTAATTGTTATTAATTAGTTGCAAACTCTTAATTGCCCACCACGGTGATGCTAATGCCATGGGAGCTGGAATGGCTGACACCCCGTACCGCAGATGCGTGGTCACAGTCACGCGGGAGATGTTATTGGTGTCTGCAGGTGTTCAGGAATTACGAAGATCCCAAATGTATGCCATGCGCATGCGCACGGAACAATGTTATCCACCGCTGAAAATTACGTCATTCATCCTCGACCCTATGCTCATTGGTATCTGTTTTCCGTCCGTCTGTATCTGTCTCTGTCTCTATCTCTATCTCTATCTCTGTCTCTATCTCTGTCTCTGTCTCTGTCTCTGTCTCTGTCTCTATCTCTATCTCTATCTCTATCTGTCTGTCTGTCTGTCTGTCTGTCTGTCTGTCTGTCTGTCTGTCTGTCTGTCTGTCTGTCTGTCTGTCTGTCTGTCTGTCTGTCTGTCTGTCTGTCTGTCTGTCTGTCTGTCTGTCTGTCTGTCTGTCTGTCTGTCTGTCTGTCTGTCTGTCTGTCTGTCTGTCTCCTTCCATATCTCTTTGAAATTGAATCCAGCATGCTACACAAGCCAAACAAGTCGGGCCGTTGCACAGTGCACATGTGACATGGCTTTAGCCGATTCCGCCACCCCTAATCTCACCCCCTGCATAGTCAGTGTACCCTGTGCGGCGTCTCCCGCTAAGTCCAGAAGCTTCGCTGCAGTAGCAGCTGCTGTTGCTTCAACTTGTGTCGCTCTCCACCATGGGAGTATAATGGCAGCGGTCTATAGATGCACAATAATACAGCGGCCCTGAAGGACCTCATGTAAATCTATAAGAAAACGGTCACAAAATAATGTTGGCTACACATGGAAAGCACGGGAAATGTATAATAAGCCTATATGTCTTGCGACTGTATTATTATGTATTGTCTTGTATTGTATCTGAGTATATATAATCTGACTATTCATAAAGTGCTTCTCGCAGCAAGAAACTCCGCCACTATTATTCTGTACTCTGACAGTGCCAGTCCCAAGCATGGATAAAGGAGGAGGGCGACTCTAATCATCTTTGAAATGCTGTTTTCGTTAACGATGACTAAAACGAAAACATTACGACAATAATATATTATACTGTATTGCATTTTCGTTTATTGGCTATATAAGAAATTCGCCGTCGAAATGCAGCATTTAACAACAGATATTGTTGTGCTAGAAGTAAAGTTAATAGAGGCTGCATTTTGCAATAATTACAGTTTCTATCGAGGCTCATTCATTTGGAAGTTTAACTTGAAGTCTAAGTTTACTGAAACGAAAACTTAAACGAATAAGTATAGCCTACCGAAGTGCGCGTTCCCGCTAAATAATAATAAAGGCTAAGTGCCCTGAAAGCATGCAGCTCCTGACCGCTACGCACGTCTATAGGCCTACACCACTGTGTAATAAACAACAGGCCTATACGCCTATAAAAATATAATATTTATAAGTCACGCTAATATACGACAGAGCTTGAAAAGATTCCAGTGTTGAAGGACATGTGGGCCCTATAATATATTGTGGCTGCCTGCCAGGCCGTTGAAGATGACGCCCTCCTCCTTTACCCAGGCTTGGGACTGGTACCACCAGAACGCTGATTAATTAAACAGCTTAAGACGATTCGTTCGCACATGTGCACCGTCAGTCATCACTCATCAGTCGTCGACTTGAGCGATGACGTGTGTGGATGACGTCAGAGTTAATTGACGTCGTCGCTGATTGACGTCATCATACATCTTAAGATCTCGCTGCTAAGCTTGCACAGACCGGTTAGATCACATTGCTTCAGACAGACAGACAGACAGACAGACAGACAGACAGACAGACAGACAGACAGACAGACAGACAGACAGACAGACAGACAGACAGACAGACAGACAGACAGACAGGCAGGCAGGCAGGCAGGCAGGCAGGCAGGCAGGCAGACAAACGGACAGACAGACAGACAGACACACACACAGACAGACAGACAGGCAGGCAGGCAGGCAGACATATAAACAGACAAAGACATACATGTTTAAACTGACAGACAGATTGACAGACCTTTTTTCTCTCTCTGTCTCTGTCTGTTTTTCCTCTGTCTGTCTCTGTCTCTGTCTGTCTGTCTGTCTGTCTGTCTGTCTCTCTCTCTCTCGTGAGTGAGTGAGTGAGTGAGTGAGTGAGTGAGTGAAAGTGGACGAAACAGGTTTTACCTTCAGCCTCTGCATATGCAAAACAGTTGGAGGAGGTTATTATAATAGACAAATAGCTTAGCCCAGGGGTCTGATGACATGCGTTGCAGAGTAAGTTACTTTCAGGCCCGGCCTTAGGGCAAGGCGAGCGAGGCAGCCGCCTTGGGCCCCGCGCTTCCAGGGGCCCCGCGCTGCTGGCTATAATTTTTTCCCCGCCGAGATTGACAATGGTCACGTCGCATTACAACCATGCTTGCAGTGAATTTGCCATGCGATTGCTATCGGGTAATTTTGAAAGAACGAAACTTCGCTGAAAGCCAGTCACGGCTACTGATTGTAGTATACGCTTACATGTAGACTTTCTCCATAAAACATTGATTAATAAATTTGCACACGAACGTTCGCAGGCATTTCTGCAGGAGATGGAAACACGCAATGGTAGGCTAGTGGTGACATTTTTAGCGAAAGCTAAAATGTAGGCCTAACTCACGAAATTTCTAACATGGATATTTTCAAAGAGGTGTCTAAATGCAAATATCTCCGTTTCACTTTGTGAATAATTAGCACCATTAGTGCTTTGGCGCAAGAAATTGTCAAAAACAAAAAACGTAGTCCTTTTTTGTTAAAAAAAGCCTCAATTTTTCAGGCCGGGGCAAGAGCCCCTTTCCCCCTTAAGTGCGGGCGCCCATGAGTTTGCATTAGCCTACATAACACAAATGCTATAGCTGTGGAAAGTCACCTAAGATGGGACTGTTCATAAGATGGGACACACCTATAATAATTGTTACCGCTATACGGCAAAGGAAGCCACTGTCTAGAGTTGCGAAAAGGTATCACGCATATTAAACTCTACCGAGCAACTATTAACACCGGAGATGCTGCTGTCTTGATTTTTTTATAGGGCCTATTTGAATTTTTTTATGTTCGCTGATATGCTATTTCACATTCTTAAATTTTCACAATCTGATATTATGTAAATTAATGTTCTATCTAATGTAGGCTATACAGTTGCTTAAATTGGGACATAATTATTAGTAATTATTTTTAATGCCAATAATATTGCATTCTTGGAAAATTGTTAAACTTTATATGCATCATTTGAAAATCAATTATTATATACGTTATAATATATCAGCGTGTTTATTTTTAAAATAGTGCTCTTAGCTCAAAAGAAATTTGAGATGGCCTACAACGTTAATTCTTCCATTTTAGGTCACAGGTGACTCTCCTCAGCAGTGCCATATAGACACGAAATCAACTGCGTACGTAGGCCTAAATTTATGCTTGAGGACCCGCTGCTGCCTTGGGCCCCGCAAACCCTAAGGCCGGGCCTGGTTACTTTCCAACTCAATGTGTTCCAAGTGGTGAGGGCATTGGGCAAGTGGTGAGGGTAAGTGCTGGGGACGAGGAGGAGGAGGAGGAGGAGAAGGAGGAGGAGGACGAGGAGGAAGAGGAGAAGAAGGAGGAAGAGGAGGAGGAGGAGAGTGCTTGTGCAGCTGCAGGCTAATTGAGTTAAGTATCTATGGAGTCATTCTGGAAATTATAAGGAGAAGAAACGGATGATTGGTGGAAAGATGGGAAGCATCGTCCACCGATGGTTTCAATTACGACGGAATTAGCTATGGATGGAGTTGCAGATGCTGCAGTTAGTGATGCGGACGAAAATGTATGCGCGTGCATGCATCACTTAGGCTAAAGGTGGTTTTGTACCTGCAGTAGAGTTAATATGGAAAACTTATGCATCACCAAAGAGAAAGGTCTCCCCCTCCCCAGGAAAAATCATGGTGTTGTATATCCATGTAAATACGTACCATTACCCCCCCCCCACCCCCAAGAAAGCTCGTCCACACTCCCTACAGAAGCTATTATAAGCAGTATTGAATTTAGACGTCTCTATAGGAGGAATTCTCCCAGAAAAATCTCGAGATGTTTATGCACGTATAATTTCCTTCCCCATCAGAAAAAGTGAATGTTCAACAATTCCTCCCCAGAAAACCGAAAGCAATGCCAATTATATGACCGTGGAGGCAAAATTTGGTAAAGGGGAAAGAAGGACTATACAAAAGTTTTCCCAGTAGCAGAAATGGTTTTATCTATACAACAGTGCTATATAAATATTAAATAGGTCCTATAATATATATATAATTTAAATATATCTATATATCAAAGCCTTGGCTTTCAATAGTTGAGTTGATCCTTTGGCGGTTTGTCCATCGGTTTGTCTATAAAAGATAGATATCTATGACGGCAAATGATAAACATCCAGGCAATAACGGCTCAACCAATGGGCTATTATTATATACACCCTCCGCGAAGCGCCGACGCACAGAGTATAATATAGAGGGTCGGCAGCACGGCCGCGTAATTGCTACCAGCAGGTGAAACCGTTTCGCCGCCACTTACTTACTTACTTACCTCTGGCCTCGCCGCCGCCGGCTCTCGGCTCCAAATCAGAAGCCGATGAAAAACGAGTCCAATAAGCGACGTTCGACGTTTACAGACGAATAATCAGCTTATTCACCGGTTCTCGTCGATGTAAACGTCACTTCCGTTCGCTGTTTCGTCATGCGCCGTACCAGGCAACGCCAATTATAATTGGTGCTTATTAAGGAGTAAATATACATAGGCCTACACACATCCCTTTAATAATCAATATATAAATATATAAATACATGTATATGTATACATACATGCATACATACATACATACATACATACAAAAATATACATACATACATACATACATACATACATACATACATACATACATACATACATACATACATACTTACATACATACATACATACATACATACATACATACATACATACATACATACATACATACATACATACATACATACATACATACATACATACATACATACATACATACATACATTGTGGGGCGGGGTGGTGTAGTGGGTATGTTCGCTGCCTTGCAGCCGGAGGCTTGTAGGTGCGAATCAACCTCAAGTCGCCGCGTAGGGACCTTGGGCACTTGCCTTCACCCGCAATTGCTCATGCGCTTCGGCGTGAAACTCCGATGCAGTGCCCGCGCTGTAGTCAGGAGTGCTTCTGAGTAGTAATCTTGAAGGGGCGCTATGACAAGTCACAAGTGCACATACATACATAGGCCTAGACTATGCATGCATATATACATTACGTATATACATACACACACGCCTTCATGCACACGCACATACATACAAGCTCAAAACACGCAACAAACTTCGCGTGAAGAAACGCGGCTTAAGCTCCTCCAGTCTTCATATCACTGCGCTATATAAACCGTGATGACGTTGCATTATTTCGCAAAGGTCCGCGTCCTTCGTAACCCGGTCGCAGCAGCTCGACCGAAAATGACGCGAGCGTGATAAATACATACATACTCCGGGTTCCAGGAGGAGACAGCAGGAGCGGCAGAGCTGCAAGGCCGCGCCCCGTGCTGCCCCTGGCGGCGAGGAGACACGCTAATGGGACGCCCGATCTTAACAGGAGCGCCCATTATATCTTAGATTACAGCGTTCGCAACGGATTCTCTTCCAATTTCTTGCGCCAACCGTCCGAACGGGGGTTCGCCATTGCGAGCGGGATTACCGGGGATTTTCCGACGGACGGGAACTCGGTATGGGCGATAATCTGTGGCCGTGCCAAGTGAATAATTGAGCGATCGACGCAAAGCCTCCGCTAACGAACTACTCAACGCGTCACGTTGAATGGGGTGCTTTTAATTGAACGCTGGTCATCCCTTGCGCTGTCCCCTGCCCCTACGCTGTCCCTCTGCCTCTGCGCTGTCCTCTGTCCGTCCTCTGAGCTGTCCCTCTGCCCTCTGTACTGTCCCTCCCTGCCCCCCAACCCTCCGTGCGATATAAAACCTCGCAGACGCCCTCTCATTATTTTTCAATTTGACGGTACGCTGGCCGGCCGTGACGTGTTAAAGCCAGCCTCAGAGGAAGAAGGACTAAGGCGTCAGGATGAACGTATAGGCATCGGCCGATAGCCATAAATCACTCACTCAGAGAGACAAGCAGACAGACAGACAGACAGACAGGCAGGTAGGCAGGCAGACGGACAGGCAGGTAGGCAGGCAGACAGACATAGAGGCAGGCAGACAGATAGACAGACAGGCAAACAGAGAGACGGACAGACAGAGAGATACACAGGCAGGCAGACAGACAGGCGCACAGACAGACAGATAGACGGGTATTCAGACAGACACAAACAGACACACAAACAAAACCGACAAACACAGTGAGTGATAGACAGATTGGCACGTTGACAGACAGACAGACAGACAGACAGACAGACAGACAGACAGACAGACAGACAGACAGACAGACAGACAGACAGACAGACAGACAGACAGACAGACAGTTAGAGATATACACTGAGACACATACAGACAGACACACTCAGACCGACAGACAGACATAGGAAGGTACGGATGGACAGACACACCGACAAGACACACCGAAAGATAAACAGACAGACAGACATACTCAGACCGACAGACAAACACACAGACAGACAGACAGACAGACAGACAGACATAGGAACGGACGGACATTAGAAGTGACAGACAGATGGACAGACAAAGACAAACACACAAGCATAGACAGACACATCGAAAGATAAGGAACGAGGAATTAAGTTGAGATAGATGAGGTATAGACTGAGATGAGATGGTGTGAAATTAGAGAAGAGAGCAATCACGTATCATCATACATAGCCTACATGTAGCCCATAATTATATGCTGTACAATTCGATACTCGTAATATATATATAAGGTCGTTGTCGTAGGCCATGAGGCTATCAAAGGACCGTCCATAAATGACGTCACGCACCGGGGAGAGGGGTCACACATTTGTGACGATGTGTGTCGACTCCATACTATATTTTGTCATATGACTTTTGTGTTGACGCGTGACAATTAAGGGGTAAAAAATCGTCCAACGTTGCGTGACGTCATTTATGGACGACCCATTGCAAAGACAATGAACCAGAACCGTTATCTAACCGCACGCAGTGGCGTGGCCAGACAACAAAATAATTATATTCAGCCTACTCCGTCCTCGTTCTCACATCCGTGAGATTCCTCATGCTGACGCATAAGACATAATGTGGTTTTAAGCTTATAACACCGCGGATGCTATTCAAGTGACCACTGTGACCTTAATTTTAATACTGTAGTTTCCTTTTCTGTCTATCCTTCCTGTCATTCCCGTGCACATAGTTGTAAGCAGTTTTGACTTTGAGTAGACATAGGGCGGCGTGTTGTAGGCCTAGTTTATGCAACAGCCTTCGAATAGCATTGCCATCTAACGAACAATAATTTATTATTTATTAGGCGACTTCTACAGATCTATTTATAGCCTGGATTTTCATTCTAAAATTAATATAGTTCAGATGAGATAATCATCCATCAATACATGCATCGCAAAAGACGCGAAGTGCACAGATGAAACTCGCATCATACATGTTTTTACTCTTTTTACATTATTTAATTACACGTAAATTAAAAGTAAACATTTCCCGTGATGCAGTTCGTTCTGGTTCTCGCACCCGCGAAAAACACAGAAAACATATTGCATGTAGATTCAACACTAAGCCTTTCTAGTCGTCTAGCATTTGACAGATTAGATATACAAATGAGAAAGGTTAACGTATAGGCCTAGTAGTTCGTAATCGTAGGCTAATCGTAATCGTAAACTCGAAATTTCTAAAGCGCTACTCGAAAGCCAAGCGCAGGGCACCAGCTTATTCACGAGCGCTGCGTTGAGTCAGAAGGGTTGTCCGTGAGAGTATTCGGTGGTGGTCCGGGTTGAATAATTTTGTTTAGCCTTTTCGGAAATAATTTAGGATATGTGCGTTAAATTTTAAAAATTTATCTGTGCTATTAGTAAAACTGATGCCTAGAATTTAGTATGCTGCTGTGCGTAAAGAATAGGTTATAGCAGCAACTGCTCTAAATTACGTCATCAGGTTGAGATTTCTCTGCAGTTAAATATGTATTCTGTGCGCTATCTTGTGGTTTAGCAAAATGGTTTGTTATTTTCGCTTTGGAGTTGTTTCTAGTATTTTATTTTATTTGTTGCATCCTTTCCCCTTCCAGGATATGTAGAACTGAAACAGCGTAATTCATAAGAAACTTTCTGGAAGCAGGACAACTGCCGTAACTACTAACTAGTGATGCAGCGTATGAGGTACCTGCGACGGGATTGATAACGCCCACGCGCTGTGTCCAGGCCTCGATTACTGATCCATGGGCGATATTTGAAAGGGGATGCCTCAAATTATAATTTCTAAGGCAATACTTGAATTGTAGGGTTTAGTTGAGAATTTGAATTTATTACAGAAGATCCACCAAATGAAGCGCAGATATTGGCTTCTGAACTACCTGGTCAGCTGTAAAAGACGAGTACTGAACGACGAATTTTCATCTAACTTCGTAATTGTGTGAATGAGGGACTTAGAATTAAATGCACAAATTTGCTACAGGAAGTTCACCATTTTTTGTTATTCAAACCAAACATTTATTGATTGAAATTATGTTGCCAGTGCTGATGCTGCTAGTTAAAGACAGTTTTATTGTTGACTTGTCTGCTACCTGTCCAGAGAGCTATGAAATCGGTAAAAACGCACACTGCGTGCCCGTACTCCAAACAATATGGCTGCCAACGAATGCAGTAAAATTAGAACGTGACCGATCGATAACATCGCAACATGCAAAGCGTGAGGGTCGGTTAGGGCTCAGGTTTGGCGTCATGAGGGTCGGTTAGGGTTAGTTTTAGGGTTAGTGCAGTCATTCTGCTGAAATTGAAGCTAAATTGGTGAACAATGTCGTCGATAGGTCGCGCTCTAATTTTATTGCATTCGTTGGTAGCCATATTGTTTGGAGTACAGGCACGCAGTGTGCGTGTTTACCGAAATCAGGGTAGAGTTGGGTAAAGCTGTGGCGATGATGATAGATAATCTATCAGTCTTCTGCATTGTTGATCTGTAGTTGATTGATTGATGGATTGATTAGTTTCTTGATTGATCATTTTTCAATATTTAGTTCTTACTGATTGATCGGTTGATTTTTTTATGAAACGTGTAGGGTCCAAATGCATCACAGTTGGAAAAAGAATTGGGAGCTGGACAATTCGCAATCAACGAACATTTCATCGGCTTAGTCAATGTAAGCTCTTTCAATTCTGCAGTGTAACGCAATTGATAGGACTGCTTATTTGAATCACTCATGGTGTAATGGAGAGTAGAAATATGTTTTGAAGACTTTACCCTCTTATTATACGGGGTAGGCGATGATGTTAAGGATGACAATGTGGATGATGAAGATGACGACTTATTTTTTGAGGGGTTCTTTGCACTCGGAGCACATCTGATTGGGTTGACTGCATGGGCGTCCGCAGCGGGGCGCAAGTGCGCCCCTGGATTTTTTGCATAGTTGCACATTAATTTAGATTATTTGGTTGTGATTGTTACTGCACGATTTTAAATGTGATTATCGATTCGTTCTACAAGTTGAACAGATATCTTTCTTTGGGCGCATAACTTATAGGTAGGCTATAGGATTCTTTAGTGGTAATATGGAAATTCAAACTGTCACCCATTAAATTTAGACCATGTCACAATTATTTAAAAGTTTGCGCCCCCCTAGAGAAATTCTTGCGGACGCCCATGGTTGACTATGAGTGGCTCTTTATAAATTCATAAATAGAATCGAATGGAACTTGTTTATTAAATTGAAATACTAATTGCCTGAGTATATTCTAAACTTTGACATGGCATTGTTCTGTGTTGCATTTCTAGTTTGGCAACACGTGTTACTGCAACTCCGTTCTCCAGGCGTTATATTTCTGTAAGCCGTTTCGCGACATGGTCCTTCTCTACAAGCAGCAGACGAAAAATCAGAAGAAAGAGACGTTGCTAACTTGCCTTGCAGATCTTTTCTGTTCCATCGCGATGCAGAAGCGGAAAGTTGGATCTATAGCGCCGAAGAAGTTTATTCAGCGGCTGAGGAAGGAAAATGGTGTGTACCCAATCGCTCGTTTGTAAGCTTCGAGTATGTACAGAAATCATATGAAACTTTTATGTGTACCAGACACCAGTGCCATAGAAATTACTAGTTGGTAATACTATTGTTAATATGAATTCTCAAATGAATTGATTGATTAATAACTTGTTTTTAAATGGCGTGTACTTTGAGTGGATTGAGGTTGGCATTGGCTATTGACGCCTTACAAGTGCATTATGTTGATGACGCTTTAGAAGTTGCCGGTTTGTTTCAGATTTACTTCGCAGTTGCCACGAGCAATATTCTGAAACTTAAGCAAACCCTTTATTTGCCATGATTGATGCTGGATTATAATATAATATATTTAATATATTATATTAAACAATGGTGATTAAAAAATACTTCATAATGATGATTATTGTTTTAGAAAAGGTTGCTTAAGTGTGATACAAGTGTTTTGATGTATTTGAAGCTCTCGATTATTTTCTGGACAAGGTCGTTGATTGAAATTATTTCCTTTTAGTTGGTCATTTGTGATTGTCAATTCTAATTTTTGTAGTGGCTTTCGACAACTACATGCAGCACGATGCCCACGAATTTCTCAATTACCTCTTAAATACTGTGGCTGATCTGTTACAAGGTTAGTTTTTCGGCTTCTTCTATTTTAACAGGGCTTTTTTAACGTGTAGCTGTACACAAAATGTGCAGTTCTAAATTGATTTGTGCAGTTGTAGAAGCATTTCTGTACAGTTAAAACTAGCAAAAAATGGTAATTGTCCTTCGATTTGAAGTAATTTACCATGGCGGATGGGAAGGAATAGAAGGGGTTGTGCAGTTCTAAAAATTCCTTTAAAACGGTCCTGTATTTTGATTTGGCTTTGAGTTATTATTTTAATGAAAATTAATTCTGCATAAACGTTAAATGGACTCTACTTTCATCTTATCACTGTTTGCATTAGGTATTCCTTTATATTTAGTCTTCTTTGTGCCTCCAGATTTGTTGCCTTCAAATTGTGAGTCTTACGTACTGGAATGTATTTCTGTTGGTCTTAGCTGAGAAGCAGCTGTTGAAGGGTAAGACTACTCAGAACGGGCAGCCGTCAAAACCCGATCCTACGTGGATACACGACATATTCCAGGGAACGTTTACAAGTGAAACGCGTTGTCTCAACTGTGAAACGGTATGCATCGTATTAAATATGCCTTGTATTAATGCATCGTATTATACGACAACGACGCGTGTGGTCGGTTGCGTATGGAAAGACAAACTCAGAATAGGCATTTAGAGGAGTTTTATGAGTTCAGGACCTCAAAATATGTGTCATAATTTTAAAAACCTTTTTGTATATTCTGCATATTTTATGACCGTGGTCACTGGAAGTACCCCGAAATGGAACCCCGGACGTTTTTTACTATGTCCCTGCATCAAACCCCATAAAGAGCGTGGATGCATGATTTAATCCTGGCACTATTTAGGAGTAAAGTGCATTCTGTGATATGGTAAAAGGACAAATTCAATTTTTTTTAAATGAGGTAAGGTAGGATCTCATTTTAACCCTTGACCTGCACTGCTTTCTACTGTAATTTTAGTCGTTAAAGGGTTAATACGTTAAATATTAAATAATAAAGTCATATTACACTGAATAGATGGCATATAGACATTCTGTGTGGAATTGACGCTTGTAAAACATGCACTGCTCTTCATAATACCCTCGTTGGGCGCTAACATTGTGACATTTATGGGACATAAAGTCGATGGATTGGATTGCATTTTAGGTGCGGAGCAAGGAAGAGGATTTTCTCGACTTGTCCGTTGAGGTTGAACAGAACACATCGATAACGCATTGCCTGCAGGCCTTCAGTAACACAGAGACGCTGTGCAGCGAATGTAAATACTATTGTGAAGTCTGCTGCAGCAAACAGGAAGCACAGAAAAGGTGATCTTGGTCGTTTCTTCTTTTCTTAAAATGTTGTTTTCTTCTTTTCTTAAAATAGTGTTTCGATCAGTTCTGTGCCTTGTTACTGGAGGGTTGCAGGTTCGAATCTACCTCAAGCTACTGTATAATGACCTTGAGCACGTTTGATGCCTGAGTCACTGGTTGAATCTGTTTTGCTCTAACCATATGAATCTGCTGCGTAAAAGTTCAATACTTAATTTTGAAGCTGTAAGAATTTGTTTCAAAGACCAAAAAGAATGTTCTTGAAAACATGATAACATGTTTTTTCAAAAGAGAATATTGCTTCTGTGTATCGTAAAATATTCCCTAGCAGAGTTTTGAGTATGAAGATTATGATGAAAATGCAATAATTAACCTTATTGTGAAATGGCCAATTTTGCTGTATATTTCAGAATGAGGGTGAAGAAGTTACCGCACGTTCTAGCACTGCACTTGAAGCGATTCAAACTGGAACAACCAAATCGTTCGATCAAACTGTCATATCGCGTCGTCTTTCCGCTGGAATTACGGCTATTTAACACGGTAAGAGTTCTCTCAATGCAGTGGTGTAGCCAAGCGGGGGATTTCGGGGATAAAACCCCCCATTGGCTTAGGAAAAACTTTTTTAAAGGTTATTTGTCCAATTATAAGAAAAACAAGCATCCGACCATAACCCACCCCATCAGAAATTCCTGGGTACGCCACTGTCTCAATGCATGTTGTTGCCGGGTGGATGTATGGATGTGTGTATGCCAGACAGAAACAATGAATTGGGAAGGAAGGCAAATTGTGCCGAGGGCTATTAAGAATTTTGGCAGTGACCAGGAAAAATATGGATTGTGTATGATTCTGTATTCTTGTTATGACGCCACTTCATTAGATGTACTCAGATGCGCTCCCGACTACAATGTAGGGTGGCACTCAAAATAAAAGTCTGTAATTGGTATCTTCCCACCCCCCAAATATGTTTAAAATGTTAAAATAATAAGGCTCACAAAATTTGGAAGCACTATAATAAAATTTACTGGTAGCTGTACGTGGTTAAAGTTTTTAGCATTGGACAATGTCAATTTCCATGCTGTTTCAATGGGTAAGATACATTACTATGAAGGGTATTCACTATTGCTAAGTTAGTGATGAGCAATTGAGCACAGCACTACTGGTGACCTCAGGAGACCTCTTAGTAACTAGAAATGTCATGCAGTGCCTCTCAGCCACTTGTTACAGAAATTGATTCTGTTTTCATAGTGACCAAGGACACCATTGAATGAATCAGCGACATTGTTGACCACCATCAGACTCTCTGCTCATATTGGAGCACTAGCATACTCAGAAATGCAAGTGCTAGGGTGAAGGACTGAAGGTCTTAAGGACCAAGAACTCTGTGATATTTTAATTGCCACAAGAAACTGTTAAGTATGTTCTGACAACCATCGCTGCATTTGTATAGTAACAGTGCCATGCAGCGCAACATGTCAAGGAGTTTGTCCATGGGTTTCTTTACTTAGGGCTGTGACCATTACTTCCTTCAAATCCAGGGGAATCATTGTCTCAGAGAAAGTGATACCCTTTACTTAGTATTTCAACTACAAATGACTACAGAAGGAATTGATTGCTGAATCGGCAACAGTTTAGTTGTTTGTCTGCATGCATCAAACTCATACGGAAGATTCAAGAAAGATTCGAGTCGTTGCGCGGATCAGGTGTGGCACATGCATGTGTGTACACTGTACAGTCACTTAATGTACAACTTCACAACTGCTTTGAACTCTTTGAGAGCTACAACTCACGTTTGGTGACGTTTATCGAGAGTGCAATAAATAGCTTTTAAAACTGTATGTGACCTTGCCTTCCATCTAGGCTATCTAGCTTTAGGATGGGCCCCAGGGGCATGGACATTGGAAACGCACATATTCCCGACTTTCCACTCCTTCTAAAAATATCAGTGCCAGGTGAAAGAGCTCATAGTGGTACAAACAGTCTTGGCTGAATATCATTGAACTGGATGAGCTCGATAAACTCATTTTGCATCTGATCCAAACCAGTGCAGTTGCTGTCACCTTTATACCGTTTTTCATACCGGTCTGCTTCAAATTCGCATAGTATACATGAATCTCCAAATCTATTAAATTATATCTTGATGTTATGTCACTGGAGGTCCCATCTGGTGTTGAACACTTTGGCATCGACTAATTCCATGATTTTGGTCTATACAAACCAAGCTCGTAAGCTTTTGTACAAACAAAACACAGGCACCGTCATGAAGGTATGTAGTGCTGGAAGTTGTATGAAATGACATACATACATAAATGTAGACAATTTAGCCTTTTTTCTGTTTATCCGTCTTATTATAACAACAACCAACAATTGGTAAAGTTAAAAAATTACAAGAAAGTTGAAGAAACATTATTATTCTTGGTCAGTATGAACAATGAGTCACAGCACAACCTGTTCTCTGTAGATATCAGCTAATTCCATACGCGATTTCAAAGAAATTATGTGATGTGCTACTATAAACTACTAACGCGCTCAGCTAGTTCTAAATATTCTTCAATCGGAATAAAATTTGTAACACATGAGTTTCTTGTCATAATGAACATTTTGAAGGGGTGGGAAACTGGATTAGTCAAAATTATTTTTTGGCCATGCATTTCGTTGTCACCCTACTACAATGCTTACACTAAATCGGAGTTTCACGCTGTGAAGTGCATGAGCAATTGCGGGTGTACACTGTACGGCTTCCTCAAGGTCCTAATGCGGCTGCTTGACGTGGATTCGAACCCGGAATTATCCGGCTCCGAGGCACCAAACCCACCACTACACCACTGTGCCCCACAACTATAATATTCATTGATTCTATGGACTTGTCTAGCACCATTCAAGAAAACTACTCAGGAGCGCTCCCAGCCCAGCCATGGCAAATGAAGACAGAGATTTACGAAACAAAGTTTGATTGGCCAATGGTCAGATGCAATATTCTTTGCCAATGTTGAGTTGATATAATTATTTTTTGTTGACATTTCAGTCGGATGACGCTTGTAATCCTGACCGCATGTACGACCTCATATCCGTTGTAATCCACTGTGGAAGCGGCCTCAGTCGCGGTCACTACATCAGCATCGTCAAGAGTCACGGTCTCTGGTTACTCTTCGACGACGACATCGTTGATGTACGTAAAACTGTGCGCTGCACTCATAGGCGTACGGGAGATTTCAGCAGTGGGGGGTCAAAGATTTTACTTCTGCCCGAAAAATAAGTCTCGGGGTGGGAAATACTATTTTTCCCAAAACAAAAAAGTTGAAATATGTCGTGAAAAACACTATTTTTTGTATTTTTTCGGGTCTGCTTGCCCGAAAAAGCAGACTTGCCCGAAATTGGGGGGCATTTGCCCCCTCTGGAGCCCCGCCTCGTACGCCTATGGCTGCACTTCATATCAAGGGTCGTTGAGATTTCTAGTTATGTCTGTACCAATAACTAATTGCAAATTTAAGGTATATGACGGTTAATATTGTAAGACCATCTGTTGTGCTTTAACCCTTTAACGACCGAAATGTGGTAAATGGTATGGAATTTCCTATACACTTGGTCGGTAAAGGGTTAAGTTGTGTAACTGAATTGTGGATGGCAGATTTAACCGAGATCATGTCTTGTATTTGTCTCTCAGAATTGCACGTGTACTCAAAATGTGGGCCTCTGCTCAGTCTGCTGGTGCTGGGCAACATTGCATGAAGGACTTTTGCTGTGTCCCTACACAGTACATCAATTCATTTCGAGGATTTATATAGCACCTCTTCAAGAGAGCTATTCAGAGGCACTCCCACCTACAGTTATTGCCTTGGTCGTATTTAAAATTCTGTGGAAATGTTCTTAGCATTAGATTCACCAAACATCTTGAAACTAATAATGTGGAATAAGTATCTTATATATGCTGTGTCTTTGTTGAGGCTTAGAGTAATGTAAATGGTATTTTGTTTTATTATGTGTGAACTTTTAAACGGTAACTTTTTGTATAGTTTATAATATGTATGTCATTCAGAGGATTTAGAATTGTGGCCAAAACTTTAATGATCTTTTCTGCTGTTCTATTTTTAATAAATTTACCGTGTGATATATTTGCAGAAAATTGAAGCGTCTGCAATAGAAGATTTCTACGGTCTTGCAACGGACATGCAGAAAAGCTCAGAGTCGGGTTACATATTGTTCTATCAGTCGCGGGAATGAGTCGGTCAGCAGCAGCGTCGTCGTCGAATTCTATCCTTAGACGTTTTCCTAATTATTCATGCAATAACATCCTCGCCTGGTTTCGTTGGCCTTGGGATGCAACCATGTTGAAGCGTCAACGCATCGGTTGACTTTGAGTTTCCAACGGTTGACTACACCATTTCGTCAGTTTGTGCTGTTATCAGTTTTCTCTAGCCATGGTTATTAGTGTCCTCGTCTACAATTTTAATTATCGATATTACTTATGGTGCAGTATATCTGCCCGACATGTGGAAGGATTTTGCATGTGGCCACATGTGTTAGTGACAGTTGCCTTTGTCGTGGACATTGTCATTAAGACAAAGCTTCTGTGTTTCCAATGCTGTGTGTGTGGTTTTATCCTTTGGTAATTGAATGTTTTTTGAGTTGTGGTTAGCCAAAGCTTTAAAGTTTCGTATCTTGTTTGGGTGCTGGTGATTGGCTACAAAATATGATACATCTGGAGCCCCATATAGTATGCAATGCATGATGCATTCTGATATGATTTGGTCGCAAATATGACTACCTGTGTGTAATTCTCCTTTGGCTCTTTTAAATTTTTTTTATTCACCTGGTTGTTGAGTTTCCAGATTCAAGAAACGACCGTTGCTTACTTAAACTAACCAACAGGTACCTGGTACATCTTCTGAATTATGTATAGCACACGTTAGCAGTTAATCTTTGCCATTTTCATTGTACTAATTTTTGTGCGCATGTAAGAACAGATGGTAGGACAATCCCTCGTAAGCTCGGTGGTCAAACATTTCTTGCATATGTCCATAAAGTATTTATTTGTTTATCGTTTTTATTTAGATGTTTGATGTCATAGTAGGTTGCATTTCTTTGGCAGAATCTTTGTGTTCTTGTGAGGGGTGTTCTGGCATGCGTATTTGGGCAACAGCATTTGGATGTGTTTGTAAGCTTCTTCTTTACTGTCCTTGCTGTCAATGAGCAATTCAAAGTAGCATTTTTGTAATTTTAATGTGTGTTGCACTGTAAGAATCACCAACTATCTGTTTTAGTTTAGCTTTAGTCTTTCTAAACCGACCAGTGTGTTAAATATAGAATTGGTTGGTTGGTTGGAGGTTTGGATAATCAAGAATCCAAGGAGGTAGTAGGTTCAGGTACTGCACTATTCTTAGTTTCAGGGACAGTGGACTTGTTCTGTTCATTGCTGTATGATTTTGCAGTGGTTCCTGTTTTACTGTCTGGCAGTATAGAAACGTGCATTCTAGGAATTTGTGCTTTTTATTGTATTTAATGATCCACACCAGAGGGCAGGAAGACTGGAAGAAGACCGGGTACACTGTGTTTGTATTATTTGTGTCAACTTGGACGTTTCAGAAGTTTATTCATTCAATCATTGTGAGAATTCGTATGGCCCACTTCAAAGGGAATACTCAGAGGCGCTCCAAACTCCAGCGTGGCCAAATAAAGCTGTCTTAAGATGAAATGAGGAGCGCCTGAGAACGTGGATCTGTTGTATAATGAAATCTTTTCTTTTTTGTACAGTTCAGTACGATTTTTCCCAGCTGACCAAAAAATTTATCGGGATTTCTGATGATGTTTCTCGGTTAGCAGCTGGCAAAAAATTCA
Organism: Lumbricus rubellus; assembly: GCA_945859605.1. Lineage (NCBI taxonomy): Eukaryota > Metazoa > Annelida > Clitellata > Crassiclitellata > Lumbricidae > Lumbricus > Lumbricus rubellus. Next base: position 19,422,929 of record OX243827.1, on the reverse strand, counting down.
TTTGCTTGAAAGTCATAGTGTGTACCGATATATTTCCGTTGGTGTTCGAGTATCTTTTGTGGAATTTAATTCCCGCTGTTGCTGGTGTGAAAAGCGTCAGGACTGATCATTGTCGCAGATTTCAGCGCATCATCGATACACCAAAACAATTTAATCTGGTTTACGGCTGTCCATACATTATGCGTGTGTATTATTTAAACAGATGAGAAACTCGCTGAAAGTGCGCACATAGAGACATTCCAGCCAGTGTCTAAACTTTTTCCTTTGTACAGATTATTGTAAATGCACGCGGTTTTCCCGGACGTTTAAAGAGTTCTTTTCGATGCTATTAAGTTTGTCACACATTTCTGATGATGAGACTTCCGGATGATTTGAAGTAAATAATTATAATTATGGATTTTCAAAGTAGGTGTTTTGTTGTGATTATTTTATTTGATAACACATAGGCTACTGTAAGCCTCTACAGCCCCAGAGATTGTTGCCTTAGTCTGTTGTTTGTACAGAACTCTCTCCCCCCTCTGTGTCTGTTTCTGTCTGTCTCTCTCTCTCTCTCTCTGTTTAAATTGTTTAAATTCAATTGTAGCTTGAGATAGAAAATTAAATAATTATGGTCCACAAAATGTACGGATTGCCACAGATCGAGAATACTACGCAATAATATGACATTAAAACGGTGTTGAACATCCAATCCACGAACACGCTGTAAACAAAGGAAATCGACCACAACAATTAAGGGTTAGAGTAATTTTTCGATTCGTGACGTAATCTTTATTGTACGCATACCCCTTGCTTATGAAGATCTAAGCTTATTATTCGTAATCGTAACCTCCTAATTTCTAAAGCGACTCTAGAAAGCCAAGAGCGGGGCACCGGCTTATTCACGAGCGCTGCGTTAGGCCTATTGCTGTTTTGGAGATGCGTCAAGTTGGACATTAAACAATTAATGAAAAATCATACTTGCTAGTTGCAGCTCAAGAATATGACAATATAGGCCTACGACGAAATCATAGCTAACGTTTAAATTACGAAGCTTTCATGCAATTATTGGTTTCCACATTATTAGTTTGACTATGTGAACCATGGATCTTGAAGTAAGTCTTGGCTGCAAAGCAATCGTGTTCGGACCATAGAGATATCCGAAAACAATTGCTTTGCTTTGCTTTGCTTTCCATTATGACCTGCGGAGACAATACAACGAGACGAGAAAGCTGAGAAATAATGCTTTGATTTTGGAGAACAAAAACTAAGGCGCGGTCATCGATCACGTGGTTTATTCAGCCAATCATTGAGCGCGAAACTAGGTCAGTAAGGCTGCGTCAGTCCCACGGCTCCTCCGTAAATTCGTTGTTTCGATGCGAGCCAACCTACGAAAAATTGTTTGAAAACGACAAAATTACTGGAATCCGTTGTACTTTTTTGGCTTATCGGAAAAATCAGAGAAAAATGTTCACTCCTTTTGTCCGTCAACGTCTGGATTATTGATTTTGACTTACTTCTCGTGTATTTACTGTTTAGTCGTCTGTTCGCGTGAATTTTGGAGGCATACTAGGCCTTACGGTCGCGCTTCTTCATCCGGCGGAGGCAATGTCTATCGGATTGCGGTTGGTTGCAATGTTTGGTGGAAATAAGTGATCGATTTTTGCATTCCACCACCACGGCAAAGGCGAACTAATCAGTTAAATATACCGGATAATTTGTTCATCCTATGACTATTACCGGAAATCTATTTTAGGGATTCTTACCTATCTGAGCACGTTGTGATGCCACTGTTGCGTAAATCGCAATTTGCCAGGCTGCCGCCTCCTGAGAATTTGCATCCAAATGATGAAATCTTTTACTGCAAGCTTACTGGAGAAGTTTTTAACGACTATGAGTAAGTTTTGAAGTTTTGTTTTTGTATCGGACTAATTGCAGTACAATTTGACTAAATTCATAGAAACTTGTAGAGATTCAAAGGTGGTGTAATCAACAAATTGGCTGTATAGGTCTAAAAGTAAGTATGAATTTGGCTGATCATTTATAAAGAATCTGGATAACCCCCAGACTGGGAGATGATAGAATGCTGCAAACTTAGTGCAGCACAATGCATCATGAGGGTAAATTATATCTTGTCTGATGGACGATGAGCATATTCCAAGTATGGAACCTTTGAAAATAGCATTTGTGTGCCTTCTGTTGTTGCGCACAAACAAAACTTTGTGGACCTGGATAGCAACAAAGCACACAGAGAAAACGCTAAGAACATTTGAATGCAGAACAGAGAAACTGAAAGGACAGTTTTTGCACAAGTTAAATTTTATTTCTTGCACAGCTGTGGGAGTTCATTCGGTAAACATATCATGATGCAGAAAAAGTTTCCTGTCCGTTCTGTTAGCAGTTAAGATTGATGTTAATTGAGATTGTTGCGTAACTCCATGTACAGAGCAGTGCATTTTCAGGCGTTTCATTAAAGAAAAATATTATTTTGTTTTTGTGTTTCAGGAAGTTTTTCCAGCGAATCATTCTCTGCAACAGCCTAGTGTGGACATGCACGATCACGGGCCGACCGAACATGACCTTCTCGGAGGCGTTGCATTCGGAGAAGAGAGCGCAGGAACAACTGAACAATTTTCCCGCCTACCTGCAGAGCCCGCTCCTCTACCTGGCGCATCTGACGCATCGCAGTCGACTCAATGATGTCGTTGATGACGTTTACGTGTTCTCGAAGGATCGATTCTTCGTCGGGGAATCTGTTTTTGTGCTGATTTCAAACGAAAGGTTGAAATTCTATATATATTTTTTTCTTGTACATAATTAGAATCTTCGTTATTGAATATGTGAGAGGTGCCTTGTAGCTGACTTTCTGGTCTATGATTTGGCTGTAATTTTGCTGTTTTGTAGCTTGATATTCATTCATTCATTCATTCGGACATTTATATAGCGCCCCTTCAAGTAAAAAACTACTCAGAGGCATTTCCGACTCCAACGCGCCCAAAAAGAACAGTTTTAAGTTTAGCAAGGATCGATATGTTTGTACATGTATCATATTCAAATTCATCAAAGTTGACAGACACAGCAGTTTTATTGAGAGCTAATAGTGTTTATAGGGATCCACCTGTTTTTGTGGTTCTATTTATCATATATAAAGACCAGAGTAGTTAATTCTAAATATTGTCCCTTTGCCTCTGATTCAAGTGTTTTTTATCCGGTACATAGATTGATCTCTTCTTGTTCATTATTTATTTTGTGTTTAGAAAGCCGTGTAAAATTCTTGAGGTCATTCCACCAGATGATGTTGCTGCTGTTGATGCGAACAGTAACGCTGATGAAAGCACGCGTGACAGCGACGTTATTTGTCTTGACGACGATGAACCTCAACCGCCACAGGCGAAAAAGATTAAACTCTCCGAAAGGTTCATTTTCTTTCTTTAACTTCTATCTCATTTCCATTCTTGGTGAGCTATGTTTAAAATGCATTCGTGTTGATGGGTCCTGTTAAATCAATATATCAGATGCTATTTGATGTGTGTGTGTGTGTCTCATATAGAAGTTTTAGATATTTTTATATAAAGCTATATTTTTTTATATATACTGCATTTTCGTGAATGCAGAGGAAGAAGAGGAGTCCCTTAACACGTTGACCGCCACGGCTATTTTACCTGCTACGCCAAGCCCTATACGCAAAATTTTCAACATAGGAATTTCATAGAAAAAATGATGTTTCGATTTGGTTTTCAATCCGGCCCACCGCACTACATACCCCAACCGTACCCACCTCACCCCGCCTTCACCCAAAGAGGCCCCCCGTCACACGCCACCCAAACCCCATCTTCCACCTTGCCCCACCCTGGGGGGCTATGTGGATAAATAAGGAACTTTGGTTTCACGACCTACCCCACCTTCCCACTTCGCCTCACCCGGGACCACCTCGAACCTTTACTTTTACCCCAAACACCCCACCCAACCCTGGACCCACCCCATATGACCCTTCCCCACACCACCCCACCTCGCCCAACACGAGCAATTTTCAACATTGAAAATTTATGGGAAAAATAATTTTTTACTTTTTTTTCATCCCGGCCCCATCGCAACCCCACCCTGGCCCATCCCACCAAACCAGCCCCATCACCCAGCTCCACCCCACCCAGCCTTATACAGCATCAACCCTATGAATAAAACTTTCGTTTATCGCCCTACCCTTCTCTCTCACTCCGCGTCCTCCCGGCCCTACCCCAACCTATTTCCAGCCGCCCCACGTACCCAAACCCCGGCCCCAACCCGCACGACCCCATTCCTCACCCACGTCACCCCAACCCGAAATAGTTAAACCTATGAATTGCATTGAAAAAAGGTGTTTCGCTCGGTTTTCACCCCAGCTCCCGGCTCCATGACACCCCATCTTGACCCCACCCATACCCAAACCCCACCCGTCCCCACCCTGTACTATCCAGTCCCCACCAAGCCCCACGCTTCTGGGGTTACTAGCGGTATCTGAGTCAATTTTTGCTGTCAAGCCAACTTATACTTGGTCCGCCATAGGCCTATAATTGTAGTACGAGTTATCTCGTACTCGGCGCCACAGGACGCAAAATAATGTACGAGTTATCTCGTACTCGGCGGTGAACGTGTTAACCCCTTTATCGGCCGACCGGCTAATTATCGTACACAAAATCGACGATTATAATCGAGGTTGCCACTAAAGGGATTAAGATGGTCCTGATTCAACCATGGATATGAAGTGCTTGCGACTTCATTTTCGTGACCTTGGCATATGAGGGCGGGGGACCAGTCCTTTCCCTTTGCCATCCCCTTGTCCCACCAACAACGTTCTCATTTTAGTTGAGTTGACTCAAGATTGATATTAATGGGTTAACCAATGCTAAGGTTGATTAGTGCGCATATGGATATGAAATTATCTGTGGAATTGTGAAGCTGCTGTGCATACGGAGTGGGTTTACAAAAACCAGCACATCCAGGCAAGGGTTAAATTGCTGTGGTTGTATTATCTGAATCAGGTACTGACGTGGGTACATGAATCTCAGATTAATTGTTCATCTGAGTTTCATCAATATGTACATGTAAACGTGTGCATCATTTTTACGTTGTTATCTTTAACAGTCTGTCAAAGGAAGATGAAGAGAAGGGTTCGACGTTTGGACCAAGCCCTCTGCTCTATCGATATGTCGTACAAGAACCAATGGAGACGAACAGCTTCACCACTGAGGCGAAAAGCATCAGGTTCAACATAAATAGTTCATTATGTCACAAATTTATTTTAATTCATTCTTTCTAGAGAGCTATATAGCACCCCTTCAAGAAACTTACGCAGGAGTGCTAACCGTGCTACTAGTCATAGCTAAAGGATAAACTTGAGTGATATAATTATGAAGCAAAGTTTGATTGGTCCAAGGTAATATGCACAGCTACATGTATGCGATGTCATCATATAGCACATGTCTAGCTGATTGTTATTGTTAATGTTTGCTGTTGAAGTGTGTTTAAAAGATGCTGTTTCATATGTAGAAAAATGCACATTGTTAAGACCGCGAAAAACTTTTGAATTGAAATATTTGCTTGGTCTCGTTAAGAGAAATTTTTCAGAGCTAGAGGCATTGATAGTATATATACTTTATGATAAATAATGTAATTGATTGCGTTGATATAATTATTTGAATTTGATATGTGATCGTCTGTGCCTGTTTTATTTGCATCTTCTGTTCAACTTTTTAGTCGAAAGAAGGGACTACTTTCTCGAGACAAGTGCAAGCTCTTTCTCAAGCAACACTGCGTCGTAGAGGAAGATGGAATTTGGCGGGTGAAGGTTTGTAAAGCCATTGCTTTGTTTTATTTTGGCATTGTTTTGAAATGTGTATGCAATTTGTGGCTTGTCTAAGTTATCAAACTATATGTAAGAGAAAAACTGTTTATATAGTGATTCCGAATGATTCTTAACAGAATATATCAGTTCTGCAATTCTGCTCTAAATTTTTTGAATTGGCTTTGGTGAAAATTGTCACCATGTGGTTTAAAATGTTTTTAATGCAGTTTCTTGCACTGTGCGTGACTACGTAGAAGTGGTTTCCATGCAGACGGTCTATGGCTGCTTTTTAGGCCGAAATGCTTTTGCCTCCATGGATAAGTCACGGTTTAAAATTGATCAGGTGATGCTAGAAACACTGGTATGTTTAAGCTACAGCGACAGAATATTACAGTGCTCAGGGAAAATAGTGAAGCCGTTGGAAACATGTTTGAATAATTTGGGTTTTTAATCACACTGTCGTCATACACCTGAAAAAATTATGTTTTTAATATAATTTTATTTGCCTGTTTTGTGAGGCTCTACTTTTACGTTCTTCAGTCTGAGGGCAAACTAAGAATCTTGCTTGCTTTGTCTCGTCTCTGAGAAAGTTGTCTAAGTGATTTGCATTTACTTTTGTTTTTCTTGTTAGGCAAAGTACGCGAAACGGTCGTCTCTGGCTACGCTCAACTTCACCAGTTTCTTCGCTGGTTTGCCGCCAAAGTTCACCATCTGTGAGGCAAAGAAGAGACGTCCGTCTGCTGCGAAGGCGTTGTCTGATAGCGAGAAACCGGCAAAAACAAATGTAATTGACCTGACGGAAGAGGATGAAAGTGCTTCTGCAGCTAGAAAGGTCAACCAGGGAAAGGAGGAAGGTTCTTCTGCAGCTAGAAAGGAAGTCAGCAAGGGAAAGGAAGGCAAGGAGAAGGCAGCAAGACCTGCACGACCGTCAAAGGCAGAAAAATTGAAGAAACAGGAGACAGGTAATGTGTGATGGGTGCTATATAAATTCATGAATGAATGAATGAATGAGCGCCATAAACAAAGAGTAAAAAGCAGACACTGTTGTTACGTTGTGTTGACTATCAGTAGCAACAGATTGCTCGTTCCTTTCAGTAGGTTCAGCCCCAAAAGTTATAGCTTAAACGCTTTGTTGTTGGCAGTCAGTTTGATATGCAGTTGCAACATCTAGGGTTCCATGTGTGGGACTGTGGGTGAATATTTTCCATTGAAGTTCTGTATTGAAATTTATTTATTTATATTTATTTAGATTGACCTAAATATTGTCATTGTTGTGTTTGAGCCAGCATTAATATTCTGTTGTTTTTTATTGGCTGGTTTGTTGTTGTTGTTTGTGTTTGATCTTGCATGTTTGTGCTTGAATGGGTTATGCTGTATCATTTCTTGAGGCCAACCAGTCTTCAGAGCACTCCAATAAATTCAGTTTACAGAAAGAGGGTGTATGCTTGAATTACCATAATTCCATAAACTGCCTGACATACCTTCATCATTTATTCACTGTATGAATGTCAAGATTGTGATTATGCTTTCATCCCATGATTGCTCTAATATCAAAACTATTAGTTTTTCTTCCAACTGTCACAATATATGTCTATATGATGCGCTGTGATGTTTGTTCCCAAATTTAGAACTATACTATAAAGTTAGATCTTAACCATTTATTGTAATTATGGCATTGTTTTACCTGATATTTCACTGTTTGTATGCACTGTTGTGAAGTGTAATGCATGATTTCGTTGTTGCGATTGTCATAATATAATTAATTGTTATTAAATCTGTTGTCTTGCAGAAGCGAAGAACATTGAAGATGAATTCCGACGGATGAGGGCGGATATAGAGGAGCGCGCAAAGAAGAGGGAAGAAGAACGGATTGAGAAGCTGAAGGAAAAGGAAGTGAGGAAGGAGGAATTGAAGAAGAAAGCAGACGAACTGCGGCAGAAACGAAAAGAGGTTAAAAACTTTTACCGTTGTGATTTTGTTTTGTTGTGTGCATGCCGGTGATTATGCATGGACAGTTGTTTTGCCTACTTACTTACACTAACTTACAATTGTTTTGCCTACTTACTTACACTAACTTACAAATTTTGTTTTGCCTACTTGCTTACACTAACTTTCTTATATGCTTATTTACTACATACTTTGATGAGCAGACATAGTTTAGGATGTTATCAGAAATTAAGCTGTAAGTTGACGAAATGTTTATATGGTGTGCACTACTGTGTAGTCATTAACTGTCTCATCATTGCAAACTGATTTAAACTTGTGCGAATAATTTTAAAGCTTTTTGTTTTCATGGTTTCATGGCTCTTTCAACCTAGACTGTAACTGTACATAACAGCATCTTGTAACAATGGTATTTTGATCTGACATGCTTGTTTAACCCTTTACCGGCTGAAGCGTAATAAATGGTACAGAACAGCGGTTCTCAACCGGGGGTCCGCGGACCCCTGGGGGTCCGCGGCGATGTGCCTGGGGGTCCGCGAGGAAGTCCTGAAAATTATATATTTCTTAGTTAAAAAGTAGAAACAGATAAATGTTTGGTCTATTTTTCAATAATTCCCCTTTTCAATGGCGACATGAGACGAATAATACGCTGACTAATGACAAATTCATCTGTTTTAGATAGCTTTGACACATTATTTTGATCAATTGTACGAATTCACATTAAAATAAGGAAATGCTCAGGATCAATCAACCAAAATTTGTTAATTTAATTTCCGGACATATTCAATCATAGCTTTCAACATTAGGCCTATTTCACCTTTTGTAACACTATATTTTTGTGAATGTAGATATTCTGCCTTGGTAGCAATTTAAAATTATCGTTCACGGCTTGAGGTTTTAAATGGGTTCAGATTGGGTGTTTCGAGCAGATAAACTGTGTTCGAATATGCATGTCCAAAGCTCACATTAAAATTTAAGAATTCTAATAAATTTTATATTATCTAATTAGCTATATATATTTGTACTACAGGAGTGCGGCAGGGGCATATAGGCTATAATTTTATTATAACATACATTGTAGGCCTACTATTATAGAATTATATAGAGGCGCACAATCATGATAATGCGCCAAAGGCGCAAAAAATTCAGCGGGGGTCCGCGACCGGGACCAAAAATTAAAAAGGGGTCCGTGAGTCTGAAAAGGTTGAGAACCGCTGGTACAGAAGATCCTATACCCTCGGTGAGTAAAGGGTTTAAGAGCGTGCATTGTGATAATGTGCAAGGCATTGTTTGTTTGCTGCTGTTAATTAAATTGATAGCCAGTCCCTGTTTGGATGTAATCCTGCAGAGCAGTTGTTTTGAAGTAGGGAATTTGATTATGGGATAAAATGCAGTAAAGTTGTACATGCTGAATTGATTTTGGATGGCAATGGACAGTAGTATTGAGAGAATGAAGGATTTCTGTTTGTCCTAAATTGTGAATCAATGTGTTTTGTTGCAGGAAAATGAGAAGAAAAAGCTCGAGAGGAAAGAAAAAGATGCTCTTCTGCGTGAGCTCAATAAACCACGCGAGGATTTGGAATGTGACGATCTGAAGGTAAAACCTACATTGATATAATTATGTTCCTTCTGAAAATTGCTTTGTCCAAAATTAATTGCTTACTTGCAGACTTAATTGTAGTTGATAATGCAATGCTTCAGCCATCTTGCATTGTTACAAACAGACCTTGGATTGTTCAAGTATTATGCCTCAGTTTCTCCCTTTCCTTGCAAACACTTGAAGTTTGTTTTATTTCACAGTGATTTCACTGGTTCGTGGTCATGAGTTTTTTCTTGAAGTGGCGCTTTTAGAATTTTAAATTGCAAGTACGGCTGTACAGCCTATCTATGTGAGCTCTGCTGCCCAGTATCTGTTGTCCTAGCCCTGTAGCAGGAAGCTTTTGGTCCCTCAAGTTGGAATCTTAACCTGTCAGTGTCGTTCTCATTTGTAGATTCGCAGGATTAATATGAAAATTGTTTACTTGCATAACTTGCATGTGAGTTGGAGATGGGAAGGTGTAATTAATTATTAAATATCTGAGAGAGTATTGATAATAGCGTTGAAGAGCCAAGTTGTTGTCCTTTTGTGATGCTCTGCCGTTTTCAGGCGGTGCCAGTCCCAAGCCTGGATGAATTAGGAGGGAGAAGTTTATCTAATCGTCTTTGTTATTGCACAGTATCACTACCTTCATTGTTGTTCATTATTCATGTTGGTATTGTTGTTTGGCAACAGGATTTACCAGCACCGACGCCAGTCTCCTGTGGCATTCCAAATGAGGCGTTTGGTGATGCTGCTCTTGTGCTGGAATATCTTCTCTGCTTCCAGCCATTCTTTGAGTTTAACTTACCAAAGAACATATCAGTTGGTACGTGTGAATTTCTGTGACATTGGGTTAATTTTTTGCTCTGCTTCGCTGAGTAAGCTAGGTTTCTTTTTGCGAGTATTTGAAATTGAAATGGTGTTCATTTTACATTATTAAGGATGTTTTGCTGAAAATATGGTGGTTTTCCTTTGTCTAAGTGTAGAGCTTTCATTTTGGCTCTTTTATTCTTTTCTACTATCATTATGGTTATTTGTAATTGATTTAACTGGAGCACTTGTGCAGTGTATTTAGTTATATGACTTGCACTGTCTAAACATATTAATAGTAATGAATCTGGCAACAGCGATGCAATAATATCTATGACATATTAACCCTTTAATGCCGAGATGGCAGTAAATGGTATGGGAAATCCTATACCCTCCGGCGTTAAAGGGTTAAACCATGAAATATATTTCTGTGTGCATTCACTTTTTATTGACTGTTTAACCATAGGCTGCTTAGTTCACGTTGTTGCTTAGCTTCAGTTTGTGTATCAATGTTTCTGAGTGATAGAATGTTTGTTTGTGCTCTAGATACTCTTGCAAAGGCGCTGAACGACGTAGACGTCGACGGTCTCTTTGGCGACCTTGTGCGAGAGTTGCTGAGCGCCATTTTCGGTCTCCAGGATGATGAGCAGCCGGATGGAAACGATGAAAAAGACGTTAAAGGTGATTAATTGATAATTCACTGTTTGTGATTTAGGGATTGATTTTCTGCCTCCGTTGCCTCTGGCTTCGTTCTTTTCTTTGTGTTTAGCTGTTGTTGTAGAAGTTTTAAACAATCTAGTGACAGTTGTGTATTTTGGGCAAGGCTGTCGAATGATTATTAAATGGTGACCATCAATTGATGTATAATAATAATAATAATTGATTCATGACTTATATAAATAGGGTGTCCCTGTTTAACGGGACCATATGTTCCTCTGGGTTTACCTATTGACAACCTGCATACGAATTTTTTTGAACTGCTTGATTAATTTTGAAATAAAGATTGATAGGCATAGTGTTTTCAGGTTTACTGTTTGTTGTTTATTGAACACCAATTGCAAGTTGCAACTATTGTCAGATCGTTGAATCAGTTGTCAAAGGGTTAACCAACACAGACTAGTTGTTCCAGTGTTTAACCATCTGTAGACTGCTAGCGTTAAAATCCTGTCAGCCAATGGTGTTTATTGATTTGTGAACATTGTAGGTTTGCTAGATGGATTGGAAGAGTATGAAGACAAATCTAGTCAAGATCTAGTCAGGGCCGCAACTGTTGCATCACAGTGGCCAGTTCTCAACTATGGTATGCTATTAGCCATGTTACATATGATTTGGTTAAATTTAAAGTCGAGGCTTTAAGAACTACGGCTACTTCTGCTTATGCATGGTAGTTGCTTAGTTATTAAACCAAGAGCTTTGGCAACTAAGTTCTTTGCTTTGCTAAGTCTTTGGCAGTCTAATAACTTTCACAGCACTGGTATATGTTATTTACGGTAATTTATTCTGACCTGCTGAATGCTTTGCTAAGTCTAATGCAACTTTATTATGTTGACAGCACCAGTTTTTTTATTGCCGTAGGATTCTGACTTGTAGTTGCTATAAGCTGACCCTCGAACTATAAGTCATGCATATTTATTTAATTTTTTATTTCTCGTATTTGCTATAGCGCACCTTCAAGCCCTATACTCAGATGTGCTCCCGATTACAGCGCGGACACTGCATCAGAGTTTCACGCCGAAGCACCCGAGCAATTGCGAGTGAAGGACTTGCTCAAGGTCCCTACACGGCGGCTACTTCCTCATTGAGCTTGTTACGTATGCTGACCAGTGTAAGTTTGTATATATCTGAAATGTGAACACATTTATGTATTAACTGTTGCGTAGGTATTCCTTTGCATAAGCTGCAGCTGGATGGTTACACTCTGACGGAAGTTGTTCGATTGCATATCTTGTCGTCTGGTTCTCTCAACGGGATCAACAGCAAGTACGACTACCAGCAGCGAGGTGGGTACACGGTTCACGACGATCCTGGTCTCGTCTTCCGCCAGGAGGAGGTCACCGTCCTTCGAGCGCTCGGCGAAAGAAACATCTTTGATTTGACGTGTGGTGAGTGGATCGTGTGAATTTTAAATGTCGGTTTTGCTCTTGTTGGTTGAGTAATCTTAAATTTATTTTGTTGTCACGTGTCATCTTTATTATGAGTGTTTGTTTGTTTGTATGTGCACTTGGTATAGCGCCCCTTCAAGCTCTCTCTACTCAGAGGCGCTCCCGAATGCAGAGCGGACACTGCATCGGAGTTTCACGCCGAAGCACTGAGCAATTGAGAGTGAAGGACTTGCCCAAGGTCTTTACGCGGCTAGGTGGATTCGAACCTTCCGGCTCCAAGGCAACGACGCCACCACTACACCATGGGTGCGTGGACAATGCATTCACTGCAGTCATGCCCACACTAAGCTTATTGTTATCATCTTTATTTATGTGCGTGTGTATGTCGGAGCACTTGTTATAGCACCCTTCAAGGTCTACTCAGAGGTGCTCCCAACTTCAGCGTGGACACGGAATTGGAGTTTCACACCGAAGTGCATAAGCAATTGCGAATGAGGGACTTGCTTAGGGTGCCTATGCAGTGGCGTCTTGAAGTGGATTCGAACCTGCAGCCTTCCAGCTCCAAGACACTGAACATACCCCTACATCACCACACCTCGTAATTGGTTAGTACTGTCACCATGTTGTATTAGCTGTGGAGTTTTTCACGCGTTTAACATCTCATAATTTTTTGTCTTTTTTAGTGGAGAAGCTGAAGATCGTATCTGTGCTGATTCATCAGCTGTTGACGTACGTCATAAGTCGAGATGCCATAGACGACAACTGCGAGAGGCTGAAGCAGATTCAGAAGCAGCTTCGTGAGCATCAGTGGGCGGAGCATAGAAGAGACAAAGATGAAACGCACTTCAGGTATTTCTATTGTTTGCAGGTTATATTGCTTTACCTGTGTGGCTGTTTTTTGTAAGGCGCCCTTGTAACTGTGTTACTGCGCCATATAAATCGTCGTAATTATTATTATTATTATTACCTCTGCTGCTGGCTGTAAGTTGTAATTTGTGCAGATTTGATCAATTACAACTATTTTCATTCGTTCATTCATTTCGATATTTATGTGTTGCCTGGTTCAAGTTAAGTAGTACTTGGTGGTGCTCCTGACTCAAACACACCCAAAATGAGTAGTTTACGTTTGGCGTGGAAGGATTCAGATGGAGTCCCAGGGTTTTAAGCACAATAATCTAAGATACTTAAATAATATATAACATTTTAAATGCCTCAAAATGGCTCTTGGTCATAGAGATCATTTGAATTCTCATCTAGGACTTCAATTATTGCTATATAATCATGATGCCTATCTAGTTCCTTACATCAAGTAAAATGATGGTTTTTATGAGAAAGAAAAGTGAAAGTGAAATGATGGATCATACCAAATATCAGAGTGGGTAACTTTTGCAGTGATTTAATTTGTATGCTGTATTTTTTTCCAGATGGAAAAAGAGAACTGAAGGAAGGATGTACGATTCCGATTCAAATCGAAAAGTCGTTGATGATGAAACGTATGACACGTCTCTTTCAATCTCCATATCCATATCTCTGTCTGTCTGTCGTAATCATGAATTTATATAGCACCACTACAACAGAAACTCTGTCATTGTTGTTGGTTGGTTAACTGAATGCTTGCGATGTTTACAATGTGCAGATTTGAAACTTTCGATTGAACATCTGAGCACGATGGTCTTAATTGTAATTATCCATGATGTTGAGTTGCCGAGATTGAGTTGTTCTGTAGTATGCTACCAGTGCTTCTTTATTGCAGTATATTTGTATTACGTAGTCATAGTATTTTCTACCAGTGCATTAGTGTTTTTTATTTCACGTAAATAGTTCTGACAAAATTTAATGCTTACTGTATTGGTATTTTTCTTTCAATGAGGTTGTAGTACTTTGCTTTTTCCAGTTTGTCTTTCATTGACCCATGGCATTTTGAACTGTTCTGTTTGTCTGTGCCCAGTTTCTTTGTTGAGCTCCTCCTTCTGTTTCTTGGAGTCTATTCTCACTCCGTTGTCTGTTCTGTTAATGTCTTTGATGTTCACATTGCCACTTCAGCACAAACATTGTCGTCCTTGAATTGGTTCTACACAGATTATATAAATTAACGAAATTATTATTCTCTTGTCATTGAACTTGATAGACCTTAACAAGGAACAAACCTGACTGTATGGGCTAATGCTGTTGTGTGTTTAAGGACAATGATAATAGTAAAAAGCAATTGGATTGCTATTATGCTTTTCAGGTCGGTGCTAAAAAACAAGGATAACGGCAAAAAGCAACTTGATTGCTCAAAGCAGTTTCTTCAGGCGTTGAAAGCGAAAGACTACGAGAACATGCCGACCGAAAATCTGAACTGGGATAAAATCAGTCCGGCGGAACGAGCGCAGGCGAAGGAATGGTTTGCGAGAAGGGAACGAGAACTGATGGACCTTGCCGTGGAGCTACAGCACAGCCATTCCGTTTGTCCAATCGGGCGCGACCGCACGTTCCGACGCTTCTGGGTCTTCCGGAGCATTCCAGGCTTGTTCGTTGAGGACCAAGAGGACCTCATTCCGTCGGGGTTTTTCCAACCGGTTGCCCAGGTTCCGGCCGGAAAAACCGCTCGGGGATCGAGCGTCAACGAGGATGGATCGTCGGAAGGCGGGAAAAGCGACAAGGAGAATCTTCCGGTTGATGGAATCGACGAGGGCGGTGGAGCCAGACCGAACGGGTTATCATCGGGGGAGGACTTGCTGGAGAAGGCGGACTCGCGGTTCACAAGCGTCTACGAACAGATTGCGTCTCGGGGGAAAGTCCGGTGGGCGTTCTACGGTTCGCCCGATGAAGTCGACCGACTCATCGACTCGCTCAATCCTCGTGGAGTACGCGAAAACCCGTTGCGGTCGGCGCTCATTGAGCAGAAGGAGAGACTGAAGGATTGCGTCGGCAGGTGCAAGTCTCAGTTGTTGTGCGAGGGTAAGAAGGACGCAAGCGGAACGGTTCAGGAGAAACGCGGCCGATTTCGTAGCAAGCAGACGCCGAACGTCGTTAAGTATGGCTCGGCGCACGAGTGCCTCGAAAGCAGCCTTCGTGAAATGCTGCTCGACATTGAGGAGCGCATCGATGCGGGCAGTTTGGGATCTCTCAAGGTAAGTTGATGGGAGATCTGTGCTCCAGTATGATATGGCTAATTTGTAGGGATGTCTTGATTTATTGCCCAGATGCAAAGGTACATTAGAGATGGGTTAAGATAAATTCTATAAGCGGACGTTTCTTTAGAGGCTGTGAGGTGCACAGTAGTTTAGTGGTTTGCATTCATTCAATCTATCCAGGAGCGCTCCCGGCCAAGTGTCCCTTTTTGTAAATTTTCTGTGTAATTTCAGTTAAAAGTTCAAACCAGGTTAGAAATTTGGTGTTGAGATTTAAATTTCTTTGTGCCGCTAGCAAAGGTGACTTCAATGGGTGTGCGGACTGTGTTGTTATGACCAAGCAACAACAGAGATGATTGGCCACCTTCCTCATAATATTATACCGAGGCTGAGAAAGAATGAAGTCACTAACTCTTCTTACTCGTAAAAAAGCTCTGCCTTTTACAATACGTGAACAATTACTCACCACTTTCAATTGCCTATGGTGCCTTCTTACTCTCACTCCTTTTGAATCAATTACACTTGGACTTGTTAACCTTTTAACGACCAGCTACATATAATTTCAATGCATTTTAGTGCACGTTGGTCATTAAAGAGTTAAGCAGCAGCTGTATTCTGATTGCTGTTGACTGCGTTTGAACAATTCAGGTAAACCGTCGTGATGAGTGGCGCCAGGCACTAGAGGAGGGGCGCCATGATTCACAGTCTGCATCCTTGACGGTGGCCGGCAAGCCTATGGTTGCCGATGGATACTCAAAAGACGAGCATCAACGATTGTTAGTAGTTTCTGAAAGTTGTGCATTTCATGTTCTCAAATGTGCTGATCAGCTTGGTGATTTTTGTAGAAATTCTGTCACTGTGACTAATAGTTTTATTTAGTTAAATTTCCATTCTTTTATCATTAACGCTGCATTATATAACTTTTATAACAAATGTGTGCTAAAAGTGACTGTGAATTGGGAAACCAATGCGGATTGTTGTTAACGGATCAAGTCGTGAGTTTTCCCTTGCTACAATCTTAGTAACATAGGGTGGGGGCTCAGTAGTCAACCAGAGTGCTCTACAAGTTTGTACATTGGAGCATACACTTGAAACCCTCACTAAGGCATTATAAGTGTAGCGTCCTGTCAAGAGTGAGTCATTAACTCACCATTGCTTAGCACCCCATCTGTTTTCTATTTTAAGCTTGTGTGTGCACTTCTGAGCTTTAGAAAGAGTGCAGTATCAAATGCTATATTGTAAATATTGTATGTCATGTTTTATACACGTCAGATGAAGGCACAGTTCAAGTGAGAAACTATTGATCATTTTTCAATTATTTGTTTATATTTATTAAAAATCTTGAAATTGCAATTAGCTGGACATACAGTGCTTGCTGACCCAATGCAGTAGCACAGAGTTTACTGGCGCATTCTGCTAGCATCTGTGAAATGTGTTATAATGTAAACATTTGACTACATTACATTCTTTTCTGTCTTTACAGTTTTGACGTTGGTGGTAGTCGTGAGGCGGTGTCACCGGTTGTCCGAGATCTAGCGTCCGCTCTGCTGCAGATCGAGCAGATGATTGACCACCGCTACTTGGAAGCTCCACTTGGTTTGTTTTCAAAGTGAAAATTGTCTTTAATCGGTCGTGGTTGCTTGGCCATGTTTAGTGACTGTGTGTGATCAAAAAGGGTAATTTTCACCAATTAGGATAATCATGGAAGGATGAATGGATGCAGAGTTGATATGATGAATGGATGCAGAGTTGATATGGGGATGGATGGATTAATTGATGGATCTACCTACCAGGATCCTTCTTCCTTACTAAACTTAAAACTGTTTTTTTGAGCGCGCTGGAGTCGGGAGCGCCTCTGAGTAGTTTTTCCTTGAAGGGGCGCTATGTAAATCTCCGAATGAATTGATTGGTGATTGAGTGAATCTCTTCTCGGTTTCCTGTGTAAATCGTGTTTTTTAATTTACTTAATTTCTGGTTCTGATTTGCTAACAACGATTGAACATTGCTTTTTAGGGAACGAAGCGCTGAAGAAAGCGAAGCTGAAAGCCGTTCTTGACGCTGCGTTTCGCGACGGAGGACGATCGTCGCGTGACAGGAAGGACCAGGATTCGAAGAAGGAGTCAGCTTCTATTGATAGTGACGAAGGTACTATACTACTGCTGTGTCATTTAATTAATTCATTTACATTAATTTGAAATGCACTTAAGAATACAAGTGACAGAGGATACTTCTTTGCAGTTTCAAATGTTGTTGCAACAGTTGAAAGTGCATCGTTGTGTCTAGACCAGCTGTAACCCTTTACCCATTCATTTTTCCCGTTAAGCCTGTGTTTTCAGCGGATATTCTCGAGGAAAGCGGGTAAAGGGTTAAATAGCGTTTATCAGGAAAATGAGATATGAAATGCAAATTTCTGGGCATACATGTATCTGGACACCACATGCTTTTTAAGCATTCTATGCTGCCTGTTCCCGCCAGGCTGAATAATGTTGAGATCCAGTGCTTCTGTTTTTTATGCACAGACGGGTCGACCTCTTCTCTCGCTCAACACCGCACTGCCCTAGAGCGTTGGGAGGAGTCTCTGATGTCGTCGACCAGTCTACCTCAGATCTTCCTCCATCTTGCCGTCCTCGAGTCGAGCATCATTTGGTCCAAGTCGGCTCTGCACGCCAGGTGTCGCATCTGTCGACGAAAGGGTGACGGAGAACGAATGCTGCTCTGCGACAGCTGCGACAGAGGACACCACATGTACTGCCTGAAACCACCTGTTAAGGTTACCTAACGACTCGGAACTTGTTTTTGCGTTTAATTTCGTTCATTTATTCTATGTGTTTATATAGTGCCCCATCAAGAAATCTACTCATGTGTAAAGAGAGATTGTGAGAGAGAGACAGAGAGAGAGAGACAGAGAGAGAGAGACAGAGAGAGAGAGACAGAGACAGAGGGAGAGAGACAGAGACAGACAAATGTAGAGACATGCAAAGGTAGAGAGGGGGAGAGAAAAAAAGAGCTAGATGTGGTAACAGAGAGATACCATGTGTCTTTGCATCCTCTGTTTGTGCATACATGCGTGCGTGTGTGTGCGTGTGTGTTGAAACTCGGCTTCACGAACTAAAACCATTTCCAAAGTTTGTGATTTTACGTTCCGTAGTGTTTTTTAACTCCACAAATTTCTAGACGACCATGGTTCCCGTTATCTGGAACCATGATACTTCCAGATCATGTTTGTTTATGGTAACATAATCATCATCGTTGCAACTTTGTTTTGATAGTTTTTGGTTGCTTCCATATCGCCATTGCCTGCCATTGTATGCGAGCAAACCAATTATGTGCATTCCCGATAGCAGTGACTTACAGGTCGTATCATTACTTGGTGACCATAGTTAAATTTCAATAGATTGACCCTTGCCATCCGTGGATATAGGATTCCCATACTCTTTATTACACTTTGGTCGGTAACGGGTTAACTTCGTCTGTTTTACGTTGCAGCACGTTCCAGCGGGCGATTGGTTCTGCCCTACGTGTCGTCCGAAAGACGTGCCTCACACGCCGCGAAAGCAGCGCAAGTCGTTTGTCGCTGACGTCAGCGAAGATGACGACGAGAGTGAATCGACTGCGAGTCAGAGCAGAGTTTACTCGATGTAAGTGAAGAAGATCATATGCTTTTGTTTCTATTTATCTTCGTTTTTTTTTTCTATATATCTTCATTTTTTGTTTCTATATATCTTCATTTTTTGTTTCTATATATCTTCATTTTTTTCTTCTATATATCTTCATTTTTTGTTTCTATTTATCTTTGTTTTTGTTTCTTTATATATCTTCATTTTTTTTCTATATATCTTCATTTTTTTGTTTCTATATATCTTCATTTTTTGTTTCTATATATCTTCATTTTTTGTTTCTATATATCTTCATTTTTTTAAATCCTGAGTGACAGACCGCAATCAGTGACATTGGAGATGAATAATAATATTTAAACATAGAAATGAGAGTTGGCCAGAAGTTATCGTCTATAAAGCAGCCTAGGTATGTATAGTTAGTGTCATCTTTATCAGAGAGTTTAAAAATAGTGTAGCCTGGGTTGCAGGTCGTAAGGACACTGAACGGTTGAGTGACTGAAATTGTTGTCCAAGTGCAACAGTTTCATAACATCTTTGGTCTTTGTTTGGATTTGTTCATGGTGCTCTAGAATGTTTTATGAACTTATCATGAAGTATGTTGCTGCTGGATTTTCTATTCAGTACTTTTGTTCTTCTGTTGTAAATTCAGTGATGAGAGTGACGAAGAAGAGGCAGCGGAGGATGATGATGGACTAGAGGAAGAGACGGAGGAGGAGGAGGAGAATACGGAGGAAGAAGAAGAAGATGAGGATGAAGACTCAGACACCGAAACTGATGTCAGACCAACCTCCGCCAAGATCAAATTCGTTAAAGGTGCGCAGGACAAAATTTAATACAGTTGGTCATTTATTTACTCGAATTTAGTGATGACAACTTAGAGGCAGAGTAACCTGTCTCTGTTCTCTATTTTTTATAGCCTTGTTCTCATACACTTCAGACTGTTTTGTATTTGTGATTAATTATTAACTTATATTACATTACACCAGTACCTAAGTGCACAAGTGCAAAGCGGATAGTGCATTGAAACCAAGATATAGTACGGTCGGAATTCAGGGGTTCAGTCCACTAAGACAGAGGCTGAGTTGATAAGCTGATAAACTGTATCGTCAGTGAATCATTACTTGGCATATGTTCTCATAATGAACATGGATCCCATATTCAATTCTACTTCAGATTGTAACTTAATTGCATGTGGTATTATTAGTAACAGAGTATTTACTTGGATTGCTTTATGAGAAGTTTCAGTGTTCTGCTGTTGTTATTCTATGCTGCAGCTTAGATACATTAAAACCTTATTGAATTCAGGATCTGTACTCCAGTGTTTTGCTGAATTTGTGCTGTAGTGCAGCATGTTGTTAGAAGATCCGGTGATGTCTAAACAGTATCATGCTTACATGCCTGTGTCAAAAATTAATTATTTATTTTTTATGGTAATAATTGGAGCTCATCTGAGCAAAGAGTGGGTCATAGACGACCATTTGGAGCATGAGTCTATTCTTTTTAAAGAAATGCTGTAGAGGAAGCTTCTTAAAATATCTTTTATTATCCAATGTCTTGCTTGCGTCAGGTACAAAGTCAAGAAAAAGCACCCCATCACAACTGACACCCGAAACGTCTGCAAGCCGTGCAAAGACGAGGTTACGAGGCGCTGTTGCAACATCGAATGCCAGTAGCAGAGACAGTAGTCTTGAGGCGACGCCACCGGTGTTGCTTTCCTCGAAGCAGAAGACAGAACCTGCGAATAGCCAGTCAAAATACAGCTTCTATCAGTCGGGAACCCCAACTTCGGGTGTTCGAAAGAGTAACGATGCGGCTGAGTCGCCCGAGAGTCTTCCGAAACGTTCGAGAAACAGCCTCGAGGAGAAAACGACGTCACGGAAAAGCCTGCCAGAAAATTACCTTAACGGTTGGATTTATTTATTTATGGCAAATATCAGTATAGAAATAGTAAATGTTTGTTTGCGATGACAGAAAGTGAATATTTGACCAATGAGATGTGCCTTGAGATTTTTGTGAATCTTCGTGAATTCCTTATAACCTTTTCATCTTGTTCGTAAAATTTTTAAGTGCTTGCAAATGAGAAGCATTTATGCAGCACTCTTGAAAAGGCACTCTATCTAATGTGTTTGTTTATTCATTCGTTCGTGTACTGCATATAGACAATTCTGGTAATTATTTGGAGTGATACAATGGCCTTAGAATCCCGAGAATATCAGTTCGATCCTCTACAATTACTGTGTATGCAATCTTAGCCAGTTTTTCATTCGCAATTGGTTGGTGGTGTCAGGGCCGCATTACGTGTGGTGCAGGCCCGGGATGCTGTGATTACCCTCCAATATTTCTGCTTACCCACTGGTCCACCACACACACATGATTTAAAACTGCGGATCTGAGTGCTGCATCACCCTTAGCACCCACCGTAATTCGGGCCTGGATTGTTTGTTTTTGGAATAATTCTTGGTCATTGTTGGATGATGGTCAATGATGGATGTGTAATTATAATAACTATATTAATAATTTGTTGATTGATATTTGGTGGCGATGTGTTTTTTGAAGATTTTATTAATAATTCGTTGAATTGTTTTTGGCGATAGACGACTCAAGTGACAAGGGTTCATTCGTGACAAAGAGTCGTGCGAAAGAGAAGGTGACGTTGATGAAGACCTGTGAAGATCTGGTGACTGAATTGACGCAGCGAGATGACGCTTGGCCGTTCCTCAAACCAGTCACACGACGAGAGGTCAGCTGGTCGACATTTGGCATTTTTTTCTACTTAACGCGATTTAGTAATTTATTAGTTTAATTTTAACAGCACTGTCTGATAACAAAGCGTCATGTATTTTTATTTCATTTAGAGTATTTATATAGCGCCTCTTCAAGAAATCTACTAACTAAATCTGCGCTAACTAGCCGAAGTGATGTTAAATGTCATATTAAACAACAAGAAAATTTCATCAATTAGCAAAATAAGTCACAGTGAGCCGGAAACAGTCATCATTGGCGATCCCTCGCAGACACGTAGAATCATCCAACGGAATCCCGTCGACAGCCTTTAGATGGTGTGAAATTTAAGTCTCTAGTACAGGTTGCGTCGATAGAGTAGAGCGGCGACAGATGACAGGGCTCGAAAACACGAAACGCTGACGAAACTGAAGTCCCTCGCTGGTATGTATGGGGGCCCCTAATTGGTAATCTTCTTCTTTAGGTAAGCTGCCTCTCGGCAGGTCCAGATGCCCAACGACACCACTTTTCTTGGTGTTGTGCTTTTTCTTTTAGTTTTCCATACCCTCCTCCTGAGTACTCCATCATCCAGTTCAAGAGCTTTTCCCTAGGTCTTCCTCTTCCCCTCCATGCTGTCTCTTTGCAAGGAGTTGCCTCTCAGTTCATGTCAATAAAAGATGTTAATTAAATCATAAGATAAGTGAAATTTATGTCAGAATATTACTGTAAAAAAGTCAATTATACAGCATTTGGCAATGAATCCCTTCACATTTAACAAATTAGGATGCTGTATCTCAAGATTATGTGAGCAAGGTCTAAGGGAGTATCCAGTTAACCCTTTAATGCTGGAGGGTATTGGATTTCCCATACCATTTACCATCTCAGCATTAAAGGGTTAAATCACTTAAATGACGCAATAGTGTTTTTTGTAGGCGCCTGATTACTTCGAGGTCATCAAGAAGCCGATGGATTTCTCTCTCATTCGCAACAAGGTGAATCGTTTCGAGTACGTGCAGCCGAGCGACGTCTTGCTCGACGTTCAATTGATCTTTGCCAACTGCAGAGAGTACAACATGCCGTCCGCGCCGGTGTACGCAGCGGGACAGAAACTCGAATCACACTTTCTGAAACGACTTAGGGAATTGGAACTGACGTCTCTGCTGCCGAATCTGTTCGGCACAAAATCTTCCAAGGGCGAAACGGCGTCGAGGGAGTTGCGTAAACGAACGCTTTGAAATTGTTTGAGGCGCGTGACGGACGGTCGTGAGCGTGTTGGACGATGAACTGAAGTTTAACAACGCCTTAGTCTTTTTCTGCAATTGTCTCTTTTTCTACGGACTCTGTGTTCAACAATGGAATTTTTTTGAATCGCAACGGCGTTCTGTTGTCGTTATTATTATATGTTTTGAAAAATAAAAGCTATTTTAAATTTTTTTCCATCACAATCTGTGTATACGTGGTGCTTCTGGGCGATTATATATCTGTTGTGTGTTAGGTAATCCTTGCCAGTATGCTTTGGCTGTGGGTTAAACTTTTACCCGTTCATTTTTAATTTTTAAGCCTGTTTTCAGCGGATGTTCTTGGGGCGAATGGGTAAAAGATTAAACTTTTACTATGGTAGTTGCTCTGAATTCGCCATCGGTTTTCTGGTTTTTCAGTTGTTCTTCTGTATTCCAAATTTCTGCAGCTGTGCATGACAGTCTGTAATCTTAGGTCTGTTATCATTGGATTGGCAAGCAAGATAAGCTCTAGATTGTTCAAGTGGCCATGCTTGTACTGTTGTACATGAGTTGGTAATTGCTCCTTGCGTTGATCCAGTTGTCAAGCTGAATTTGTTCAAAACTTGGGACTCTCTTACTTGGTTTGTTGAAGCAGGGTGAAGTTTTTATTTCAAAGTAAGCAGCTTCCCATTCATTGGTCATATTTTTTACCTGTCAGCAGGCTCTGGACCAGAGAGCTTGTATTCGCGTGCATAGTATCCGTGTGGCACATTGTGTCAAGTTTTCATGTTATTATCTGAACTTTCTAAAGCCATGTGTCTTTAGGAATTATTGAGTTGGCATTTCAACGGCAAGCTGCATTTTTTCTCAATTACTTTTACTACACTCGCTCTTGCTGTTAAAGGGTTAAGCATTAGCCATATGTGTTTCCATTGATGACATTAGAGATTGTATTGTATTGTATCTATTTATATAGCACCTCTCACAGACTGACCATTCAGAGGTGATTCGAAAGCATCTTAACAACAAGGACATTTTAAGAAGTTATATTGATGTTACCATTTTCCTGTTGAATTAGAACAGCCGTTGTTTAAACCCATTTGTATATTCGCTTAAGAAAATCTCCACCCATCAAATCAAAGCTACCGGTAGTTACAATCGAATGACGATATTGCTTACAAATGACTACAAAGCAATATCGTGTAGCTCACCTTGATAAATATTTCCAGGTATTTTAACTGTTGAACATAGAACAAGCTTCCCAACTGTGCCAAGAATTCACCATCTCCGAAGACATTCATGACCTATCTTATTAATATATCATCATAACTGTCCTTGATTTCTGAACTTCTATTCCTTGTCCTTTTTCTAAGCTCCCTGCTAAGTAAATCATCTTATTATCATTATTATTAACATTATTTAACACTTTAATGGCAGGCTTAATTGGTTCCCCAGTCACTTTTACTACTCTGATTTGTGCTTTCAGCCTGTAATTAATTCTGCTAAGATGCATACACATTTTTATATGGCTTCAACAAATAACACTTCTGGTTAGAACGTTTTGAGCATAATGCTTATCATACAAGTGTTCGTATATATGTGTAATGCAATAAAAAATTTAATACCGTACTGCTTTTTCTGAAGTCTGTTAGTTCATAAAAGCCTAAGAATTGGTGTCTGACGTAGACTCAGGGAAAGAAGAATGTCTTGTATTTTTGAGAAAAACTTCGTAATTTCATATGTTTTGTGTTATGCATAAATGACTGTAGATGTTTAAATTAAATTAAATGTAGAATTTGTTACGTAGTTCGGCTTTGGTTTTAATGTCCAGGTCAGTAAACACATTTGGAGGCCACCATGCACATGGAGATCTCTGTATAGTCCATCTACTTACCCGATCTTTCAGCCTTGATTTTGATGCAATCTGACCATCATATACCATCACCCATTTCACTTTTCATCAAGTATCTGTGAATAACCTGGTTTGCAAGGTTTTAGCATTCTTGATTCCTGAAGAAATCTGGAGATTAAAATCTGATAAGGAATTAATTATATGTCCATGTGCATCATTCAAGAACCGTTTATACACAGGACTGGAAACTTCAATGCGTTGTGTTCATAGTTTTTGGACGATAATTGGGGGTTCCGGAAAATTTCACATCTTGTTTGCATAAGAAAAGCATTCAATTAAATACATTTAAGACAACATATTGATGAATAATTATAAAAAAAATTGTATGTGAAGATTAAAAATAATAGAAACACAATTTGAAGTGGGGTGACATCTATGGTTAAGAGTGAAATAATGCAGAAAATTTGCATGAGTAACCAATCCTGTAAAAGAGCATGTGCATCATTCTGAAGGAGTTCTTGTCAATGAGGCTAAATACCTATAAATGTCCAGTTGCCTAACAATAACAACAGCTGATAATTTTTTTGTATTGATATGCTAACAAAAGTTCAAATGCACAATGCAAACAGCAACATTGATGCAAACAGCAACAGTGATGCAAGCAGCATATGAACACAGAACAACGAACAACTATTCATGCACAAGTCAAATACTGTTTTGCTAAACGCAACCAATTTACAACTGAATTGTATATGCTGCCTCGTTAACATCCACAAATAAATACAATCGGTGGCACGTTCTTCGTGCCAACTTATCCAGAACACCAAAAACATTTGATTAAGTGTTTAAAAGATAACAAGTATGCAGTTTAATCAGACACGTATTTTGTGCAGCACATAATAATGTACACATCTTAAAATCATACAAACTAAAGAAATACACATTTAGTAAAGTATAAATACATCTCTACGACTAGCACAACCCTCTGGATTAAACTGAGCTCCAGCAGGAGCAAAGTTCAACATAGACAAAAGAAAATCTAACAAGCTTTCACCTTGCATCAAATAAGTCAATCTAACGTCAAAAGTTAAACATCAAGAATCTGAACTGGCATCGACATTTGCCTAAAAATAAATGCAAATTGAACGTGAAACAGATCACGAAAACAAACCAAGTGGCAAATCCTCTGAAAAATAAATTCACCAATATTCAAGTGCGCGAAAAGGTTCAACGTATTTCGTAGATGGAAAAATCCAGTGGCAACACCAGCTATACAATTTCAATAGGTCGCATCAGGGTCATGGAAGTTATTCAGCAGGTCGAAGGAATTAAATTTAAAGAAGAAGTTTTAAAAAACAAAGAATTTTTGGCCAGTCACAAGGCAAGTTGAGTAGATGACCTGTGACCTATGGCGGTGCCGCCTCTGGAAAAATCACAAGATAACGTCGAGCAATACTGAAAAAAGGGAAGACAACCAAAGCATAATCTAACCAGTAGTACCAGTAATCTAATCACTGGTTCTTCAATTAAAGGTACTTTACTGGTGCTCGCTTGCAGCGTTTAATGTATTATGTCTGCCTTGATCTTTGAAGTTGGCCTTGAAAAATTTTGCAGGTCAACAACTCCCAACCAATGTATTATGCAATCATAAAATAACCACAGTATGAAGTTATGCTCAAAACCCTCACAAATGCTGCAACCTCATTAAAACTCGTTACTTATCAACCAATACAGTTGTAATCCTAAACTTGAATATTCGAAGTACTATGTAAAAGCTAAGAGCAGGGTTTCATCTAATATAGGCTGTGGAGCTGCACAAGGCCAAAGCAGTTGTCTAAAGGTACCATGTGAAGGACAAATGCCAACTGCCAAGAGGAAGATGATAGTGGAGCTATTACCCTGGTTTGTTTAGGTGGAATGGAAACATGGCAGATTTGATGGATCATGGTATGATTTCAAGAAAAGGTGGGAATTTAGTATGATGTATGTGTCGCGCCTTCACATTATAAATGATGACATATCAAATCTGCAAGCTATGCTTTCCTGCAGCATATCAGAACAGTGCTGCATGTCCTAAAGAGGTTAAAGCTTATCGTGATAGTCAATGCAGCCTTAACGTAATTCACGTAATGAAACTTGTGGCAATTTCAGTTCCCAGCAAAGAAGTCGAACTTGTGACAACACAACAAAATCTAAAATTTCCGCACGAAATCAACAAAACTATAATTTACCTACAAGAAAATGACTAGAAAAACAAAGTAGATAAAAAATGATGCACAAATCAAAAAATTATGTATAAACAATTAACGAGGGCAACAGAACAAAAAGAATTCCATTACCAAATAAATCTGCATGGTACCATTTAACTCAACAGGTGCAACAAAGGGCCAAACGAAATACAAAGAGCGGATAACAATAATAAACAGAAATCTAAATTAACAAGATGAGGCAAACAAAAACTAGCATGCAGCCTGGAGACTTGGGGCTAGAGGTATACAATTTGTTTACCAACAAAACTCATAAACTTGCAAACCACGAAAAAATGGCAACAAAACAAATAATAATTAACAGATTAAATTAGAAACTGTAGCGAGCTTCAAATAAATTTCTCAAATCTACTGTAATGGTGCTTTCTGCCCATTTCCGCATCAGCCGCTTACTCATTAACTAATGTCCTTCACTCACAATTGCTCAGCGCTTCGGCGTGAAACTCCGATGCAGTGTCCACTCTGCATTCGGGAACGCCTCTGAGTAGAAAGAGCTTGAAGGGGCGCTATAACAAGTGCACATACAAGCATAATGTAATCATAAGGTATTGTAAAATATTACAGGTACATGCCGTACTAGTATCTACGACAGAAAAGCAAATAATAATTAACAGATTATATAAAAAACTGTAGCGAGCTTCAAATAATTTTCCCATGTCTAGTGTAATGGTGCCTTCTGAGGTCAAGACAAATAAACTTTACATCTGTTCCGAGATATGAAAACATTTGAGACAGGCACTTCTCCGACCTCTATGTGAAGGAGCCGCAAGCAGTTAAAATTAAAAATATATATTTACAGTAGTAGTCTGCCTGTGTGAGCTTCCAGCTCATTCCTAATTCAAGGTTCTTTCCACTTCTGCTAAACCCAAGGACAGCAAAGCGCCGGCCTCCGATATATTCAGTCTGGGTCGGCATGGTAACTATCTCGAGTGGCTGAAGTGACTGATGCTGAAGTAACCGATGCCGACGTCAAGTGCTTCCGGCTGAACTTCGACCTCTTCTTCTTTCTCACCAAAATACTGCCTGTCATTGCAAAAATAATTTTTTAAATCTTCATTTAATTTCAAACTGACACTATGCAGAATGATTACAATTCACAGGATGATCACAAGTTATTTTACAGGAGTTGAATTTAACCCTTTGCAGCCCATCACATCCTTCTACTCATTTTCCAATGCCATCTGCCCATTGGAAGGTTGAGTGGATGACAATTTAAATTAAAGGAGTCATTTATGTTCCCTGTGTTAGGACCATGCTAGCTCAAGATTTAAGTTTTCTCGTATAAGCTACCTTTGGGAAGCGATTCGCAATCCACACGTTCTCATACGCACAGGAATAACACAAATAACAGTGTTTGAAGTGTAGAAAAAGAAGTGCCTGGATGCCCCCACCTTACCCTGCAGTGCAGGCCAAACAAGTGGAAGGACAGTGTTCAGGTTTTAGAATAAGCGCCTGGACGCCGTCCATGACCGTCCAGGCACACTTTACACCCTGACAGGTAACCAAGTTACCCTAAACCTTCAAGCAAATGGCAACCAATAAATTTACACTACCGTGGAATATAACAAAGTCAATCAAATTACTTCACATGTATACATACTCTTAACAGGGGAGCCAATGTCTGTGGTCGACGGTGTCAGTGTGACATCACTGGTCGTCGACTGAGTTCCTGTTGCTGGACCCATCGAATCTTCATCTAAACTTGTCTCAGTGTCGTGATTTCTTTAATGATAGAGAACACAAAGTAGAAATAATAACATTGATCCAATACTTAAATTAGTCACAGCATGAAAACCTAATTAAGTACAAACCACAGTCGATTAATTTCTATATACCCTATTACACCAGTTGATTACGGTATATTTATTTCTCACACTAGAATGGCGTTCCAAGGCCTTTTTTGAGCTATTAAACAATAATTTAGTTAATTTAAGTTTGAATATACATTTAGCTAAGTACTTTAACTCAAATGAATGATCTATAAATTAATAACTGATTATTTCATTTTCCAGTTTTAATACGCTTTCAAATATATAAAGAGGTAGACGTTTAGTCCTTTGAATTCCTTCCATAACTGTTCAGAAGCTGCTTAGCTCCAGAGATTTTACAAGAAAAAGCACTGGAATAGTGACTGGATACAATGCATAAGTACTCTAATTAGGTCTATTTTATATTGATCTTACACATATTGTAATTACACATATATTATATTGTCAGTAATTACATTCAATGAGGCTACATGTACTCTGTAAAGTCTCAAAATGCGAGAAGTGTATCTTACATGTCCGAGTCGACGAGCAGAAGATCACGAACGACTCTTCTCTGATCGTCTGTATGCTGAGGACAGTTTACTGACCTATACGCAATCACCAAAACATGAAATGTATCAATTAATCAACCAACCAATCAATCAATTATTCAGAATTTATATATAACACCCTTCAGATCCTACTCAGAGGCGCTCGTGTACATCATAATAGCTCTGTCATTTTACTAGCATTATTTCTCACATTATTATTATTATTATTCTTATAATTATCACAAACATTTTTACCACACACGTAGTCACACAGAAATGCGATTCAGAGCCACAATTAGTCAAGTGAAAAATGCTACACACTCTAGGCATGCTGAAAATCTATCCATATTCAGACTATTTCTTGCATAGGTTTCAGTATAAATTTAATTTGCAATGAATCTTAATGTTTGCAACTGAAGAAGAGCAAGAGTTTCAAGTTCCAACCTGGTGCACATCTTCTTTGTGTGCTCGGAAATGACACCGCAAGTCTGTGGCAAAATAAAAGAAAATTTAAAAAAAGGAAAAATTTAAAATAGAAACACAATTATAAGTGACATCATTGATTAAAATGATAATGATAACAAATCTTTAGATTTCTCCTTTTCAACCTGTTGCGTCACTGTACTCTGACTTTTAGGATCTGGCAGAATTCAAAACACATGGCTGTTGTGCTAATCTCTGCAGACGTAATGCATAGGTAATCCTATAAATTTCGCAAAAGGTACTCGAAAGCCGCATGCATAGGAAGACCAGCTGTATGACCGTTGGTGGCACCATAGAAGTCATAACAGATTACAGACATACACATGCAATTTTCATTAACTCTTTCCCGCCGGATCGGGTCGCGGGTGACCCGATAAACCCAATAGGTATCGGAACAATTCAGGCGGGAATGAGTTAAATGGACCTTCCTTCTGGAACAATTTTCCCTTACCTTTACGTACTGTTTCAATTCATACAGCTTAAAACATATTTTCCGTTACTATATTAAGGAAGATGGACTACTTCGGTCAAAGTATGAGAAAACGGAGAGATTGCATGGAAAAAGAGATAATGCAGCGTGGTACAACAGCTGGATCAAGAACATGCGGAAGACTAACGAACAACCTGAATTGAGAACATGATATGTCTTGGACAGGTTTGACTATGATTCAACTATCAAGGATGACAGAGGAGAGATATCGGATCAAAGACAAGTAAAGACAAGACAAGACAGTACGATGCACTTCATTAGACCAGTTGGATTGCTGTGCATGCAGCACTTCTGAAGCTCCTTCAACGGAGCTATAAAAATGTTTTGTTACATTACAATATATTACATTTGAGAAGCGGAAATATATAATCCAGCGTTTCTCTAAATGCTGTTTCAAATGGCATTGACCAGCAACATCAAAACAGAGAAGAGAGACAACACTCTTGAAGGGGCGCTATAACAAGTGCACATACAAACAAACAAACAAACTCACCCTGTGCAGTAGCAATCGTTTCTCATCTGCAACGAACAAAACAAGAACAACAACCACCAGTGAAATTTATTCGAAACTGTCTTTTAAATTTATAAGCTACCATACTCGTGAGCAAAATGGTGCTGCCATTTTACCACTTAGCAACATTTATATAGCACCACTATATGAGGTGAAAAATCAAAGGTGCAAAGTCAACAATGAAGATCTATGCAAACATATCAAATTCAATTATGAACAGCCACAAATGTTTAGTTGAAGTGATACCCGTGGCCCGCCAGGTCTAAGAAAATGGCCCTCATCTCTCGAAAAATTAACAAAAATATATGAAAAATAGCAATTTGGACAGGATAGAACACATAATTAATTTCTATTGCAAATTATTTTATTTTGACATCTTTGAATAACATCGAACATTCTATTTTGAATCAATTACAACAATTTTACATGCTTTTAGTTAGTGAAATTTTAGCATTGTGGCCCCCTAATGTTCTTCAACTAAGAAAAAGTGGCCCTCGTGTCCTCTCACTTAGAAAAAGTGGCCATAAAGGCAAAAAAAGGTTGGGAACCACTGCTTTAGAGGCTTAGAAAACAAAAGTTGGTGTGCAAGCCCAAATCACCCCACAAACTGAATTACTAACTCTGATGCTGTAAAATCTATATATAACTCAAGAAGGCTAACATGCAGTTGCGCAATGCGCATCAACTTCAACTATCAACTAGCCAGTATTTGTGTCTTGTACACTTCACTGGTTTACAAGGAAACCTAAAGAAATTTACAAAAACTGTGCAAATCATGTTATAATGAAACCCACCAGAGGGCATGGTCTCATAAGTATTCATCATTGGGATTGCGTCGCTGCTCATCAGACTTGCACTTCCAGATCCCTTTCCTAGAACTGAATAACAAAAGAACTTTTCAATGAAAAGCTCAACACATCAAAATCTGATAATCTCCTTTTCTAATTCAAGAGCGTTAAAGAAATCTCAGGAACTTTTAGAACAAAGCAACTTCACTCTGCACTGACAGCAATAAGAAACGTAACTCTAAAGAAATGGTCAGCATCTTGCTCTAGAGATAAACAGCTGACCAGAAATTCATTAGACAGGATATAAAGATGAGCCTTATATGAAAATCGGCCAGTATCTACAAGAAAATGATTCAATATCGACAAGAAATAATGTCAAGATAAATCGTCGCATACATTTTTGTCGGCACTATAGAAGAAATATCGTGTATTGGAAAAAAAATAAACTTCTTCAAGAAGTCCTTTTTCATTTCACTACTGGTCAGTTTAATCAAAAAGTCTCTTAGTCTCATTCAAATTAAATGATTAACTGTTCAATGTTTGAAGTCACCATAAGCACATACAAGTGGAAAATTTATACACTGCAAACTAAAAACAATATTAATTAGCTAAAATCTTAAGTTGTTTATTGAAATTAGATACCTTAACATCAATACTATTGGTTCTCTGGGTTCACGAAAGTTCTGAGCTGGTAGCTGCACAACAATTTCTAAAGAACAATTGAGATTCGGGATAGAGGAAATGAAATAAAAATAACTTTCAAAAAAAGAAGTGACCTACTAGGCTTTGCGAGAACTTTGGATTTCTTCGGAGCAGAACTGCGTTTGTCTTTCTTCATTTTCTTGACTAAAACTCAAATAAACACTGAATGTTAACTCATGTTCAATTGCTAGAACACTTAGCATAACAACTCGACACTGATAGTGTCGACATGTGAACATTAAACCTCAAAGTTAAACTATTCCGTCCAAGATTAAATACAGCGTATAAGTCTTTTATTCAGCAAACAACATAAATATAGAAGAAACAGATAAGCATACTAAAATAAATTAATGCACAAGCATAGATCTGTGATTTAATGATCAATTCAAAAGATTTTATAGTAAGATACTCAGGGGCTTCAAACCCAATACAGGGCGGGTACAACTTGAACTCAGTGAAAAACAGGTGAAACAAGAAATGAGCTAAAGCTCTTGTCGGGTGGGAAAGGCTGGCCCGGAAGAGGAAGGACAGGAATTGAGCCCGGTTGGTTAGGGAGAGGGGGGTGAAGCCACTGAGGATACTGACTCACTGAATAACTTGATGAGTGAAAAATTCGACTATCACCTTTCCTATCGGTGTGATAAGTCCAGTCGTTATCGCGGCTGTTATCGTCGCTTTCAATGTCGCTGCTTTTCTTGCGGCTACTTGCAATCCTTGAAAATCAAAGGAATTTCTGTCAAATCGTCTAAATGTTAACATGAACATAAGAACAGATCTGTGTATTATGGAAGGTATGCAATGCATACATATGCATGCATGCAATCCCATAAGCTCATGCCACATGTGCTTTCTTCAGCACATCAGAACAGTGCTGCACATCATAAGGAGGTTAAATTGTATCCTAATAGTCAATGCAGGATTAACATAATTCACATATATGTAGCAGTTTCAGTATAAATAAAGGTTTCCTGGACCTTCAATTTTAAACATAACCCACTGGGGTGCCAGCTTTAACCTCCTAAGACTAAGAGCAGTCCCTTAAGCTATACCCGAGGCACACATGGGCAGGACTTCATTTTCTTAGCCTCGGCACACTATTAGGCAGGTGGCCAGTCCTCTCCCTCGCCATCTCATCTTCCCACACACAGTGCACGATCAGTGTGAACTGGGAGCCAAACCATAGCAGCTTCAACAAATTTTGTGTTTGAACGAGTTCATATTGACATTCCATAAGTTGTCCAAACAAAAACAGTCTTACAATTAGTAGAGAATAATGCAGAGGTTGAAAATTGTCGCTTCCAGACAGAAATTATAATCCAGTGAACAAATCTGCTCAGAAAATCCTAAAGAAAGCAGGCAAATTTCCACCTCAATAGTGTCTGAGCCCAGCCCAGCTGTAGTGAAGTACTGTTGTCTAGACTACAGTTCTAAGTAAGTAAATCTCACACCACCATGGCTTGGATTTGGATCACCATTGGACATCAGACGCCGGTGCAATAGAAGTCACTAATTAAAATAGTAATCGTTGTCATCATCGTCAACGTCGTTATCATCATAATCATCGTAATCACCATCATCATCGTCGTCAACATGCATAAATAACGCGAGGATACATGCCTGCGACTCGCCACTCGAGGGATGCTGCCTCCCATTCCCATGCATTTCTCGAGATGTGGAGCGAATCGTGACGCAGCCATGTTGCGCTGGCAATTTGGACAAATGCATTCGTACTGCTTCCTGGTCGTCGGCACCTGACCAAACACGTCGAGTCCTTTGTCGTTTACAATTTCTGCCATTAAAAAATAAGCATACGCTAACAATCTACTAACCGACGGTATAGGATTTCCCCATACTTCTTGTTTGTATGCGTACTTGTCATAGCGCCCCTTCAAGCTCTCTCTACTCAGAGGAGCTCCCGAATGCAGAGCGGACACTGCATCGGAGTTTCACGCCGAAGCGCTGAGCAATTGTGAGTGAAGGACTTGCCCAAGTTCCTTACATGGCGAGGTGGATTCGAACCTCGAACCTTCCGGCTCCAAGGCAATGACGCCACCACTACACCACTGCGCCCCACTTGCTGTGCTTTGGTTGGTAAAGGGTTAATAAGTTATTAAGAAGAGCAGACAAGTGCCATTTATCGTTTAAGAATGCATGAAAAGTAGCTCAATCCATTGAAACATGACTGTAATGAAGATGCCTGGTATCTACAATTATTCAAAGTTTTCGTTTCATATGGCTTGTTTGCTAAAAATGCAATTTATCTATTTCATAATTATAATGAACTGAATATCAACTCCAAAGCCATATCACAGTGCGATCATTTAATGATTTCTTGTTAATTAAAACAGCTGTGTCCAGAGACATTAGATAAGGCAAGATTTAACAAGAAAAACAAGCATTTCAAAGCACTTAAATCTGAAACAATTCAACTCAATTCCTAAGCTTTAGGCGTAAAAAAAAGTGTTGTGTTTCCGGTAACGCGACCGACCCATTTTTACGGCCGCGACCCAAATATTTTTGTAAAAAAATTTTATTAAAAAAAATTTTTTTTCCAAAATTTTTTTTTTTTTTTAAATTAAATTTTTTTTTCAAATTTTTTTTTTAACATTTGTATTGACATAACATAAGAGACGTCAACAAAATGAAATTAATAGGACTGTTTCTAGAGCAGTTTTAGGTGCAGACAGTCGGGAAATAGGCAGTTTATACTTGCTTAGAACACGTACTTTGTTTCAGCGTGCAAAAAAGACTAGTGGGGTATACTTTTTCGGATAGTCACTGCATAAAAATATTTTACAAAATAAAAATATTTTCCGACCTACCTACCCAATTTTTTTTAGCTCTGTTACCGGAAACACAGCATTTTTTTTTAGGCCTTATTGATCATCAAAATTAAAAAGCTTTCGTTTGATAATTATACTATTGGACAGCAAGTGTTTTGAACAGTTGTTTCACTATAAATTACCAGAATTGCAGAGTTGGCTTGACTTACCATATAACCTCTGAGACCTAAAATAGCAAAGCAACATTTAAGTTTAAAAAAATTTCAAGATCAAGTAAATCAAGTAAATACGGTAAGTTTCATTGGCCCAGCCCTCTAGCCGTGTGCTCTCTTCAAATCTTAAAACTGTGCATACAATAAATCAAGCGACCCCAAAAAGTATCAATAGATGCTACAACAGCTACATGTACAAGTATGTAAAGAATCACATAAATAGAAGTTCACAAGTTCATGGGCACCTGCCACCTGCATATAGGGGGCAAGGGAAAATTCACACCAATTTTTTAACTACCGGCACTACTTTTTGAGTTTTATCAAATTTCTTTGCACTAAAGCACTAGAAATAAGAGTGATACACAAAGTGAAACTAATAAAGTTACACCACTATAAAGTTAAGCCTCTATGAAAAAACCCATGTTCTTAATTTCCTGCATTTCACATTTCAAGCTCTTGCTTTTAGAAATTTTCTGTGGACAATGTGTTTTGCCTCATCAGCAAAAATGTCTGCTCGCACCCATGTACAAGTTAATAAATCAATCAATCAATAAGTTTCATTTTTAACCAAATAAAACAAGGTTTGACAACCAATGCAATTTCAACATAATTATCATTGTTACAAAAAAGGGGC
The DNA here is from genome assembly GCA_945859605.1 of Lumbricus rubellus. Lineage (NCBI taxonomy): Eukaryota > Metazoa > Annelida > Clitellata > Crassiclitellata > Lumbricidae > Lumbricus > Lumbricus rubellus. Next base: position 19,387,002 of record OX243827.1, on the reverse strand, counting down.
CCTAAATGGATAAAAAAAATCTGCTGGCTAAGGACACCAAATTATCAATTGAATTTATATATGGCGGTCTTAACTAAACTTTAGCATACACAAGCATCTCATAGAGTAAAGAAGTAAAAAGTTACAATCTATTCAAGTGAAATAGCTAAGAAACTGGTTATAAGAGCTTAACAACTTTCTTACTCTGTATCCATTTCATCGAGTAGGAAAGTTCCAAGTTTACACGATCGATGTATTTCAAAGCAAAGTCCAAGCGAAACTTCATCAAGCAGTTCGTTAACAATTGCCTCCAACAACTCCTTAAAATAAAATAAAATAAGTAAAAAATAGAGAACTTAGGTAACTTACATGTAGTTTCAAATAATGTAAATACCTTCCCTTAGGAAGATGTATAATATACAACCAAAAATAGACTTAATGCATGTCAATTTACCCAGGCAAGAAGTTATTAAGGGCCAGCAGAGTACATTTAAAATAATGCATATGAGAGGTGATTTAGAGCAATCTGGCACAAAAAGCTGGCCTATCATATAAACATAAAATTTGTCAAATATGAATTAACCTTTACTGTGCATATATGTAATTAATTTCAATTCACGCTGTATTTTAAATGCCAAATTTTAAACAATTGCTGGCTCCTTTTACTATGATTTATTAACTTTTTATCTCCTGCATACATGTAGTTTCAAATACTGTAAATACCTTCCCTTAGGAAGATGTATAATATACAACCAAAAATAGACTTAATGAATGTCAATTTACCCAGGCAAGAAGTTATTAAGAGCCAGCAGAGTACATTTAAAATAATGCATATGAGAGGTGATTTAGAGCAATCTGGCACAAAAGCTGGCCTATCATATAAACATAAAATTTGTCAAATATGAATTAACCTTTACTGTGCATATATGTAATTAATTTCAATTCACGCTGTATTTTAAATGCCAAATTTTAAACAATTGCTGGCTCCTTTTACTATGATTTACTAACTTTTTATCTCCTGCATACATCTTTGTTTGATAGCTATGACCCTCGGCTAGCAAGACTACATACATAATTTGATATTCAGCAGCAACATCTAAAATTAATTGCATTCTTCAAAATGCGCAATTGATCATGCCTCAAAGTGTCTGATATCACTATGTCAAGAGAAATAATGATAATTGTAAACTGTTTACTGCCATTGATGGGGGAGGCATCTAAACATTTTGCACCAATATCTTGATGCGGACTGTTTTCCTTTTTACGATTGTATCTCTTCACTGTCGTCAGGCAGTCAAGTTTTTAATTTGCATTTGTTAAGATAATTCTTTATTTTAAAAGGCATTTAATTATGGTCACGCCTCCCGCTCCAACCACCCAAACACATCAACATGGTCACGTGTGATATCCAACGTCTACAGACGAAAACAACAGCAAAATTAATCCTTGCGAAACGCATCAAAATGCACCTTGTGCTCCATGTTTCCGCGTTCAGTTTCCTTTAAACTTGCAAAGTCCATTTAATTACAGCCTTTAAACATTATGATAAAATATAAATTTATGCAGTTTAAGTTTGACTCATTCCAATTTCATAGACATTAGAACACGAGGTAGAAACGACCTCATTGCCCAGGCTCCAATAATGCAAATTTTGGTAGAGACAAATCTCAACCACAGATTTTCAATTCTCTGGACGAAGTTAGCCACTAATTTGTTCCAGAAATTATCATTGTATCAATATTTATAAGAAAACTTCTTTGATTGATAATGAAAGTGATCATAAATAGCATCGACATTGCGGGATGATGCCTTGAACTTGAAAAATTACCTCTGAAATAAGTTAAAAACAAACAAATATTTGTTTGATGTAGAATGTTTGAAATTTCTTTTGATGTAGAATGTCTGCCTGGTCTGACTAGTTCAATTTTGCAAGATAGAATAATTATTAATTATTCAGGCTTGAAAGGCACTGGCTTAGAATGAAAGTTCCATGGTGATTGATGAATGAATGATCCCTGAATGCCGCGACTATTTATGTTAAAGTCTTTGTGATTTCTTGCCGAGGTATTTTTCAATTTGCCAATAAAAGCGTTCACATTTGCGAATAGTTGATGCCAGTTAATGAACCTTTGCATTGGTACATTCGAATGAATTGCACCGAATGCTGTCGATAGGTCCGTTTAGACAGTCACCTATTGGATTTCTAAAATTGTCCTGTGCGCTGTGACAAAACGCGCCAAGCTGGTTCTCCGGTGCTGGACACTCCCAGGCCTTTTCCCCGCGGGATTATCACTGCAGTTGAATTATAAACATTTAGGTAATTTGTCGTATCTGCTTCTCAAATTGTCGACCCAATAAATCTATAGCATCGCAAGGTTACAATTTAGAATGAAGATGGTAGATGTACCTTTTGTAACCCAGTAGCAGTAAGCACCGAAATGAGCTCACTATAGGAAGTTGTGATGTTATGATAAATGTAATTGAGCTGAAACGTGACTTCCACCAGAAATTGAATTTAAAGGATTTAATTTGTGCACCAGAAGTTGAATTTGAAGGATTTAATTTGTGATGCTAAAATGAGGTAGATTTCTTGTGTCTGTAATTTGGAACATCATGGTAAACACGAGATCAAATTGAACCAATAACTGATTTTGGTCATGATATAGTAGTTCTCATTTGGATGAGATCCTTGGCTACACAGTTTCTGCTGAGAGAGAGATTTTAAGTTGTGGCATGCATGAAGAATATGTAAGTTATATGCCAAAGAGACTTGACAGACTTTTGTTACATTCAAATACAAATATTTTGATATGATGTGCAGTGAGTTTCATAAAAGTTTTACTTGAGCCCCAATAGCTAATAAATGCAGTGCAAATAATAAAAGTGAGAATGACTGAATGCGAAGTCTCTTTAATTTACCCAGGCTGTAACAGGTAGACATAATGACCAGCTAACTTTTGGAGCACCCTTGCAAGCTTGAGGCACCCAACCGAAGTTTTTTGGGCTGTAGGGCTGGTGCTGGACAAATATGCACAGTTTAAAAGTAATATTGTATTTACTCTTTTCTTAATGAAGCATGATCTTAAACTGTTTGCAGCATGAATACACAGATGGATCAAGATAAGAAAGATCATAAGTGCGGATTCTGTAAGCGTGGAAAGGAAGTCGAGTCAGAATGTGGAAAGCTTTGGCACGATGAATTGCAGAAATGCACGGCACACAAGAAATGTATGGTGAGAATTTGACAGACTTATTCGTATCTAACAATGGCCGTCAGATTAGTTTAGATTTTGGGGCTATTGTGTCTATTGTAATCTAGACAAAACTGGCCATGATGACCGCTAGAGTTCAAGGAACTGAAGGCGTCGGAAGGAACTGAAGGCACCAGGTGACCACTGACCAGGTACTTTAGACAATATCTTCTCTGCCCAATTGTTTTGCCAAATTCCTCGGTGTTGTCTCACGGTTGTCTCGCAGACCTGTGCATTCTTCTGCTACCCAGCCTAACGGTTTCACGTGGACCTTGCTGACTAGCTGGTTACCTCAGGGCAGACCTTGTTCTATTTCTTTTGACCAGTTCCATGTCTGTAAACCTCTTTTCCAGTGACTGTGGGTCAGGAGATCGAGATCCTTTGATCTTGAGTGGTGCAATATTTGAACAGACACAGAAAAATGCTGTAAAGATATAGTTTGTGTGCATGCTATCAGATATTTATTGCTTTGGATGGCACGGCACGAATGACTTACTGAATTAATGTGTCTTCAAGCTAAATCATTCATTCATTCAAGTATTTATATAGCGCCTCTTCAAGGAAACTACTCAGAGGCGCTCCCGACTCCAGTATAGCCAAACAGAACAGTTTTTAAGTGCTTATAGAATGTGTCAGAGAGTGAACAAAATTATGTGAGTCCTACATTTGTTTGATAATTTATATGAATTAGGGCATATAAATTTTTGTTAAATGTAAAATCATTCGAAATACAATTTCACTGTATTATCTTGATTTCAATTTCAGCAATATTCAGCTCTGCTGATTCAGTACAAGATGCGTCGCTTTGGTGGCTTCAAAGTGAATCGAGTCATCAAAGAGATTCAACGAGGAAAGCGATTGGTAAACTATTACAGCTTTATTTACTTCTAACACACCTTTTTTTGTGTCTCGATAGTGTAATGGTTACAGCTTTATTTACTTCTAACACACCTTTTTTGTGCCTCGATAGTTTAGAGGTTGCTGTGGTGGACTGTCTATTGATAGAATGGGGTTTCAAATCCATGCCAGGACAGAAATTTATGACGTTTCTGCTCTGCCTGTAACCTTTTAGTAACCTTCCTAAATGTTTTGTTGTATATATTTGTTGTGTCTGTGTGACTTTATAATCTGCTCCGAGCTGCTGTAGTTTATTTTTAAAATGCATATATAATCATGATGCATGATTTTGAGTTCGAGCCTCTGTTGGGCGGACATGCTTTGTAGGCTGCTATTAGCACCGTGTATTGCAGGCTGTCTGTTCAGTTAGAAGTTAAGTTTTATGTTAATTAACACGTTGACTGCTTATTTGCTGTGTTAAATGACTCAATGGGGGACGTGTATACACGTCCCTCGCGTCCAACGTGTTAAGATCACTGCATAACTTGTACATGTAAAGCGCAGTGCGTTTGCAGGCGCTCAATTAAAGAAAAAAAATTATTATTTAATAATTATTATTATGTGTGCTTGTCATGTTGTAATCGAGGCCACTGACTCACTAACATTTCGTGATCTTTATTTCCCTGACGTTGAATAGTGACAGTTACAAGGTCTTGACGATGAACCGACTCTAGTTGCAGCATTCAATATTTTGTCGTTGCTGTAGTGTGGTCGTAAGATGGATTTGTTTTTTTCTTCCTGTTTTGTGGTCGCTGCTAGAAATGCGCACTCTGCGTCAAAGACAAGAAGCTGAAGAAGATTGCCGGCGGTGCAACGGCCGGATGTGCGCTGAAGAGGTGCAAGAAGACTTTTCACTTCTACTGTGCACACAAAGACAAGGAGGCCATCAATAAGAGAATCGAAATGAAAAAGAGCGAAGGCCCATCGGTGTCGTATTGGTGAGAAGACGCCTTTAAGGTTTCTTTTTATCGTATCTAAAAATTCGTCGAGCGCCTCTCGCAGCACAGTCTATTCAGGGGCACTTTCAGCACACAAGCCCCAGGATTATTATTATTATTATTAAGAGCAAGTTTTACCGTATATGGTTCAGAGTTTGTGTTGTAGTATGGCATGCTTGCTGATGAATGTTTATTCTTAATGACTTGAGCACCAATTAGGTTAGCATCAATTGGTAATGCTTTTGGTGAGGTACAATGTGGATTCATTTTCGCGCTCGCGTTTTATGTGCCGTTCTGCTTATTAGTGATGTTTTGTTTGCTCTTTTGGCTATTGACTTAACGCGCCCATATTGTTGAACACACCATACGAGACCTGTGGTGTGGCATGCTGTCCCTTTTTCGTGCAGCTTGTTGGACATGCTAATGTATGTCAAAGGCATGTTGTTTTAACTCTTTCCTAACAAGTTTGTGTTAATGAGTTCGCATTGCACTCTGAAGGTGCTGTGTTGAGTTTGTAGACATGTGCCTAGATCTTATGAATTACTCCAACGAACTCCCATTGTGACTAATTTGTCAGAGGAAAAAGGTCTTTAATATTCTTAAGATGTGGTCATTGTGGTGTCATCTCGTGTAAACTGGAACGAAAACTGCAGAGAGAGCAATTTGAAAGGTAAATTGGACAGGAATTCTAGACCTGCTATATGCACATGTACCGGGTATGTTTACATGACTGCAGCGTATTATTAATCGTCAAGCTTAAGTTTCTACATACATGTTGCTAAAACCTGCGTTGTTTGTTTTTCTGTCGTCAGTATCTTTTGTGGCGATGAACATCGAAGTGAATTTCTCAAAGGCCTGAAATGTAAGTGTCTGCATTTTTCTGCCTTTTTTGTTTATTTTGTGTACGTATAATTGTATGTATATATAACTGTAATGTTTTTGTGTTTTGTCAACGTATGCTCTTAGCCAATGATTAGTAATGGCTCACTGGTTGTGCGCATGCAGTGAGTGTACATTTAATTCTCAAATAACACTTTAACTGCATTGGCTAACTGTCACTTTTAGGGCACTCTGGTAGTTAACGTGTTAATTTTAAAAGGCAATCACTGTGCGAATAAGATATCGAAAGAACTGATGGAAGCTTATCATAAATAGTAGTATTTGTAATGTCTGTCTAGCCATTTTCATTCCTTCATTCATTCACTCCAGAAAGTTATATAGCGCCCCAAAATGTCCACTAGAAAACCCAAATGGAAAACCCCAAAAATGTCCACTAGAGAATTCCCAATAGAAACCCCTAATGTCCTTCAACTAAGAAAAAGTGCCCCTCGTGTCTTTCAACTTAGAAAAAAGTGGCCCTAAAGCCAAAAAAGTTGGGAACCACTGGTGTAAACATTTGTTTACAAGCAAATTTGAAAAACATTGTTGATGTGTTCTTACGCTGACGGCAGGTAGTTGGGTCGCAAAGGACAGCGACAGCGAGGAGGAGAACAACGAGTCGTACAGCGAGTCCGAGGATGACAAGTCGGACGACGATGAGGACGAATCAGGCGAGTCTTCAGACTCCGGATCCAAGTCGTCGAGCAGAGGAGAGAAGGGCGATGTCTCGAAAAAAGATGATGATGCTGGACAGCAGCAGCCACCCTCCAGCAGCAGCAGTAAGAATGGCGCCACAAACGAGAAGGTCGGTTCGGAAAGTCGTGACAGCTCCACCTCGCCGTCGGATATCACGGTGTCGGATATCTTTGGAGATCGGATATCTGCCTCTAAAAGTCGGGCTGATATTTCTGGATACAACCTGTCGGAGGCTGCACAGAGTTTGGCCCATGCGGAGGACGGAAGCGGTGATACTACCCAGGGTTTCCTGCAGGAAGGGCGATGTGCACTCCCCGGAGACGTGGGGAAAAGGTCGAGTGTGGATGACGTTGAAACGTGCGCGAAGAAGAAGAAACTGGACGGTGGTGGAAACAGGAGCAAGTCATCTCTTGGAACTGATGACACAGGTATGTCTCTGCACTTTATGATAATTATTATCTTTGTTTGATTTCGAACTGATACAGAGCAGAATGATTACAATTCATAGTACAACGTTTCATCAGAAGTTATTGTAGTCGAAGTTAACTGCTGGCAGCCTAGGGGGCGTCCTTCGCGTCCTCCTACTCAATTTACCAGCGCCGATTTCAAGGTTGAGTATGCTATGTTATTTGAAGCCATACTTAAAGAGATTTCGTGCTTTACTCTAAATTTCAATAAGTTGTTTTGTTTGGATTTGTGAGAAATCGTTCTACATTTTGTTATATGCATGTTTTTCTGTTCTGAAGTTAAGTTATTTGACCATCTGGATTCTAGTGTTCTGTGTCCATGCTGAAGCATATTTCGTTCTGTAGCCTCATTCGCAGAGCAAGCTTGTGATGGGCATATTTTCCTTCATATTGAATTAGGATGGGGGGGGGGTCTGGTAGTGTGAGCTGGGGGAATGTCCCTGGCCACTGAACACAGCAAGCTCTTCTGCTATGCCTCTCAGGTTTGACTGTGGACATCTTGAATCTGTGTCTTGAGGTGAATGTGTTTCCTATTCAAAGTTGCAACATGACGTGTGTGTGTATGTGTATTCACCGTAGAGCTTTTTCTTATCCTACGTAAGTTTTTGCTTTTGTTTCTTTTTCGTTTCTTTCTCCACTTTTGTCTTTCAACGTCAGTGTTTGTCGTCTGCTTTCTGGAGAAGCGCGACCTTGCCGACGCCAAGACGACCTCCATACTGCAGAAGTCGGCGAACAAAGTCTTCAACGTCCCGCCGGATGCCATCTTCCTGTGGCAGTACAACGGCCGGCCGCTTAGTCCTGGCCACGTCATCTACCTGCTCAACGAGATCAGCAAGGCGTTGTGGTGAGCTGCGATTGGCCGTACTTTACCAGCTCTTCTATTATTTATTTATTTACTGAAAATTTGATATAGCGCTCCTTCAAGGTTACTACTCAGGAGCGCTCCCAGTCCAACCACGGTCGAATAAGACAGTCTTGAGAAGAGAAAGAAATGAAGTAGAAGTAGAAAGGCCAATAGGTATTTGACGAAGGATAACAGGGAGCTCATTCCAAATTAATATGTCGCTATTATGTGCTGCTGCTGCATTTTCATTTCTTCAATCGATAGAAAAGCTAGACAAATGTGCATCTGGGCTTTTTTTGATAAATCATAATCGTAAGCTCTGCCTTTTTGTCCAATGACTGAATTGTGGAAATTATCAGCATTTTCACTGGTGACTAGTTTGAAGACATGATTGACACGGTTTTTGGTAAGGTTGGCTGTGAGAAGTTCATGGATATTACTCGCAGACAGCTTTTCTACATTTGAAATTTTGAATGTTGTCGGTAGACCTATTTTGTTCATTATTCATATTAGTCTAAATAGTCGGTCCAATTAATTATTTGTATTTGGCCAAACAGTGATACGTGGTAATCACCTAAATTTGGTACAAACTTAATTTTGATACAGCGTGGTATGTTGTTCTGTTGCAGCTGCAGGGATGAAGACGAATTACACCGGCTGATGTTCAACGTTCAGGACAAGGACATATCGAAATTCGACTCGGCCGTTCAGCACAACGAAAGCCTCTCGCACGAGATCCGCGACGAGCTTTACTCGAACATACGTCAGCAGATATCGGAGAACTTTGAGAAGGCCGAGCACGGCTGCGGGCAGTGCGTCGGAAAGCTGTGTTTGATCAAGCCGCTGTCGACGCACGTTGGGTTCGTGCTGCTCTGCCGCAGCACCGACGCAACAGGTGTCGCACGGTCGCAGATGCACGGCGAAAAACCGATCTACGTGTGGGACAGAGAACTGGTTCTTGCGCCGTACGACCGTCTCGAGATCTCGAACCGCGGGAGCATGCGACAACGGGAGTGCGAGAAGCTCCAACGCTACCTAAAAGGCATTCCCGTTTGTCGTGTGCACAGCTGGCCGAAGGATGCCGTCCTGCGTCTTGCCGACGAGTACTCCGTCACCGGCCGGCTTCACTCGCGGTACTCGGGCAATTTGACCTCGGCTGGCGCGCATCTGATTTTCCTCGGTCCGGTCGACCGCAGCATCATGCACTACGGGCTGTACATCCCGAAGCGCATCATGATGATTCTTGACGAGCTTCTGACTGCTAAGCACGAGGTTTACTGCGTTCTGGACGTGGGTCCGGAAGTGGGACTGTGCAGTCTTACAGACATCGTTCCGCGGCTGTCGCCGGGAATTGAGCTCGAGGCGTTCATCGCCAACGATCCGAAGCTCATGCACGCGTCGTGCGCCGTTCTACACTTCTCGTTGTCCGTTTGAACAACGAGCAACCGAGTGGTGTTGTCGTTTCTAACATCCAGAGATTTTGAACTGGTCACTTCTCAATGAACGGCTGGTCAAGTTGTTGGATTGAGCTCCGTCGTGCGTTTTTGTTTTTGCCAAAGTATGGACAATGTCTGTAATAATATTCGAAATATGCGTGACGGATGTGCTTGATTGTAACTTGTGACTGAACAGGATTGTATCGCACTTCAAGTTTTGCTTTGCTTGTGTACATTCTTGGTAGTCTTGTAACAGTGTAATTTCCAGTTGCTCACTGCTCGACTGAAGCCGACTGCGTCTCGATAGTGACACCAGACTGTTAAAGTTTGAAGCAAAAAATTCTACCATTTTGAAGTGAGATTCGTTTTTGCAGTTGGGACTACAGCGAGTCATCGTAGTGCTTGTAAATTTTCAAGTTCTTAGTAGAGTAAATATGATCCTGGTGATGTATCAGACGTATTCGTTAGTCATTTTCTTATTTGTAAAAAGTTGATTTGGCTTCTAAAGCATTTTCCAACGTAAGAATAAGCTCCAGGTTAATGAGCTACTATGCCGAATTTAGTTCTTGCATTTGGAAAAATCTAGAATGGCTTGTTTGAAAAAATGTGTTGGCTTTAGGAGTTAACGTCTCACACTTTTGAGCTTTCCTGGAGCTAGAATGATGCAGTTCGTGTTAGTTTATTTTGTCTTGCTACTCGCTTAGTAGCTAACCAGAACCTTTTCCATGGCAATTTTTGCAAGTGGTACGTACCTCTGTTATGTTGACAGCTGACTATGTATGTATAGCTCCATATGATTACTATTACAATACCTTGATTACTATCACGATACCTTACATATTTTTTATTGTACTCTACATTTAAATTACAGTTTTGGTACTGCAGTTGTAACAAGTCATAGGCTTTTTGGCTGATTGCCAAGTACTGGAAGTATATTTTAAGTTGAAGGGATTCAGCAGTCTGGTGGTTAATGTGTGCTGGTCCATCAGCTTGCAGGTTGATGGGTGGATGTTTTGGGAATTTCTGCTCCTCTTGCTACAAACAAGCAATGAATTTACTGTTTGTGGGAAGGTTAAACGGCCAACTGCGGTCATGTGCTGCAGTTTATAATCACAAATTGCTAGCTGTTCATATCTATGGGCTTATGTGAGAATTTTAAACTCTAAATTTCCCAAGTGCTACTCTGTATAATAATTTCTCCGTGGACCACTAAGTTGGCACAATCTGATACGTACTCTGTGGGATTTAGGAATGTTGTGTCGCATAGAACCGTGCGAAACTCAGGTAGAGCTAACCCAAAGCTTTTGGACTTTTCTGAATATGGCTCATTGTTCAGTCAGGCAGTCGCGATTCATAAGCACTATCTCATTTGTCACGATACGCCATCTTGAGGGCAATAACAAACAAGGACTTACACACCCATTTTTCGGCCGACTGTTTATATAGAAGAAACTGGTGGGACCGTTCTTACTGTATTGTGATTGGAAAAGTAACTAATTCATATTTCTCGTAAACTTATTTGCCTCATATTTGTGCACTGGGTTTTAAGTGCGAATTTTAAAACGATGGATGAAGATTCTCATTTCATGTTGCAGAGTAAAGTTGAAATAAGGTCTCGCGGACACTATTGCTGAAAATTACTTACAACTTCGACTCAAAACTTACTTTTTGAAAGGTGCATGTTAACGGGTAAAAGCAAACTTCTATTATAGATCTTTGGTTGATTAGTGTCTAAAGTGATTTGCAAATTTATTCAATGCTAGATTGGAGGTTACTTACAGTTAGATTTAAAATTTCAGGCTACCACATCGGCATGATGTTTCTGGAGTTCCTGAGAGCTGATTTGTTTGGGGGTTATTTAAGTTCTGCTAAATTTTAATATATCAGGTTAATAATTTTTGTCGTTGACCAGACTTTGTTCGGTTAAGATTGTTAAATTGCAATATTTAAGCATTTCTTCATTATTGTACTTTTTGGAGGAGACTCAATTCATACTGTAAATATAATTGCATAGAAATTGTTATGAGTTTGGTAGTTCATTTGATGGTTAAATAATTACGTTTTCTGTGCGATTCATTGCCGAGCAAATGACTACCAACATCCCATTTGGAATTTGTCCAGCCGGCATTTCTCCAAAATCTGCCCCTGGGTTGCTGATGGAATCCCATCTTCCTCTTAGTCCCATGATGCATCTTGTGAATATATTATGTAGGCCTACACATGGGCAATCAACTGTACTACTAGAGGACAGACTTTAGCAAAAGGCTGGATACAGTGGATATATTTGAATGGTATTCAGGTCGGCCTTCCTTTCAGTCGTGGGGACCATCCACTTAGTATGTACGATTGGTAGTGGGGTGCGGCAGGGAATAACCGAACGCCCCTATAAGCGTAATAGTTGGTGGGTAAACGCCTCTATAATAGTTGGAGTGGCCTCTATAATAGTTGAGTGGCCTCTAACGCCTCTATAATAGTTGGAGTGGCCCCTATAATAGTTGCAGTGGCCTCTATAATAGTTGGAGTGTGTTCATTGGAAGCCGGAGCGTTGCAGGTTCGAATCCACCTCAAGAACCGATTGTGGTTTGGTGCTGTCAGGTCGGGAGCGCCTCTGAGGAATTCCTCTCGACTAATGCTATACAATTACGATTACAGTGAAAATAATTACGATTAGAGTGGAAAATGAAGGCACAAATAGGTTACAGATTCTATTGTTCATGACATTTATCAAGTCCTGTATCAACACAAAGTGGTAGGCACTAGGCAGTCCGACGTTCAGCATGGCGAAGTACTAACTAGTTAAACTACAGGTGTAAACAAGAACTTTATGAAACGTTGATTGTGCTGCAAGCAAATTCTCGAACTGTCATTTCAATGTCTCGATGAACCAATTGCTGCTGATCCAATGCCACAGTATCTGTTGGTGGTACTCGTTAATTACCAGAAAAGGTCACTTTAACGAAACAGCAAATTTACGACAAAGTCAGTGAGTGACAGAAATAATACAGAGGAAGATGGAGACAAGTTACGACAGAGCGGGTTAAGAGGAAATAAATAGAAACAGATCAAGACTGTACACAGACAGAGACTGGTACACGACAGACAGACAGACAGAGACATGGAGGAAGTGGTGTTGAATGATACTGAGATGAATATTTCAGGCGCTGCTGAAAGACGGTGCTTTCTGAGGTTCTACAACAACAAAAAGGAAACGAAGAAAATAGAAACTATGTCGTCACTTTGTCAGCAAAATAATTAATTGATAACAAAACAATGACAACAAAAAAGATACCATATGTTTTATATTTATTTTTTCCTATGTTATTTCTTCGAGAAGAATTTTCACTTCTTCCAAGGGAGGCATGGAACCATCCAAGGATAAGAATGCTGAAAGGACACCACCTGAAGTAGACTGGTGGTAAATTTCCACAAACTCGGCACAGCTTACCAAAAACTAAGCGGTTTAGCCTGACCATGCACGCACAGAACTACACCATAAATCAAAACTAGTATTACACACAATGTGCCAAGATGCAGGAATATGCAAGGTCATGCATATGCAGTAGTGCAATCAAACCCATGAATAAAACACACATCAACTATTCACCATATTAATATGTATTACAACACACAATGATTCAATCAAATACGACAGAATGATTTCGTAAAAAAATTACGACGAGTGTTTAGTGTTTACTTACTATTGGTAACTACAACTCTTCGTTTCAGATCTGGACATAATCCCGGCGTCTGGTGTATTTCCTCGAGAGGTCTGCAAAAAGTATTTAGGCCTATTATTAATAATTAATTAATTAAGGTGATTAATGCTATCATAAGGCAAGGCAGTGTCTCATTGGTTGAAAATATGCAAGTAAGTAGGTGTCAACTTTAATTTTCAGTTACAGACCACATTCTGAATTACAAACGACATTATACATGCATGTACAATTGTACATTCAAAGACAAGAATAATCTGAGTATAGCATATGAATGAGAAATGTTCTTCACATTCGATAGCTAGTCAGCCTCTGGGACAAGCACCTAATGTCTACTCAAAGTATGGACTATAGAGCTCATACCTCAATACATTGTATCTAAAAATATAACCATATATAGTATATATGTGGTCATACCATGAGAACATGATAGCTGATTGATCAGAGCAAGTGGGTCATGGTGGTTGATCGGCTAGAGCAAGTGGATCACGGTAGCTGATTGGTTAGAGCAAGTGGGTCACGGTAGCTGATTGGTTAGAGCAAGTGGGTCACGGTAGCTGATTGGTTAGAGCAAGTGGGTAATGGTAGCTGATTGGTTAGAGCAAGTGGGTCACGGTAGCTGATTGGTTAGAATGTTTGCCTTGTAACTTAATGTGGGTTTGAGCCTCCTCTAAGAAAGTCCACCACTTGCAACTGCTAAGCGCCACTTATTGTGAAGCAGTGCTAAATAAATACCTAATAAATAAATAAAAATGCCACTTTTGCCGTTACATCCGTCTTTCTTTATCACCCGACTGATATCAATTTAGACTCTTTGTCGGATTAACCATCAACTGACAGCTACTCAGCACTTGTGATCCTGTGAATTGGTGCTAGACAAGTGGTTAGATAAGACAACGCATCTTCCTGCCTACCTTCCCGTTCCCTTCCGCAAATCTCTCCATCTCTCTCTTTCGACTTCTTCTCTACCCTTCTGCCTGCCCATCAGTCTGTCCTTCCATCCATTCGAATGATGTCCTAAACATTAGAAAGATACATTTAGTGCAGTAATAACCTTGGAAAAGTCAACGTCCTGTCCAAGGCGGAGTCTGAAACGTGACAACAGAACAACGGTTGGTTATCGGACAAAACATTCTTTTCCTACGCAAAAAAACATTTCTAGCGGCACGTTTAACAACAAAACTCCGCTAAAAGTCTATTAATCTATTCCTACATACATGTGTTACTATACTTTATTTATAATAGATTAGTGTGCAGTGGCGGCGCTAGGGGGGGCCTAATCTCCCCCTAAATGGCGCTTAGCCCCCCCCAAAGAAAAATGCGGAAAATGTGTATAACCATGCAAAATCTGGAAAATAAAAAAATTAAGTGCAAATCCATCGAACGACTATAAAAAGTCATCAGATTTTTTAACGGAAAAAATTAGGAAAAATTTCTGGACCAAGTTCAGCCCCCAAAACTGAAATCCTGGCGCCGCCACTGTTAGTGTGTGCGCACGCACGTGATGTGTGTCTGCATGTGCGAGTGCTTGCGCACGACTGTGTGTGCATGCGTGTGTTCGTGCATGTCTCTGTTCTACCTGAAGACTTAATGCCATCTGTACCTTCCGCAGTTGAAGTCGCACATCCATCGTTTGTGCAGGAACCGTTGTGCAAATCACAAAACCCTCTGCTCTTCACGCTCAGGTTTGGAGAGCAGACGGAAGCTTGCTAGAAAAATTCAACAGGTTCCAGTAAATGTTTCTGCAAACTAAATCAACTGGATTTTGCACCAACACTGGTAATTCGGAGCGCATGAGTCTTGGCATAAAGTAAGCGTTGGTACTTAATTTCTGCGCACCTTAAAGATACATCAAGAGAACAACGGCAGAAAATTGAATATCTAAATAGCTGGAATGGTGAAATTTAAATATCGTGGGCAGGAAAGTTTTTTAGCCACCCTGTATAATACTGATTGTAACCATAGGAAACACTCCAGCAATGTCAACGTTCCTAAAGTTAGGTTACTAGCTACTTGTTCAACAAACCTCCAACATTTACAGGCTGTTCGATGAAGTACATACATTTAAATCCTTCAAGTAAATGTATGCAACTATGCATGTATGTATGCATGCCATGTATGTATGTATGTATGATTGTATTTTTGTATGTGCACTTGTCATAGCAGCCCTTCAAGCTCTCTCTACTCAGAGGCGCTCCCGAATGCAGAGTGGACACTGCATCGGAGTTTCACGCCTAAGCAATTGTGAGTGAAGGACTTGCCCAAGGTCCTTACGCGGCGAGGTGGATTCGAACCTCGAACCTTCCGGCTTCAAGGCAACGACGCCACCACTACACCACCACGCCCCACATGTATGCATGTTACAGAGGCTGCAAAATTCAGGACTCCTGGCCGTTACCATTGACTGCAGTTCCATTTTCAGCGATGACATCTGACTTTCCATATCGCAGAATCTGTCCTGGTATTTTTCGCAGTCGGCCACAAGACGTTTGTTCTCCTCGCGTTCTTTTTCGTACATGCTCTGCAGATCTTCCGACTGATTACGCATCTGGTCAACAGAGGGCAGAGAGGGTCAGTCAGCCAACCACAATTTTTAAGGCAACACGTACCATAGCAGAAGATATGAGTGCGCAGCAGATTGCTTGAACTGAGAAGAAATTTGCATGCCATCCTAATCATCATTGTCGTCAGCATTGCAATCATCCTCACTGCCATCATCATCATTGCAAACGTCATCATCGTCGTTGTCGTCATCATCATCATCATAGATAACATCATCATCAAATTGCAGTCATCCTCACTGCCATCATCATCATTACCAATGTCATCATTGACATCATCATCATTGCCAACATCATCATCGTCGTCGTCATCATCATCATTGCCAACGTCATTACCAACGTCATTATTGCCATCATCATCATTGTCAACATCATCATCATTGGCATTGTCAGCATCATCATCATCGCTGCCATCATTATCATCATCGTCATAGTATCTCGTACACACGCATGCATGCATATACAAATTCATGTAATTTTACAATTATACATCATCTTCAAAAACCTCACAACGTCATTTCTCAGCATAGAAAGCTACAACTGGCGTGCTGACATCAAATACTGAATTACGTTAACATTCCTCGACTCAATGTTACGCGAAACAAAGTTACGCAGACCGTACAATGTGGGTGAGCGGGGGTACATAGCGTACCTGGTTACGTTCCGTCTTCACCTCCTCAAGATTAACGAGTACACAGTCGTATCGGTCCTGCAACGTCGTGAATTTGTTTTGCCACTCTTTTGCCTTCAGATCTAGCTCGTCGCGACTCAATTCCAACTGAAATTAAAAATAATAATTTTGTTTATTCAATAATCCAGTTATTCCAACTGAAATTAAAACAATAATTTCATTTATTCAATAATCCAGTTATTCCAAATGAAATTAAAATAATAATTTCGTTTCTTCAATAATGCAGTTATTCCAACTAAAATTAAAATAATAATGTAGTTTATTCAATTATCCAGTTATTCCAACTGAAATTAAAATAATAATTTTGTTTATTCAATAATCCCAGTTATTCCAACTGAAATTAAAATAATAATTTCATTTATTCAATAATCCAGTTATTCCAACTGAAATTAAAATAATAGTTTCATTTTTTCAATAATCCAGTTATTCCAACTAAAATTAAAATAATAATTTCATTTATTCAATAATCCAGTTATTCCAACTGAAATTAAAACAATAATTTCATTTATTCAATAATCCAGTTATTCCAAATGAAATTAAAATAATAATTTCGTTTCTTCAATAATGCAGTTATTCCAACTAAAATTAAAATAATAATGTAGTTTATTCAATTATCCAGTTATTCCAACTGAAATTAAAATAATAATTTTGTTTATTCAATAATCCCAGTTATTCCAACTGAAATTAAAATAATAATTTCATTTATTCAATAATCCAGTTATTCCAAATGAAATTAAAATAATAGTTTCATTTATTCAATAATCCAGTTATTCCAACTAAAATTAAAATAATAATTTCATTTATTCAATAATCCAGTTATTCCAACTGAAATTAAAATAATAGTTTCATTTTTTCAATAATCCAGTTATTCCAACTAAAATTAAAATAATAATTTCATTTATTCAATAATCCAGTTATTCCAACTGAAATTAAAATAATAGTTTCATTTTTTCAATAATCCAGTTATTCCAACTAAAATTAAAATAATAATTTCATTTATTCAATAATCCAGTCCTGGAAGAGAGAAAAACGACGTCATTAGAGGTGTCAGTCATTGTTCACTGTCTCTGTATGTCTGTCTGTCTTTGTCTCCCTCTCTCACTCTGTCTCTCTTTATCTGTGTGTGTGTCTGTGTCTCTCTCTGTCTTGTCTCTCTTTCGGTGTCTGTCTGTCGATTATCATCATCGCTATCCTTGGGTTAACAACCCGTAGGTGTCCGACGCCACTCTCTGTCTGAGTCTGTCTCGCATCATGCTTCCCAACTTCAACCGGTCCGGTCAGCAGGTCCGCTCCATACCATTAACATCTTGGAGCCACTAGACCACCTTGTCCGATTGAAGAGAATATTGGGAGAGAGGTACGAAGGACAACCTGGGTCAATGCCCGTATGTGGCCCACGTATGCTCTCTCCTTCAACTCTCCCCACCGGTCTGTCCTGACCGGCCTGTGCATGTATGCTCCACATCATGACATCTTGAAGCATCTGGGTCGCTATGTCACTTGTGTCGTGGTATTGGCGGATTACAATCGTCTTGGTTTTTCACTGCCAGTGTATCGCCACCCATCTGGCAAACCTTCCTCCTTTGTCCGGGCTTAGGACCGGCACAGAGACTTTGTTGGTTCCCTGTGGCGGAGGATGGATGCAGTTTAACGTCATGCCCAGGACCAAAGGCCTGTCGATTATACTAAGTTAAATTGTGGAGATTGATCGTTTAATTTTATTTTGATCCGTATCAGCCTTAATTAAATTCACTTCCAGACATAAAGAGAATAAAGTTCGAGACCAGGGTCGGCCTTCTTGGTAGGCACTGCACCGTAATAGGTTACTCCAAGAAGCTAATTTTTAGGCACCATTAGAAAGCTAAGTGCAGGACACAAGCACCAAAACATTGCTGGAGGTTTGTTTGCAAGCACTCATGAAAGTCTAGCAGCTAGACTTTCGCTCTAGCTCAGTTTGTGCAAGTCACTCGTGTTCATTAATGACTGTCATGACAGAGGCCTTGCTAATTGGACAGCATAAAAAAATTTTTGATACGACTTGATAATATCAAGTCGTATTATGATTAGGACAGATGTACAAAGGTTAAGGACTGTTACTTTAAACTAATAATATGGCAGAAGGAAAAACCTCTTCTGATTAAGCCCCTAAAACTGAAGTGTCTAATCGTCGCAGCTGCCACATTAAGCCCACAAACTGATATCTAAGCAGCTGTTACAAATATAACCAGAACTGGGCTAACAGGATTCAACTCAAAGGCATTCAACAGGCAATGAACAGTGGCCATTAGACACTTAACGCAAACCAATTGAATCGTAAATCATCCAAATCAATAATCTTAATAATTGGTCGATGTAAAAACACTTCCTTGTTAGTAAACTTCACTCATATAAGAGGGTCACTTTAGTCTACACCATGTCCTCTTGCAATAATTTCTTCAAGTGGCTAGGGATAAATTTTCTGCTAATTGACCCCTACTTCAATTACGATAATTGCGCTATAGATAGAATAAACGATCTATAATTATCATGTTATGGCCAGTGAAGCCACACAACTAGAAGCCTCAGTGACAACGTTATCTGACACAACATTTACTTGTGCCTTGGCAGAGAAAAACATAAGAGAAGCAATGGCAATTAAATGGCAATTTACATGCTTCCATAGCGTGCAAATTACAAACAATGAGTCAACCTGATGGGGCTAGCGGGAATCCTTCAGAATTAGTGTACCATACAATCATCTTCCCATCTAAGCCCGGATAAAAGAAAAGGGTAACCCCAATTATCGTGCAATGGCAAAAAATATTTTTATTTGAGAGGAATAGAGGGGCAAAAACAGACACCTCCACAAAACTCGGAAAGTGCCACAAGAACCACAAATTCTGTTTGGGAACCAAAGAGAGAGAAAGATACATCTAAGACCAGGGCTTATTTCACCATGCATTTTTTTCCACAAAATGTGCAGAACTTTCTAAATGGATTTGTGCAGCTGAAAAAACATTTTTGTGCAGCTAAAAACAGTATAAAAAGGTATTGTCATTTGATTGGGAGTAATTTACCATGGAGGATGAGAAGGGAAAGGAGGGATTGTGCAGTTCTAAAATTTCCTTTAAAAAAGCCCTGCCACGTTGGTGTTGATGATAGAATATGTGTTAGAAAAATAAAATTACTTCTAGTATTTGTTGATCGGTAGTCGTTGGAAGACTACTCGCTTGGCCCAACCGTTCCCTATTTGCGTCTGAATTCTGTTCAGCAGTCGTACCCTTGCATTTCACTTCAGAATTCTGCTCGGAAAGACGAGACTGAAAGTCAGCTACGCTCTAAAGAACACAACAACAATACTTGCGAGTCAAAACGAAAAAAGGTAAACAACAGTGGGGCGCGGTGGTGTAGTGGTGGCGTCTTTGCCTTGGAGCCGGAAGGTTCGAGGCTCGAATCCACCTCGCCGCGTAAGGACCTTGGGCAAGTCCTTCACTCACAATTGCTCAGTGCTTCAGCGTGAAACTCCGATGCAGCGCCCGCTCTGCATTCGGGAGCGCCTCTGAGTAGTGAGCTTGAAGGGGCGCTATAACAAGTGCACATACAAACAAACAAACAACATCAATTAATAATTTAGCATATTGCGCCATCATGTAAGTTTTGGTCAAATTAAAATTAATCGTATCGTAATCTCCAAATTTCTAGAGCACCACTCGAAAGCAAAGCGCTGGGCACCAGCTTATTCACGAGCGCCGTGTCAAGTCAGAAGGGTTGTCCAAAAGAGTAGTGGTCGACTGGTCGTATTCAACACATTTATAATGATTATTTATATAATCATACCTCGAGCAAACATTAAATTAATTAGTCAAAGTAGACGTTTATATGTTAACAGCTATGTTTATGGTAGCTGCTGAAGTAACTTACTGCTAACAGCTTCTCACGTTCTAAAAGCAACTTTCGATTTTCATCTTTAATCTGCTCGAGTTGACTCCCGTCTGGAATTCGACAAGTTCTACTGCGAACTATATCCCGTTCTGTTATAGAAAAATACAAATATATCACCTGCTGTACAGACGCATCAATTAAAAACTAAACATGTCAATAGTATATGTGCACTTGTTATAGCGCCCCTTCAAGATTTCTACTCAAAAGCGCTCCCGTCTACAGTGCGGACACTGAATCGGAGTTTCACACCGAAGCGCTGAGCAACTGCGAGTGAAGTACTTGCCCAAGGTACCTTTGCAAAATTGCAAAGGCCCATTTCTCTTAGGCAAGTCTAAAACCCTGAATGAATTCACAGCAGCATCAACATTCTAAATTGCCTGCTACAGCTCGCATACTCAATTTCTTATTTACCTTACGCAGTGGACTTCGAACAGTTTTTCTGACAGTCTGATTTTACCCTGACACTTGTTGTCTACATGTATACTCTACATACTCTACTCTTACTGTGTCCATACCCTGACCCTTACTGTATCCATATTCTGACTCTTGCTGTGTCCATATTCTGACTCTTGCTGTGTCCATATTCTGACTCTTGCTGTGTCCATACCCTGACCCTTACTGTGTCCATATTCTGACTCTTGCTGTGTCCATATTCTGACTCTTGCTGTGTCCATATTCTGACCATTACTGTGTCCATACCATGACTCTTACTGTGTCCATACCATGACTCTTACTGTGCCCATACCATGACTCTTACTGTGTCCATACCATGACTCTCGATGTGTCTAAGCTTTGACTCTTGCTGCACATACACTGCAGTGCTGGCACATAAAGATAACAGATTTTGGATGCATAACGTCACTACGGGAATGGTTTGTAGCTTGGGTGCAGTAAGTAAGTAAGTAAGTAAGTTGTCACTGTAGGTTTTTGTTGATACCCGTTAGCTTTAGCATGCGGTTGTCGAGATCATCTCGGTCCTGGCGAAGCCTTAGACAGTCGTCCATGTATTTGTCTTTGAGTTCACGAAGCCGTTCGCATTCCTTGAGTATTGTTTTGCGTTCCTTTGCGTCGTGCTCACACTTTACCTCCTGAACATCTAAAAACATACAACACAGAACCTTTTTAACGTGCAGTTGTACACAAAACGTGCAGTTGTACAAACGTGCAGTTGTACAAAAATGTGCAGTTGTAAATGTACTTGTGCTGTTGTAGAAACACTTCTGTATACAGCCAAAACTAGCAAAAAAGGTCATTGTCCGCCGATTTGAAGTAATTTACCATGGAGGATGGGAAAGGAAAGAAGGAGTTTTAACTGTACAGAAGTGCTTCTACAACTGCACATTTTGTGTACAACTGCATGTTTTAAAAAGCCCTGATCTGCCCTCTCTCTAACAAAGCATGGGGCACAGGCCGCACAGCCTACATTCTAACCAATGAAGCTAACCAGATCACAATGCAAGTGACAATCCCAAAGTTTGAGACACGAAGAGGCAGGTAACGTTTATGAGTCATGCCCAACAACAATGACGATGATTATAATTTAATAAACATAATAACAGCAACAAATTACGAACAATAAGGATGACAGAGATCTGACAGAATGATGAAGATCATCATCATCATAATAATCATAATAATAATAATCATGGTACCAGAATAAAATTCTAAGGATTGTGCAGCAACTTTAAAGTTCAGGGTACCACAACAAAATTATAAGAATTGTATAATTTCTTTAACCACTAAACTACACTGCTTGTTGCTAACAAGATTGCTTTAACCCTTTACAGACTAAAGGTTTAACATATCCCATACCATTTACTACACTTTGGGTTAAGGTTAAGTCGCCATCACTCATCAGTCAAGTGACACAAGTGAAACTAAATCGGACGATCATAATATCTTAGGCGTAAAAAAATTGTTGTGTTTCCGGTAACCCGACCGACCCATTTTTACGGCCGCGACTCAAATATTTTTGTAAAATTTTTTATTACAATTTTTTTTTAAATTTAAAAAAAAATTAAATTTTTTGAAAAAAAATATTTTTTTTACATTTGTATTGACATAACATAAAAGACGTCAACAAAATGAAATTAATAGGACTGTTTCTAGAGCAGTTTTAGGTGCAGACAGTCGGGAAATAGGCAGTTTATACTTGCTCAGAACACGTACTTTGTTTCAGCGTGCAAAAAAGACTAGTAAGATATACTTTTACGGATACCGTAGTCACTGCATACAAATATTTTACCAAAATAAAAATATTTTCCGACCTACCTACCCAATTTTTTTTAGCTCTGTTACCGGAAACACAACATTTTTTTAGGCCTTAAGCTCCCACATCAAACTCAAGTAAATTAATCAGAACAGTGGGATTGGTGTCACATAACAAAACAAACCGAGATGGATATAATATCAATAGGCAATATGGCTGTTAATCAACTGTCAAATCAACAACTGACCTAAGACAGGTTGTTTACTTGTTTAGCAGTTGTCTGTGAAGACCAGGCTATGCAGAGGCCAAAGTTTGGCCTAGAAAACCGGGGGGGGGGGGGAAATAAATTTTCGCATCAATTCTGCCTTCGCTAATGATCGACAATGATGCGGGTGACTTTATGAGTCATGCTCAGCAACAATGACGATGATTATAATAATTTAAAAATAATGCAAGCAACAAATTACCAACAATGCAATGATGATAGCAATCAGAATGATGATAGTGATGATGATGATGATGATGGTGGTGGTGATGATGATGATAATTTATATAGCGCCATGACTTTGGCTACAAACTGCATGGAAAATATGCGTCAAGGACGCGAAGGCCCAGTGGTAACATATCGTGGTTGCAGTCATATTTATTTGACTTCAATTCAATTTAAAAAAATTAAATTCGCTTATTGATCCCATAAGTAATATACTGGCAATGGTCTTATTCACAACGAATAAATGCAGTGATTAATTAATTATTGCAGTAGGCAATTTGATGATATACAAACATTACTGTGTACGTTAGGTCAGCGGCGCCGCCAGGATTTTTTCTGTACGCACAACTTGCACAAAAATAATATGAAGCGAACAGCGATCGATACGAGCTTATTATATATATATATATATATATATATATATATATATAATGTATATACCGTATATGCCTACTGACGATTATAAAATTTCAAGAGATTCAATAGAATTTCATCGCTTATAATATTTCACGCTTTAATTTGCAATTTTTTAAATTTTTTAGCCTTTCAGCGCTGTACGCACTTGCGTAAGCGCGTACGCCTAGCGGCGCCCCTGCGTTAGGTTCAGTCAAGGATAGCAAGGGATACCAAGAAGTACAGTAAACAAGTATTTAATTTTGTAGCATAGAAAAGGTTAGATTAATTAATTTTGTAGCATAGTAAAGGTTAGATTACTTAATTTCTGTTTCACTTGTTCGATTTCTTCTTGCGCGTCTTTGAATTTCAGTAAAATTGAACGATTCTCTTCGCACATTGTTTGATTTTCTTGCTAGAAAACAATGAAAAATGACATAAGATTCATCAAACATAATTATTTTATATCGAATAGCCTACACGGCACACCTAAGGCATTTGGTCAATCAACCAACGCAGCACGCATCAGGGTAGATGTCGTATGAGCTAAAATTATATGCATATACAGGGTGAGCCAAAAAAAAGTAATCCCCTACGGTCTTTAGCCCATATCTTGGCCAAACATACTAATTTTTAAATGAAACTTTACAGTATTAAAGGCAATTCATATTTACGTACAATAGTTCAAATTTCAACAAGATATTTCAAACAGAACAAAAGTTATATCACTTTTAGTGAGGCCACCCACCGTTTTTTGACGGTTCAAAAACGAAACGCAATTTTTTAAAGGTTTTTTGCTAATATCATGGCCAGAAGTAAGAATTTCAAAATGAATCTTTAAAGGTTTCTAGACAATTCATATGTACACATGAGGGCCAGATTTCATCAAAATATTTCAAACACAACAAAAGTTTAGCCACTTTTAGTGAGGCCACCCACCGTTTTTGACGACGCAAAAACGAAACGCAACAAAAAGTACCAAAACACGATTTTATTAAGTCTCATCTCAAATAACTGTTGTCAAATGAACTTGGTAGTGCTTCACAACTTGTGTTCAATGTGCCCACCACCAGTGACAAAACTTCTTTCGAGTCTCTTTGCAAAGTTCTTGATGGGCCTGTTGATTATTCTGACAGATTCCTTATTTACCAATTTTATTGTCATCTTTCTAAGTGACTTCTCAGTGACGGGCAGCTATGCTGGTACCCTGTTTCTTTTTTAAATAGTGATATTAATGATTATCTGGCAATATCGAGGCTATCTGATAAAAAATTGTTTGAGATGAGACTTAATAATTTCGTGTTTTTGCTACTTTTTGCTGCGTTCCGTCTTTGAAACGTCAAAAAATGGGGGGTGGCCTCACTAAAAGTGGTATAACGTTTGTTGTGCTCAAAATATTTTGCTGAAATCTGGTCATTATGTGTAGATATGAATTGTCTTTAAGCCTGTAAAATTTCATTTCAATATTCTTACTTTTGACCAAGATATTGGCCAGAATAATTGAATTGTTTTTTGTTACTTTTTGTTGCGTCGCGTTTTTGAAGCGTCAAAAAACGGTGGGTGGCCTCACTTAAAGTGATGTAACTTTTGTTCTGTTTGGAATATTTTGTTGAAATTTGAACCATTGTACGTAAATATGAATTGCCTTTAAGACTGTAAAGTTTCATTTTAAAATTCGTATGTTTGGCCAGGATATGGGCTGAAAACGGTAGGGGATTACTTTTTTTTGGCTCACCCTGTACACGTGTATTTACAGTTACATCTAGATGAAAATATAATTAACGGATGTTAATGATTAATGAAATAGATAATTGCAATTAAATGTAATCCCCAGAAATAACGTGACATTGACAACACACAAAATTAACATTGTTTACTGCCTAACTCTTACATTAAATGAACGAATGAATGAATGAATGAATTGTATTGTATTTAAGCATTTACAAAGCACCTCTAGTAGGGTAAACTGCTCAGAAGCACTCTCAGTGTGCAAGGCCCTATGAGAAGAAAGCTCACGTGAGGAGAAGCAGGTTTTGAGGAGAGAAGAATGAAGAGTGAATACCAGACAATTATCGATAGTGGTCACTGTTAACTGGTAGTGTTCGATTGCTCTAGTCATAATTATCTGTACTTCAGACACTACAAAATCATTCAAAGTACAGAATTCCTGCCCCCGAGTCTGACGACTATTGACCATGATGCAGGAATTTTTTGACGTGCAGTTGTACACAAAACGTGCAGTTCTAAATGGATTTGTGCAGTTGTAGAAGCACTTCTGTACAGTTAAACTAGCAAAAAGGCTACGGTCCTCCGATTGGGAGTAATTTACCATGGAGAATGGGAAAGGAAAGAAGGGGTTGTGCAGTTCCAAAAATTCCTTAAAAACAGCCCTGCTATGATGCCGCGTAAGAAGTCTGCAGTCACTTTAATAGCTAGTCTTTACAAAAATGAAAGTAATCAATTTTCGCCAAGCAATTGTGTCATGCCTGTAACGTCGTCACGTAGGTTTGCAATTTATCCAACTCTTCCTTCTTGCACGCATTCGCTTGAGAAAGGACCTTCACAAGGTCGCCCATTTGACCGAGGATTTCTGCGCTGAGTGCTGGACCACGCTTTTCCCTCACAACGGAGCCGCCAATAGACGCATTCGGCTCAAATTCTGTGAACACAAAATCAACAGTCATACGTACGTACACAACTTTTGTCAATTTTAAAACGATACTGTGAAAGTTGAGCAAACAAGTAGAATTTTGACAAGAAGTGGAGCAGTCACTTTATAATCCAGATTTACTGGCTCCAGGTAAGAAAGCAGCAAACAGGATGCTTCAATGAAGAAATTAAACCACTGATAGATCCTGACAATTTACAGTTATCAGCAATCAACCGTAAATTAGCATCGCCAATTATTTGAAAGCAGCACACCATCAACCAACCGGAAGGAGGTTTCCTCGGTTGTATTCCGGTCAGAATGTTGAACGTGTCTGGATAGATGTACTCAACGACCTCCATGAACGCCTTGAACCCCCGCACGCCCTTTGTTTTGACCTTGTCGATCAGGTGACCTGTAAGAACGATAAACAACTAAGATAATAATAATAATAATAATAATAAATAATAATAATAAATAATAATAATAATAATAAATAATAACAATAATAAATAATAATAATAATAAATAATAATAATAATAATAATAATAATAATAATAATAATAAATAATAATGTATAAACGCATTAAATGGGTTGCAACCAAATGCAAAGAACTGACATTACCAAGAAACCACTTAAAACCCTTGTAATGTTATGTAATCCGATGTTATCTCTGCACTGAAAGAGTAACCAGCATGTGATTGAAAGAAAACACAATCGATACTCAGAAAAGATCTCGCCCTACTTGGAAGCGTCCAAAAAATGTGGCATTCATTTCAAAGGATATTCTTGCAGTGTGAAATAAAGATGAAATCAAATATCGAAAACGTCAGTGTTTCTTCCTGAATAAACAGTGGCCATCACGACCAGCATTTCTTTGGATGTCAAGCTCTGATCTATTTGGCAGCTGATCATAAGCATAGCAGTATCTGGGCTAAAACTCAAACTACATCAAAGACACTGACTGCTATTCTGCGGAGTGGCATGGTTGCTTTATTATCTGAGATCTGTCAACGTGAAGAATATTATGTCACTGGAGACACA
This sequence comes from Lumbricus rubellus, assembly GCA_945859605.1. Taxonomy (NCBI): domain Eukaryota; kingdom Metazoa; phylum Annelida; class Clitellata; order Crassiclitellata; family Lumbricidae; genus Lumbricus; species Lumbricus rubellus. The sequence goes on along the minus strand of OX243827.1, from coordinate 19,359,944 downwards.
TCTAAATTGCAGCTCAAGACTGATAGATCATCTTACACAATCATGTTGCCTTTCGTTCACTTTTTTAACTCATGTAATGCACCCTTTCCTTTGTCTTCAGCTGAGCCACGGCACTATACAAATCGTGTTGTTGATGTTGTTGTTATTATTATTATTATTACTATTATTATTATCATTTATCATCTTCAACAATCAACATCATTAACAGAAAGTAAGATTAACAAGGGAAGCAGTAGCTAGACCAAACATCGTTAAGTCTCCCTCTAAAGTGCTTTGAAAGGCCACTGAGTTGATAATATTATAATTATTTATTGATTAGGCCTAAAAAAGTTGTGTTTCCGGTAACAGAGCTAAAAAAAATTGGATAGGTAGGTCGGAAAATATTTGGGGGGGGGGGTTTAAATATTTTTATGCAGTGACTATCTGAAAAAGTATACCCCACTAGTCTTTTTTGCACGCTGAAACAAAGTACGTGTTCTATGCAAGTATAAACTGCCTATTTCCCGACTGTCTGCACCTAAAACTGCTCTAGAAACAGTTCTAGTAATTTCATTTTGTTGACGTCTCTTAAGTTATGTCAATACAAATGTTAAAAAAAGAATTTTTTGAAAAAATGTTTAAAAAAATTTGAAATTTTTTTTAATAAAAATTTTTTACAAAAATATTTGAGTCGCGGCCGTAAAAATAGGTCGGTCGGGTTACCGGAAACACAGCAATTTTTTAACGCCTTATCACTCTTGTCATTGCTTTTGTTGTTTTATTATGATTTTAACACACTTGACCTTGGCTGCATACGACTGCCACAGTGTGAACATTTGAAATAGAATCTGGTGCTTGCACCAGACAAGAAACCAGCCAAGTTCTTTGATGCACTAACTGGCCATGTATTCAGAAACTTACTACTTTGCCACTGGTTGTTCTCTGTCAGTGCCAGTCCCAAGCCTGGATAAAGGAGGAGGGCAACACCAATCATCTTTAAAATGACAGTTTCGTTAAACATTAGGGTGTGTCAATTTTTTTAAAGTCAATATTTTAAAAGGCCTTAGGGATAAAATAGTACATTTTCATGTGAAAAATCGAAATATAAGCATAAAATTTGTCTGCAATGGGATTTAGCTACTTCAATTTGCACTTGAATTATCGTGGAAAATACGCAAATTGGCTGCTTTAATATGAAGTTTCAGAAATAATTTAAAATGCTTTAATTTAAGTTTTTGCTTGTTAGATTTTTATATAGCCTATTCTTTGATGTTTAACATTGTTTATTAGTGATCTGTACCCATTAATTAATTATTATTCTGTTGCACAATGTGTGCAACATTATTGTAGTATTGCAAATATTGCATGTTAGATTGTTAGAATACAGTCACTGTTCGTGTATTTCCTTGATATAGTCAGAATGTCCAATATAAAAACAAGATTGCTATTTTAGACTCACTTACATCAATTAGTCGGCTCAGGCAGACAGCTTCCTACAGCTGAATTACCAACTGTCATGGATGTCATTAGATATGGTTGCACCGGAGAGAGATGAGTGACCAAGACAGACGAAATTACAGCTAATACCAACTTGTAACTGACTTAATGATTGGAGTTCTTGCTTAGTGGGGCAAAGCAAATCCTAAATTCACTGAGCCAGTTATAAACAGTCACACAAGAATTAAAGCAAAGCTGAAATCCACGTGGGAGCAAGGAAGCAAACTGTCAGAGCAAAGTTGGAGGAGAGATAGGTTTATGGAAAAACTTGACAGACTCATAGACATTCTAACGTGTAAGTGTGACATCAAGAGTTGCACTGATGTGGGTTGCAGTTCTCCCTGTGTTGGTGGAGTGCATATATTTTGTGACTGCAGTAGTGCAGTAGAGCGAAAAAGATTCCCGTCATTAAGGTAGCTTTCATCAAAAGTCAAAGAAAATATTTGAAGCATTGGACCTCATCAGATAGGACCAGTTGACCTTCAGGAAACAAGAAAACAATTGTGACAGAAGGAAGGGCAAGTATAAAAGGAAGGATGAAAAAGGAGTACGAAGAGTGATAAACAAACCACAGAAGAGGAGAAGATGGCAGAGAGATCCATGTTTTATGTACAGCAGAAAGAGTTTGATAAGTTTGAGGAAAAGATGGAAGAATCGGTGAGGATAATTGTAGTGATGAAGACAAAAAACTACTTGCAAGGTGAAGATGATTTTGCAAAGACTAGGAAAGAGCTACGAGATGACCAATATAGTCCTAGTCATTCTAAGAGACCACATTGAGTTGAAATAGACAGTGGAGAATTCTACTGCTGCCTTGATTGATTTGCTTTGACACAACTTTGGTGATCGATCACAACAAAGAGAAGAGAACTCAGGAGAGAGTTATGAGGGAACTTGATGCAAAGTTTGAAGACAATTCAGCGCTTTGATGGACATAAACATGAAACCATTGCAAGGTCGTGCTGACTGAAGAACTTGAGGGTGATTGCCAAGCTCGGCGTTGGGGTGCATTGTTAAGCGGTTCAATCTAAACAGAAATCACAACTGGACCCAGAAACCCAAGCATCTTTTTTGCCAAATACAACTGATCAAGGAACAAAAATAAGTGAAAACGATTGTCATACCAGCATTGAGAAGGTCTGCTTGGCATAGTTCTAGTGAGTGTGTACTCCAAGAAATGTTGTGGAGTGATGAGGAACATGAAAGAAGATAAGCTTATGCAGTGGAGAAGATAATGAGGATCAGAAGTGAAGGAGATGACATGGCCTGGAGTTAGGCGGGTGAGACCAAGGAGAGCCACAGAGATCAATCCTGAAGCGATTAAAATCTCACAACTGATTGATTAGAGCTAATAGGGTTTGTGAACCCCCTTGTACCTGCTCCCTATTAGCAACAGCAGCGATCAAGGCGATTTATGGCAACCCAATAGACTGGCCATCGCATCGCTGCGGTGGTCTCTCGCTGCGTTCTTGCCTTTTTGGCTGTGCTCCATCCTACTTGTGTAACCTTGGTCGACCAGTGTTTGACGTTGCAGCGCGTCGGGCGCTTCGCTCTACAGCCATGGATGAGCTCCTGATCACGCGTCCTCGTTGAGCTACATGTATTAAGCAGCGCCACGCAATGTCGGTTGAGGGACCTACAGTCTGGAATGACCTCCCGCTTTCTCTTCACTCTCTACTTGTGGCTCATCCGGTGGGGTTCTGCAAGTCCCTCAAGTCTTTTTTCTTTGGTCGCAGCTTGGCTGGGAGCGCCTCTGAGTAGTTTCTTGAAGGGGCTCAATATAAATGCTCTGAATGAATGAATGAACGAATCGCACGCACAGTCTTAGGAAAGGTTTGTGAAAATGACAGCCAAGACTGCTCGCCATGCTTACAGCGATGAGAGGAGGACTCACTACATCAGAGGTCAAATGGTCAGCAGGGAGGTCATGGGTCGAAAAAGAAGCAAGCAGGACGTGATGCTTTGGTTTATTTTGCACAATTCCATTAATATGACTTCATAAATGGCATTTGATATGGCATTGTGTAGCTATAGATTTTTTCAGTTCTGTTGTACGTTGAAATCAAATGTATGCAATTCATAGCTCATTTCAACTGTAAATTGAAGTAGCTAGCACTCCATAAAAACTGTTTCTGAAGTTATATTTGGATTCAGCATGCATAACTGCACATTTTCATCACTAAGCGTTTTTGAAATTCAAATTTTTTTGATTTGACCCCTCAAATTGACACACCCTATTAAACATGTAACAGGCAAGTGAAAGAAAGAAAGAATAAATGAATAAATGAATATAAAAGACAGCACAACTTGACTTGGCTCCATATACATGTAGCTACATTGTAGCACCAGCTTATATGAAACTAACCTACATCTCACCTAGGATATAGGGGATCCTCAACTGGACCGTGGTTTTATTACCGCCATTCATAACAGTTGCTAAACTGCCGATGACTCATTAAAAAACTAACTGCTGATAGCTCTCTGTGCTCAGTTTCTGCTACACAGTGGTTAATAAATATCTTTTTACCACAGGTCTACACAATAGATAAGTTTATTTACTAGGCCCGCATAATTATGGTCATCTCAATCATAATACGGGCCATCTATGAGACTAATGAATGCAACAGTCTGGTCTAACTGTCACTGGCAATTGAAAAATAATTTCAGTAGCTCATTGCTTCTGATGGGCAAACAATCAATTAGTAAAAACGAAAAAAAATAAAGATTCATAGTTATTGATAGACATGATGTCAAATTAGTCATGCCCTCAAGAACGAGTAACTGAATACTCCCTTAGGCCCCGCTCACATAATCTAGACCAGTGGTTCGCAACCTTTTATGACTTCAGGGTCACATTTTCTAAGTTGGAGGACACGAGGACCACTTTTTCCTAGTTGCAGGACATAGGGGGCCACGAGGGCTATAATTTAATAAACTAAAAGCAAATAAAATAGCTATAGGGGCCTAATTCAATCAAAATATAATGTTATTTATAGACATAAAAATTAAAATAATTTGTGATAGAAAATAATTATTTGTTCTATTCTGTCCATTTTTTCCACTTTTTTGTATATTTTTGATAATTCTTTGAGAGATGAGGGCCATTTTCGGAGGTCTGGCGGGCCACTTTTGGCTCACAAGCCACTGGTTGAGAACCACTGATCTAGACTGTAGAGATACCACGACGTGATTGGCTGATTGGAAAAGGATTTACAATGAGAATGCTGTATAGATTTGAAGCTAATATTTTAGTAATCTTATTCAACTTGTGATTTAATTCGTTTTATTAAAAATTAATTATTATTTCGATGTATTATAATGATATGTTCTATGTCCAATTGTGCGTTTGCAAGTGCAAATACTTACTTACTCACTTACTTACTGCATGAATGCAGGATTTTAAAAAACGAAATTGAATTTCTAAGCACACAGCCAGAGCAGTATAAAAATTCCAGAACTTTGTTTCCGCTTGGCTGCACCTAGATATGCACCGTTGCACAATTGGGACAGGCAGATGTAAACACACATAATTATCCCCGCTTAGAAACCAGCAGCCCTGCTTTAAAACCAACACCAACAGCCCTGCTTTAAAGCCAGCAGTGACTGCATATTTACATAACTGCTTCAGGATACTTGCCTTTGAATAAAGGGTGTGTCTAAGAAATTTACTTCACAAAGCGGAGGCAATACACACCGTTCAAACAGAAATGTCAAAGAAGGGTGGCAACGACGTCAATCGTTTACAACAATGGGCAATATCAGGAAGTTCATAAATTAATAACTACCAGTGCAAGCAATGCTTAGGTCTAAAGTGTAAAAAAGAAGTGCCTGAAAACCCCCAGATCTTTCCATGCTGGGCTGGCCTAACATAAGAGCGCTTAAAATGTAAAAAAATAAGTGCCTGAAAACCCCCAAATATTTCCATGCTTTGCTGGCCTAACATAAGAGGCAGGGTGGGGTTTAGATTTGAAAATAATTATTCTGGACGCCGTCCATGACCGTCCAGCCACATTTTACGACCTGAATACTAGGAAACATTATTAGCTCACAAGGAACGAATTTATGAACAGTGTCGACATTTAAAAACTAGGCCTACAACTTTTTATTTTCTTTTCTCGTTTATAGGCTACTGTTTGCACAATGTGTCTATTGACCTTCACAACTTCTCAGAAGTTAACATAGCAGACGATACTTTGATGACATCCTTGTAAAAACTACAGAAATTCACACCAAATGCACTATAATTTATACCAGGTAATAGTAATTTTCGTTTATTGAACAATCTGGTTGACAGAATGATCACAACCGGTTACAACTTACAGTTAAGCCGTTATCTTAATTAACATTAATCTTAACTAATACCAGAACAACCTGCAACACGACGGCGCCAATAGCAGCCTACATGAAGCTGGGTATAAAGAGAAATGCATACTGAAGACTGCCTTATCTTCCTTCAGTTTCCTGTATCCAGTGGTGTAGTGGAGGGGGAGCGCGGGGGAACGCCGTTCCCCCACTTTTTTCCAGGGATAATGGAGTATTAATAATAATACTACTAATAATAATATTATTATAAAGAGCATTCCCCACTTCATTAAAGAGCGTTCCCCACTTCCTTTTTTAGGACTACACCACTGCCTGTATCCATAAAACATCCAGTCCAACAGTATCCATCTAGATTCTCTTATTTTCCTTCCATCCATTCTTGCCTTATGATAGAATGACAGACTCTGTTTTGCAGTTTAGACAGGGTTTAAAGTGTGGCTGGACGGTCATGGACGGCGTCCATGCACTTATTTTAAAAATCTGCACGCCGTCCTGCCGCTCATTTTGCCAGCACATACTGGAAAGTTAAGAAGCGTCCAGGACTTTTTTTACACTTTAAGCGCCGAGTTTAGAGTAAACTGCAGTCTTGGAAAGAAAGTCATGAACATTTGGGAGGTAAAGAGTTTCCGATTGAGTGATCAGCAACCATTTCATGGAGTTGCGCCCGAGTACCTGCGCAATTGCTGCACAGAGACTCATTCCTCCCCGGTCAGGCCTCGGCTCCGATCGTCTGACAGAACCGACTTGCGTGAGTGGAGAACGAGAACTCACTGGTTCTTGATACTCATACTCTTGCGTCTTAGTGCATGAAAAACCATTGGTCGCAATCTTGTATCCCTGGTTCCCAGTGCTAAAAGTGTTAAAAAAAAGAAGCGTCTGGACGCCCCTTACCTTTCCAAAAGAAGTGCCAGGACGCCCCTTACATTTCCAGGTGTGCGGACTAAATAAGTGGTAGGACGGCATAGAGATTTGAAAATAAGTGCTAAGACGCCGTCCATGACCGTCCTGCCACACTTTAGGCCCTGCTGGTTCCTGGAAACAATAATTGGTTGCAATATTCATTCCCTAGTGCCTGGGAAACCATTGGTTGCAATCTTGCATCCCTGGTGCCTGGGAAACCATTGGCGGCACTTTTGCGTCTCAGTGCCTGTACAACCATTGCTTGTACATTATTATGTCTCTGTGAATGGGGAAACCACTGGTTGGTTGCACTCTTGAAGTCTTATGTGTATGGCTGGGGAAACCCATTGCAGTTTGTACTCTTATGTTTGCAATAGGCTGCACCTAAATTGTGTGTCTGTGCTTGCCCAACGCTTGTGACTCATCTAAGTATTTGAGTATTTGCTTCCAATCGCTGGACTTATAGTTCAGAATGACACTTGACATCATTTAGGCTAGTGTTAGTAAGTAATGATCAATAGATAGTGGAAGTAATTAGAAATGACAAATATGGTAGATATCAGTGCTAAAAGTGTAAAAAAAGTGCCTGGACGCCCTTTAGGCCTACCTTTCCAAAAGAAGTGCCAGGACGCCCTTTACATTTTCAGGTGTGCTGGCCAAATAAGTGGCAGGACGGCATCGAGATTTGAAAGTAAGTGCCAGGGCGCCGTCCATGACCGTCCTGCCGCACTTTAAGCCCTGCTGGTAGATATGGAAGCGGAAAGTGACATTTGACGTGGCATTCTATAAATTTATTGGCTATTGTAGGGAGTGGCTCTGACGTCTGTAGAATAGGCACAGATCCATTAGAAATATATTTATAATTTACTGCAACAATTAGACACATAATATGTCTCATCAGTCATCACAAACATATTATGTTGTGATGAGAACTAAATGAGAACAATAGAACAATTAAACAATTAAACAGGCCACGCTAGCTAGCATGAGCATTTACACAAGGAAAAGTTTTCCATTGCTAAGTCCGGCGACAATTACCAGTAAGCCCCTTTTAACTGGAATTATGAATTAGCGCAAATTAACACCACTAGTCGAATAATAAATTATGAGTTCACATAATTATATGAGTAAATATGACGAATAAATATATGAATAGATGAAAATTGTGTGAAAATAAAATATAGACGAGTTGAGTAATTTAAGGAGAGCTGAATTTAGGATATGACAGTAAATAGAATATGAGTGAGTAATTCAGTTTCACATATCTGCTACTACCACTCTTGAGGTTCTAAATATAGATGCAGGATAAATAAGAGAACAAATAGCCGCACCTAACAATAACTAAGTGTTAGGGTTAATTTGTTTAACAAAGTATAAGACAATAGTCTGCATAGTAGACTATCGTTAGACATGCAAAAAATGCTTGGCATCAAGACAATTATCAAGTATTTGTTTTTATAATACAAAGACAGGCATAGCTCCCTGGCACCATATGTGTCAGTGTGTCTAGCTCCCTGGCACCATATGTGTCAGTGTGTCTAGCTCCCTGGCACCATATGTGTCAGTGTGTCTAGCTCTCCGGCACCATATGTGTCAGTGTGTCTAGCTCCCTGGCACCATATGTGTCAGTGTGTCTAGCTCCCTGGCACCATATGTGTCAGTGTGTCTAGCTCTCCGGCACCATATGTGTCAGTGTGTCTAGCTCCCTGGCACCATATGTGTCAGTGTGTCTAGCTCCCTGGCACCATATGTGTCAGTGTGTCTAGCTCTCCGGCACCATATGTGTCAGTGTGTCTAGCTCCCTGGCACCATATGTGTCAGTGTGTCTAGCTCCCTGGCACCATATGTGTCAGTGTGTCTAGCTCCCTGGCACCATATGTGTCAGTGTGTCTAGCTCCCTGGCACCATATGTGTCAGTTTGTCTAGCTCCCTGGCACCATATGTGTCAGTGCGTCTAGCTCCCTGGCACCATATGTGTCAGTGTGTCTAGCTCCCTGGCACCATATGTGTCAGTGCGTCTAGCTCCCTGGCACCATATGTGTCAGTGTGTCTAGCTCCCTGGCACCATATGTGTCAGTGTGTCTAGCTCCCTGGCACCATATGTGTCAGTGTGTCTAGCTCCCTGGCACCATATGTGTCAGTGTGTCTAGCTCTCCGGCACCATATGTGTCAGTGTGTCTAGCTCCCTGGCACCATATGTGTCAGTGTGTCTAGCTCCCTGGCACCATATGTGTCAGTGTGTCTAGCTCCCTGGCACCATATGTGTCAGTGTGTCTAGCTCCCTGGCACCATATGTGTCAGTGTGTCTAGCTCCCTGGCACCATATGTGTCAGTGTGTCTAGCTCTCCGGCACCATATGTGTCAGTGTGTCTAGCTCCCTGGCACCATATGTGTCAGTGTGTCTAGCTCCCTGGCACCATAAGTGTCAGTGTGTCGCTTCCGTTTGCAAGGCGTAATTCTGACTGACAGTGTGCTTATATTTGTCAACATGCCTTTGTAGCGGCATACGCTGTGTTATGGCACCAAAGAAATTGTTGTCATAATTATTATAATTAACATTATTATCAAATTTCTATTTATGTCTGATGTTTACATTGATGTCTGCACTCAAAAGATAATGCAACACACTCATATCAGCCACCCACGACATCATGAGTAAAACCAAAACTACAACAGTCATGAAACAATAATTTCCCTTTCTGTCTACCCCTCTTTCATTCCCCTTCCTTCCTGTTTCAACCCTAAAATCCACCCACCGTTGTCGGCTGACTGTTTGCCTACCGAACCCTCGAAATACTCTTTTGGACAACCCTCTGACTTGACACAGCGCTCGTGAATAAGCTGGTGCCCTGCGCTTGGCTTTCGAGTGGCGCTTTAGAAATTTGGAGATTACGATTACGAACCCTTTTGATCTTGACTCTCTGCCTCACAAGTTTGCTTTGATTACTCATAGTCGAAGGAATTTGCTTTTTTGGCATCGTAAAAAGTTCTGAGATCACAATCACGAATTCATATGAGTTCATATGAGGAAACCACCTGACTTAACCCTTTGAACCCGAAGCCCCCCATAATTCTAAAGGGTTAATAACAGTCGTCATGTACTTGTTTTCCATCTCACAGATCTTGCCCCTTGGCTCCTCCTCTTTCATTCACCTTCCTCACTGTTTCAACCCTAAAACCACCCACCTTAGTCGTCGGACTATCTGCCTGCCAACCTTTGAATCTTGACCCTCTGCCTAGCGATTTCGCTTCAAAATGATTAAGCATCTGCCATTACCTATATTCCAACGACTTCACTTTTTGGCTCTGTAAAAATTATGAGATTACAATTACAATTATGATTACGATTATGATTACAACTACGATTACAATTACGATTACAACTACGATTACACATACTATTACAAGTATTACAGCACTTACAATTACGATTACAATTGCAATAACGATTACAAAATTTACAATTACGATTACCATTGTGCTTACAATTACTATCACAATTACGCAGTGCCGGCGCTAGCACCCCCGTACCCCCCGGCCGAGGGGGCCTCGAGTTGAAAGGGGCCTCCACATTTAGCTGATTATTATGCCTATTTGTAACTGTACAGATCCGGTCTGGTGCATGCCTCAACCAGGGCCGGATTTGAGCAGAGTGAGGCCCTAAGCAATTTCAATTACGAGGCCCCCTCAACTAACCATGTGGTACTTCCATAGCATATAGGCTTACCTAATTAATATCAAACTGATTTTGGGCGCAAGTATAAAGCCATTTAACTAACTCGGTAATTTTGTCCACATTCTCAAACAAAACGTTTATAAATTGTAACTTATTCTAATTGCTAATTGCACTCAAAATAAAACCTGCGTGAGGCCCAAACATTAAAGCCTGTGTAGGGTCCCAGATGTTCTTGGTATGTGTCTGATCTCAAGTTTGCAAGGGGCCTCAAATGTAGCTGGTAATTATACTTTTCATGACTGTCCTGAAACCACGCACCGAATTATGTTTTAACGCAAAGCATACAAAATAATATTACGCAAAAAATAGAGCATTGTCCTTCAACCAAAGAGGAGAATTTGTGGGGTGTGGACAGAGGCACAGCCCCGCGATTTGTGGTTGGGACGGAATCCTTGTATCCCCAATATTTCAGAAATATTTTATAAGTATCATCCATTGCCATAATGATCAATTTTGTTAAGATGACAGCCTATATATGCTACCATTACAGTTGGCAAAGCAGACAAATTTAAACAATAAAGAGTGGACACTCTGAAGTCATAAACCACGACTAACAACATTGAAAAATTAGCAATTTTTTAATGATGACAGCTTAAAATTCTACCATTACAGCATGAAAATTCCAAAAACATTTAACAATTTGGAGGGAACATTTATTGAAGTCTTATAGGCCTACCATGTCTTTCAGCATTCATATTATGATAAATTTTGCTGAGATGACAGCTCAAGGTATGGGGGGCCTCAAGTTATTTTTTTGGGGGGCCTCATGTACCCTAGCGCCGGCACTGCAATTACGATTACAGTTACGATTACAAGTATGATTACAATTACGATTACGAAGACCCACCTGACTTCATGACAGTCGTCATGTACTTGTTCTCGATCTCTTCCTGGTCATCGCTCGTGAAGACGGCTTTGCTTCGCAGCCACGAGAAGAAGGCTTCCGGTCGAACCGAGCGGCAGAGGTGGTGATAGTTGCTGTCGAGAAGCGTCTGCCAGTCACCAGTCCCGTCCACAGGGATGTACTTTCGCATCGACATAACGCCTGCTCTGGAGCTGTTGAGAAAAAAACGTCTACGTTTTAGTGTCACATTCTAATGATTTCTTTACATGTTCAAAGCACTTTGAAATTGAAATAGTCATTCATGTTTCATTTTCATTTATTGCTCCCAGAACAACAAACACAAGATAAAACAGCGAACGGAAAGAAAAAATCAAACAAATACACTCACATAAATTAATTACGAGCTGGTTTTAGCAATGAGACAAAGGGCAACATAAAAATGGAGAAATCCTGCGAAGAGGAGGCCCCCGAGAAGTGATTTTTAGGCAGCATGAAGAATGACACGGTGCAACAAGAGAAAAACATGCGCCTCCTCCAAAATGTACGGAAAAGGCGCTACATAAACTGTTCATGACCCACCCCAGCTGAACCGAAGACCAGCAACAACCCTTGCAGAAGAAATTGGGGCGCTGGGAGCACCTCTCAAAAAATTCTTTTGCAGAGGAGCTATATAAGTTATCGGAATGAATAAATGAATATACGCTTCAAGTTTATTTGTTGTTTCCTGCATAACATCATAACACACATACACAAATTACACATACACTGTGTAAGATACCCCTGGAATACAAATAGACCACACCATCACTTTGCTGGGCCACCGATGCAATACCAATTGTATGATTTACTGGTGCAATGGTGCTGCACCAAAGCAAGCATGCAAGAGACTGTACATAGTCTGCTTGGTATTGAAGCCAGGCTAGAACCCAGTGAGGGGAACAAGCCAGGGAGACAACATGCATGATGGTAACTGAAACCATTGATGATGATGGTGATAACAGAGTGATGCTGCAGAAGCAAAAGAACGTAGCTTGAAAAGTCTCGTAACTTTCAGTCTTGAACAAAAGCTGTATCTGATTCATCTACAGTAATTAGTACAACGTCATCTCTCAGCATCATTCATTCCGACGTTGCTCACTCCAGCATCATCACCTGGCCACATTTTTCGTGATGAAATACCATCTGGCCACCCAAACTCATATGCCAAGACCAGGAAAATGAAGTCAAACGTCTTCGTAGCCTGCCAGTATCACAGGAGACTTTAATAAGAGACTGATCCTCTTTTCTCAAAATGTCCTTCCTTCTTGCAGCTATCACATTTGGTGGGGTGCGGTGGTGAAGGGGCATGTTCAGTGAATAGGAGCTGGAAGGCTGGGTTCGGATCCACCTCAAGCCGCAGTTCATGCTGTAGTCCGGAGCCAACCAATCCATCAGCAAAAACTCAGATCACTTGCTTTAATAGCAAATGAATAAGCATACAAGTTTAGTAGCAAGAGATTCTTGAGTAGCAATCCTAAATGGGTGCTGTACTCATACATACATGCATACATACATTGCCAGCCTGCCAGTTAGTCAATCCTATAAATGACCTGCAGGTAAATCTTGGCCCAATTTTCTACAAAAGGTTTGTTGTTGCTGGTCTTTGGCCCAACTGGGATGGGGCATGAACATAATTGGTTGCCCCCATTGAACCTGCTGTTTATTGCTGCTATTGGGCTCTTCTCAAAAGAAAGCTCACTAACAGCTGGGTCACCAACACAATTATATTCCCTGCACAATCGAAAACTCCACAGATGCAAAATCTGTGCCCCCTCCGGATTCTTAACCCTTTAATGCCGGAGGGTATAGGATTTCCCATACCATTTACTACCATCTCAGCATTAAAGGGTTAACTGGCACCAGCCATTAGCATTTACAATCACACAACCGGTAAGTAAAAAGATAAGAAATTAAGTCAGTCAGTCAGTCAGTCAGTCAGTCAGTCAGTCAGTCAGTCAGTAAGAATAAAAGTAAGCAAGCCAGTCAGCCAACCAATCCAAAAGTCAGATCACTTGCTTTAGCAAATGAATAAGTCAGATCACTTGCTTTAGCAAATGAATAAGTCAGATCACTTGCTTTAGCAAATGAATAAGTCAGATCACTTGCTTTAGCAAATGAATAAGTCAGATCACTTGCTTTAGCAAATGAATAAGTCAGATCACTTGCTTTAGCAAATGAATAAGTCAGATCACTTGCTTTAGCAAATGAATAAGTCAGATCACTTGCTTTAGCAAATGAATAAGTCAGATCACTTGCTTTAGCAAATGAATAAGTCAGATCACTTGCTTTAGCAAATGAATAAGTCAGATCACTTGCTTTAGCAAATGAATAAGTCAGATCACTTGCTTTAGCAAATGAATAAGCATACAAGCAAACATATGAATTGATTAAACTTAGAGCAAGATAAATATCAACAGAGCACAACAATGTCATCAAGCCATAATATATACCGGTGTATATTATTGCTTGATGACACTGAAATGGGCAGAAGTAGTCCTAGAAGCGTCTGTACACCATTCACATTGCACACCAAAAGACATGTAGAACTATGGCTAAATTGCATTATTTTACGTTATTTTTTTATGTTATTTATTTATTTATTGCCAAAGAACCAAAAAACAGGAGTACAAGTAGTGGATACAGAAACGTATCTAAGCATAAATGAATCACTGACAGGAAATGTATTACCCACATCCATCCATTTGCCACAACAATGCATTATATAATTATTTAGACTGTTACTCCATTCTAACTTACACAGTTACACTGCATACACTTACACTGTCATATCAATTCTAATTTGCAATGCATTCACATTTACTTTCCTCCATATAGATCAGTATTAGTCATCGATATTAATTAGCAGCTTCAATAGTCTAATACAAATTCCAAATGCCACCAACCAAATGGAAAACCAAGCTCAGGTTGCAACCAGGTCAACATACAGATAATCTGTGTCACAAAACAGAAACGAACTACAGTTGATAAACAAATTGAAATTTGTATGTTTGTATGTGCACTTGTTATAGTGCCCCTTCAAGCTCTCTCTACTCAGAGGTGCTCCCGAATGCAGAGCGGACACTGCATCAGAGTTTCACGCCGAAGCGCTGAGCAATTGTGAGTGAAGGACTTGCCCAGGGTCCTTACGCGGTGAGGTGGAGTCGAACCTCGAACCTTCCAGCTCCAAGGCAACGGCACCACCACTACACCACCGTGCCCCACAAATGTATCATTGTCAAGGAGAAAGAACAAAAGAAAAGACGTTGAATGACAAAAGACATGCATACATGCTGGAGCAGAATTGTAGATGCTGGGAAGGAACGCAAAATTCTTGGTGCCACATCCAAAGAAAGTTTTTTTACAAAGAACAGTTTCTAGACTTAGGCATGGCCCAAGAAAAGCAATGAAATGACATGCTGGAATGTTGGCAACACCGACAAATATGGACACATTTCAAATACTGCTGTTCAATGAACATTATATACATTATATAAGCCGTAAAAGCCCTGGCACTCTGAAAGAGATGCTCTACTCAACAACAGGAAGCCAATGCAATGAGTTAACACTATGAGAGTGATGTTTTCCCCGTACCATTTACAACACGTTGGTCGGTAAAGGGTTAAAAACGACTGGAAAGACAATGCAGACCTTTGTTAAGACGTCAACTACAGGGGTCAACTACAGGGGTCATATTTTGCCGTGAATTATGCATTGAGTGATGGGGAAAGGTGGTCTAGTGGTTAAGCGCTGAACTGTCAAGTGACAAGTCGGAGGTTCAAATCCCGACCAGGGAGAAATTTGTGACATTGAGATTTCTGCTCCACCTGAGCTCCCAAGCCAACTAGGATATGATGAGTACACTTCTATGTTTCTAGTGAGAGAGAGTTCTAGATTTGACTGTAAAAAATAAGAAGCAAGTTGCAGTAGTCTAGTCCAGTGGTTCCCAAACTTTGACCCACTTGTAAATATCATGGCCGCCTTTAGAACCACAGAATAAAATTAAACATAACAGAGCTCTGCAACCAAATTTTGAAAAATTATGGTCCAGTCGAAGGGAAATGGAAATTACCGGTATCCCCCATGGACATTATCCCTCAGGACATTATACCCCTGGACATTATCACTCAAGACATTATCCCTCAGGACATTATCCCCCCTGAACATTATCCCTCAGGACATTCATTAAAAGAATTGTCATTAAAAGAACATAATTTTTAAAAATTTATATTGGGATTTGGACTAAGGATTTTGCACTATTTTAAAACATTTGACATTGATTGGATGTAGAAATGATGTACGTTTGTTTATCATACCATGTCTGTTAGTTACACCAAAATGCGGATAGCAATTGGTCTCTTAAAGAATATTCTTTTCTTATCTTATCTTATTATTTTGTCCGGAGGGGTAATGTCCAGGGGGGATAATGTCCAGAGGGGGATAATGCCCAGGGAAGATAATGTCCAGGGGGATAATGTCCTACAATCCCAGTCGACAGGTGCAGTCAATGTACTTGCAAGAGATATAGGGACCATGAATAGGGGTATATCAGGTTTAAAAATATGCATGTCAGACGATTAACAAAACCATTGGCAAAGGGGAAGTTGATGGACAGGCAACACCCAAGTCACGATCAGACTCAACGAATGAGTCACCAGCACGTTTGAAAGACGTCTGCAAGATGTCTGCAGCTATTGAAAGACTTAATCCATTCAATGCGTACGACACGTCATTCAATTCACCTTCAAATTTACACACCATTATAAACGTTTTGACACGATGATAAGTTATAGAAGCACACGTCATTCAATTCACCTTGAAATTTACACACCATTATAAACGGTCTGACAGATGATATAAATAACGAAACTTCTAAATTAATGGCTTTGCTTCTGTTCTTTTGTTTACATATTTAAAAAATACAAATGCATACATGGAATATATGTATTCCATGTATGCATTTGTATTTTTTAAATTCCTGCACATATATTAGGATTTTTACTTAAGCTCCAGGAACCGTCTGACATGCATATTTTTAAGTATGATATATTAAAAGATCAAATAACCGAGATAATCATGTCCAGTTCTATTCGAATGCGAATCAACTGTATGTCCAGCATGAATTATTCATAAACGAATTGCAAATTTGTTGTTGGGCTATATTTACGACTGTAGGTTAAAATGTAAAGGATAATAGCTTTAAGAGGATTTAAGTGGAGCGCAGTGGTGTGGTGGGTATGTTCGTTGTCTTGCAGCCGGAGGGTTGCAGGTTTCGAATCCACCTCAAGTCGCCGCGTAAGGACCTTGGGCAAGTACTTCACTCGCAATTGCTAAGCGCTTTGGCGTGAAACTCTGATGCAGTGTCCGCTCTGCAGTCGGGAGCGCCTCTGAGTAGAGAGCTTGAAGGGGCGCTATAACAAGTGCACATACAGGCATAAGTAAGTAAGTAAGTAGGTAAGTAAGTAAGTAAGTAAGCAAGCAAGTAAGTAAGTAAGTAAGTGCTAACTATCTAAAGGCACAGTTCAGCCCAATGAAGGTGCGACCAGATAGAACAGAAAGCAGAACTTCTTCAACCTCATGAAGGGACAAAGCAATAATTAAGTGCATGGTATCCCTAATTATCCATAATTATCAAATGGAACCCATGTAGAGCCCATATGGGTAGCATGGAAACCAAAGGCCCATACGATTTGGCAATTTTATAGCACATCTGTGGGGTGTGGTGGCGTAGTGGGTATGTTCGTTGCCTTGCAACCGAAGAGTCGCAGGCTCGAATCCACCTCAAGCCGCCACGTAGGGACCTTGAGTAGGGTTCTTCACTCGCAATTGCTCACCGCTTCGACGTTAAACTCCGATGCTGTGTCCGCACTGTAGTCGGGAGCGCTTCTGAGTAGAAACCTTGAAGAAGGGCAATACAAACAACCAACTTTGTCATTAATAAATACATACCCTTCTTCTAATTCGACTGACTGCTGTTTCAAACACTGCTATGTACACTAAGCCGCCCTACATAAAGGCCTAACAGGATCGTCTTCATAAAGTGGGGTCCGACAAAGCTATTATACGTCTGACTTTAGGTCAGTAATATGCACCTAGACTGTGAGAAATTAGAGCGCGTCTAGCATTAATTGAATATTATAGTCACCCGGTCAGGCGTGTATCAGTAATTCCTGTCTGAGGCTTGACATCAGTCACCAGTCTATCAATTCACCCAAAATCGACTTAAACCAGGTCAAAATTACAATTGAATTGCAGAGTTTAAGTGGCCCTATAACTGCATCACATCTGTTACTCACGTTCTGGAGAAATGTCTTCACAATTGGCAAAACTTCGGTATAATAATTATGGGTATAATATAATATGCAAATTTCGTACAACCGAGTTGGTGCCGGTATGTATTAGCACTGGCAGTGGCCGCTAGACAATCAACTGTTATTCCATACAACCATTAAAATACCGAAGCTACACAGTAAACAGTAAACACAGCACTTGTGTAAAATTATGTATGACTTCTATATTTAAATATAAAGAATTGGTTATAGGCAAAGCAATATACACACATCATATATATATATTATATGTACATGTATATATATATAATTATTTATATATATATAATATATATATTTCTTACTGGGACAGTACTTAGCAAAACATTCAGGCCACCATAATTATTAATTGCAGCCAACTTCCTGCAACAAATTAACCCAACTAGGATCTATCTGCAGCCAGTACATTAGCATAAATAAATATACATACATATATATATATATATATACATGCATTTTCAAACGCATGCTGATGCAATCTACATATGATTTCAATACTACATATATATAAGATATATACAGTAGCAGAGACCACTTCAATGATTGGCTTGTTCAGTAGTTAGGGAAGTTTGGCCTCATTAGAGTAATTGCTTTAACACAAGCTGAGAAAAGGGTATAGGCTGAAGGGTTTAAAAGGTCATGGTGATCTTCAAATGTGTTATAAAACTTATATATCATGTACGTTTGCAAGCTATGATAAATATAAAAAATAGCCTGGGTTTGGTCATGGAGCACTCACGAGTAGTTGGTCCTTTTAAAACCAAAGCTAGTGAAACTTATATGATAAATGCATCTGACCTGAGTTTCTAATCAGATGGAACACTCCGCAATGATGTTCCGGAACCTTTTTCCAGCTGTGAAAAACTCATTTAATTAATTGAAATTGCTAACACATTTAGTTACTCTAATTTAATTTCAGTGATCTACAAGATATTCAATTTCCAATTTTTCCAATTTTAACATATTTTAAAATACGAAGCACAGGGATAGTAAGTACTTCAGAATCCATCCATAATTATTGTTCTAAAGTTGTTCAGCTCCAGAAGCTTTTCTCTAGAAAAAGTCCGGCATCTGTCTAATTATATATAATATCTTCTACGAACTTCGCAACTTAATAGGCTTCAGCCGAAAGATCAAATTTTGTGGAGAGAATCAGATCCTATCGTCAATCACGTGACAATACCAGGTTTAGCTCATGTTATAATTCAGGGCTTTTATCATGCAGTTGTGCACAAAATGTACGGTTCTAAATGGATTGTGTGCAGTTGCAGAAGCACTTCTATACAGTTGAAACTTGCAAAAAGGTCATGGATGGGAAAGGAAAGAAAGAGCTGTGCAGTTCTAAAAATTCCTTTAAAACAGCTCTTTGTTAATTTCACACCCCAGATTCCAAGTGGATCGTAGTCCAACCCCTCAAATCTAATCTAAACCAGCATTTGTAAAGTGCTTCTCACAGCAGAGCTATTCAGAAGCGCTCTCAGCGTGACAGGTCCATGAAAAGCGAAAGCTCTTAAAGCAGCGAGAAGGTGCAGGTAAATGTCCCACCACATTCCTGCTACGAATTCCAGAGGGAAGGTCATCGGCAATTCGGCACTTATTGAGGGACCCACAATAGCAAAAGAACGATGTTGGGTTAATGAGGTTCAATGTTGGGTTAATGAGATTCAATGTTGGGTGAATGAGATTCAATGTTGGGTTAATGAGATTCAATGTTGGGTTAATGAGGTTAGTGACCGAAGTACAATTAGGCCTACCTCTGAGCAGAATGACGCTGATGAAATGCTTGGAATGAGCAAATAAAAATAATACATGAGTTTACCTTTCAGCTCTAAATTTGGATTTGAATCACATGGTCATGCAATGTGTGGTGTGGAAATGGGAAAATTTATGTGGCCAATATACGGGTCAGTTCTGCATGGTCTGATGGACACCTTACTTGCCCAGCTGTATAATTCTTCCGGCAATATAATCTTGTGAGCCTGCATCCCAGCTTAAGAGGATTATAAAACTAAATCCAAAATAAACATTATAAGAAAATACCCATAGTATATTATACACATACATGTACGATATATATATATATTTCTGGTTCTCTGCCCCTAGGCAGGTTCCGCTGTCCAATGTCGCCACTCTTCCTCCGCTGGGCCTTCTCCTTTAGTATATTAAGTGTCTATATAATATGAATAAATGGCAAGGTAAATATTATACTCCGAACCCTCAAACACAGAGTGTGCATTTTACACCCATTGCATTACAATAGGTTATAACCCATATTGCATTGTAGTCAAGAGCTTTACTACTGTCTAAATGGGGGCTGAGTTGTTTACTCAAATGGCTGCCAAACCTCCTTAACTTAATGCTCCACCTTTGTCTGTTCCTTTAGGATTGCCAGGTATGCAAGGACCAATCAGCTAACACACCTGTTTACCTTACCTCACCTCAGTCAGGTAACTCCAAAATTGACACCATTCAAACAATATATATATAACATAATTATATACAATATATATATATACAAATAAAATATATGTGTATATATATTCATGTGTGCATGGCTCTGAGATATGTATGAGAAATATATATATTTATAATATATATAAATAAAAAGAGAAGATAACCATCACCTTGGAGGGAGAGGAGCTGGAGCAGGTGGCAGAATTTGCGTACTTGGGTGGCCTAATTACGGAAGATGCAGAGTCGACAAGGGACATAAGGAAAAGAATTGGGCTGGCATCAGCAATGTTTGGGAAGCTGAGGAGACTATGGAGATCAGGCAACATCTCGACAAGAACAAAAATCAAGCTATATGAATCACTGGTGATACCGGTCCTCATGTACGGAGCAGAGTCTTGGTGCGTAAAAAAGGAGGACGAGAGAAGACTGCTGGTGGCGGAGATGGGATGGCTACGAGGTCTACTGAATAGATCACGGAGAGAAAAGATACGGAATGAGGTGACACGAGAAGAACTAGACCAGAAGGAAACAGTAGTGGAAAGAATAAAGAAAAGAAGACTAACATGGTATGGACATGTGATCAGGATGGAGAGCGGAAGAATGCCGGCAAAAGCGCTGCACGGAGAAGTGGAGGGAACGAGGAGCAGAGGACGACCGAAGAAGAAATGGATAGACAATGTACTGGAGGACATAGAAGACAGAGGAATGGAACTGGGAAAGGCAATAGAACTCGCAAGAGACCGGCCGAAATGGAGAAGTTTTGTTAGAGCCTCATCGTCGGTGAATACCTGACGAAGGAGAAAGAAAGAAGATAAATATATATGTGTGTATAACTGTATATATATATTCATGTGTGGCTCTGAGTCTCTGGGAAAACTTGAAAAGTACATTGCATCAAGCACCATGCATATTAGCTTATAAGACAGAACGTTTACATCATTTCATCCCACCTATACAAACACCCTATAATTGTGCCCTATATAATTGTGGAGCCTTCCTACTCCCTGGATGCAACAACCACTTGTCTAGTCTATCATCCTGGTCTCCCATGCCTCAATTTAATTGGAATCATTGTACCACTGCTCTCAAAAATATAAACGGATTTCCACAGTTCAAATCCTTGTAAATAATTAGTCTGCATACTTAAGGTTGATTGTCCAATAGGCCTACACAGTGATTTTTCTCAGGATCTGAATTCGGGTTAATATTTTTGGATAGTCATTACAGTAAAAAACATTCAACTGCGCCATTTCCCTAGAATCAACCGCGTACTGTACTGACAACCGCTAGAATTATAAATAGGGCACATAACAACATAATTAATGTTTTATTTCACCTTACATTATTAGTTCTGTCACTCATGCATGCAGAAATTGCATATCGTGGACACGTGCATGGGCGTCCGCAGCGGGGCGCAAGGGGGCGCAAGTGCGCCCCTCTGGATTTTTCGCATAGTTGTACATAAATGTAGATTATTTGGTTGTGATTGTTAGAACGCAATTTTCAATGTGATTATCGATTCGTGCTACATGTTGAACCTATATTGTCTTTCTTTGGGCGCATAACGTATAGGTAGGCTAAAGGATTCTCTGGTGGTAATATGGAACTTTATACTGTCACCCATTAAATTTAGACCATGTGACACCTATTAAAAAATTTGCGCCCCCCCTAGAAAAATTCCTGCGGACGCCCATGGACACGTGATCGAGATAACTAATAAAGTGGATGCTGACTAGGACACTATATAATTATATTCTTCTATTAAAGGATATTCTTATCTATCTTATCTTATAGCCTATACCAGTTGAGAATTGTGGAAAAATAACTGAGGGGTTGGACTATGATCCACTTGGAATCGGGGTGTGAAAACAGACTCTAACTATGGCCAGGGTATCTAAGAAAGACTGTGGGTTGAAAACCTAACTTCCCCCGCAATTCTCACCCTGTTCTGCACAAGCGGTTGCTGTATAAGTCTTGCACACAGACAGACACACACACACACACACACACACACACACACACTTGCACACACACACACACACACACGCACACACACGCACACACACGCACACACACGCACACTACAGTTGTTAACTTCGTGACATCGATTGATGCTTGGTATAAATGGTAATTATGCCGCGCGTACTGACAGTGACAATAACAATAATAAACACAACATCAATGAGTAGGCTGAGCCCACTGTTTATACTTCGCTAAAACATATCATTTTTTCGATAGATGCATACATTGCATAGAAGTAGCCTAGGCAGCTACAAAAAAATTCCTACGAGTGTAAGGAAATCACTTC
Organism: Lumbricus rubellus; assembly: GCA_945859605.1. Classification (NCBI taxonomy): domain Eukaryota; kingdom Metazoa; phylum Annelida; class Clitellata; order Crassiclitellata; family Lumbricidae; genus Lumbricus; species Lumbricus rubellus. The sequence continues at coordinate 19,337,538 of OX243827.1, read as the reverse complement.
CAACCTTTTGCGTCCTGCAAAAACCTCTCTTAAAGACAGTTAGGCTAGCTATCTTCAAAAACTTTTTTTAAACGGCGAATTAACACGACTATAGCATTCTCGATCCTAGGCCTAAAATAACACGATGAAGCACTTCGCGCTCGGGTCTCTTCGTCAATTTGTCTGCACGTCCGTCCGTCGCTTTCAATACAACTGTAGGCCTAATAGCGAACGATGGCCCGACGCACCAACTTGTCCCACGGCTACAAACTGCATTGGGTCTAGTCAGAATACTTTATATGACGACGGTGCAGTTTACTGCTACGTAGCCACGTCATAGCACAAAGATATCTGATCAACAGTACTAAGTCTCATTCGCGCGCCCGCGAGCGAGCACACACCAGTGGCGGCGCCGACCCCATAGGTCGCGGGCGGCCGAGTTAGAGGAGCCTCGCACCCGGGTGAACTGCTCTGTAGGTTGTAGCCTACCACGGGTAATAAATTATTTTTTCATAATGTCTTATAATCGGCTTGTGTTTCCGCGCGTGCGTGTTTGTTTGCGCATGGGCTGTAGGCTTAGACCTAGGTCTGCGCGTCACTGCGTGTAAAACTGCTATTATAGGCCTAACTGGTGAGTTTACACGCAATTGTAGGCCTATTTTAAACAAGCCAGACACGCCTGTTTACTGCATAACTAGCCTACTATAGACCTTCAGTAAATTGGCCTGAGCTAATGAATCGTAAACTCGAGATTTCTACAGCGTCCACAAAAGCGAAGTCACGGGAACCAGCTTATTCACAGGCGCTCAATCAAAGCAAAATCGATAGGCAGCGGGCCAAGTCCGGAGAGTAAAATAAATAATTCTTGGTTGTGCTCCATCTTATTTGCGCGTCCTCTGTCGCCCAGTCTCTGACATTGAAGCGCGTCGGGCCCTTCGCTCCGCTGCGAAGGGACAACTGCTTGTTCCACGGGCTCGCTTAGCTACCAGACAGCGCCGAGCCTTCTCGATTGTGGGACCGTCAATTTGGAATGACCTCCCCCAAACCTCCATCTCCTCCACCTGACCAGTCAATCTTTATTTCTCAAGTCTCTTAAATCTTTTTTCTTTTGTCGTGGCTGGGCTGGGAGCGCCTCTGAGTAGTTTCTTGAAGAGGCGCTATATAAATTCTAATAATGAATGAATGAATGAATGAATGAATGAATATATAAAGTGTGGCCACTGGCTATGGCATAGGCTCCTCCCTGTTAAAATCTTGGGGCTACTCTGCGGTAGGTCCTTTGCCAAGTTTCCCGAAGTGCATAGCAGAACATTCAGATGTCCGCTCCTAATGGAATGGCTGCATTTGATAGTTCGAGCTTAGACGCCATTTTGTAATGTCACTTCCGGTGCTGTGCTGTCGTGTGTAAACATTTTAAGAGCAAAAATGAATATTTTCCGACTTTTCGGTGATTTGTCGCATGTCTTGGCAATTATTCTGCTCCTGGCGAAAATATGGAAGACACGATCGTGTGCAGGCGAGTGTGACAATTGCAATATGTTGCCCTTGCCCTACTTAAAACCGGTGTCAGTGGCTGGGGATTAGATTTGACATGTACAACTTACCACGCCTTGTTAGTGGTTTCTGGGCAACGTAACAAGCCGCAAACGAGTAACGCTGTAGTTTTTGTTAAAATCGAATGATCGACTGTTGATTTTCAACTGTTCAAAGCATAGAAGTACTAGGGTTTGTCGAGGAGCTGGTTAAAGTATTTAAGTTGACATTGTGCAGCTAGGAATTTGTAAGAAAACTTAGCCGATACGAAAAGTCTACAAATCAAGGCGGGCTTATTTTGGAAATCTTGAACAATTAATATTGAAAATGTCTGATTTGACAGCCTTTATTGTAAGTCTACCGAAATTAGTTAAGTATTTGTAATGTATCTTTTTGTATTTGCAGTCTGGGTTAACGCAAAGTTTTTCTGTGAGAATGTAAAATGGTGTTTAATTTTTTTAAATTGGTACTGAGACTGTATTAGTTTTGTCCCTTATGACATTGCATTGGCTGGTTGGAGAACATTATTTCAAATGCTAATTCTTGCACTGCTGATCTTTTCTAGGTATCTCCGGAAAGTCACAGATTCTCTTTGCGACAGTTTATGCAACTCGATATCTGGATCTGTTCACAAGTTTTGTTTCGCTATATAACTCGTTCATGAAAGTGTTGTTCCTGGTGGCCTCGTTTGCCACGCTGTTCCTGATCTACAACAAGTTCAAGGCCACGTACAATCGAAATAACGACACGTTCCGTATCGAGTTCCTGCTGGTTCCTGCGATTGCTCTCAGCCTTCTGATTAATCACGAATTCGCTTTTCTTGAAGTGGGTGCATTATAGCTTCAGAAATATTCCTTATACTGGCTGCTAATATGATATAATTGACAATATGATCTTAAGTGATTTATTATGAAACTGACAAAATTAAAGTCTAATGCTCAGCTGTCCAGTTCTTTGTATTGTGTTGTATTGTATCTTATAAATTTTAAATATATGTTATAGGAAATTTGATGGAATGGCTTCACTGAACCATAAAAGGCAGATTTTTAGACTTTAACGTGAAGCATGTGCTGAAGCTGTATTGTTTTCTGGTTGCTACTAGTACATGCTCATTAACCCGTTACCAGTTCATTTTTAAATTTTCAGGCCGTTTTCAGCGGATATTCTTGGGGCAAACGCGTAAAGGATTAACAGTTTGTTACTCTAAACACTGCATTAGCCATCTGGGACATTGTGGTGTGGAGGCGGATTCGAATCCACGTCAAGCTGCCGTGTAGGGACCCTGAATCAAGTTCTTCACTCACAGTAGCTCATACACTTCTGCATGAAACTCTTGAAACAATATTGTCTTGACAGTACAAGAATTAACAGTTTTTACAAACACTTTAAATTTATGGTTAACCCTGCCAGCCCGCCAGATCATCCATCAATACTCGTGAACATGAATTCGTGAGAAAAAACGCTAATGTGTGACATTCTGTCGTTTGTTTTGTTAGATCTTCTGGACATTCTCCATCTACCTGGAGTCGGTTGCCATCCTCCCGCAGCTCTTCATGATCAGCAAGACTGGTGAAGCGGAGACCATAACCAGCCACTATCTGTTCGCGCAGGGTCTGTACCGCACGCTCTACATCTTCAACTGGATCTATCGCTACGAGTACGAAGGATTCTTCGACCCGATTGCCGTCGTCGCTGGCTGCATCCAGACAATACTCTACTGCGACTTCTTCTACCTGTACATAACCAAAGGTGAGACTGCGCTTCATACACATTTTTGGCTTGGCTGGGAGCGCCTCTGAGTAGGTTTCCTGAAGATGTGCTATATAAATTCACGAAATGAATGAATGAACATTAGTATTGTATTGTATATTTAATTGTCTAATTGCAACTTCTTCTACCTGTTCATAACCAAAGGTGAGACTGCGCTTCATACATTTTAATATTTGGTGATGGTTGCCATGATTAGGATTAGTGCTGGCGTTATAATTGAGATCTCAAAGTGTTTTTAAAGTGCAGCAAACCTTCCCCACTCGCGTAAATGCTTTGTGGGAAATGGCTTCAAATTTTGTTTTTATTGTGGTCAGTGTGAAGAATTGTGTGCCAAAAAATATTGGGGGTCCATTTCCGGGTTTCCCCCTGTTGCCATTGGGGCAGCAAGATCCTCCTAATTGTTTGCTCCACTTGCACCCATAGCGAGCGTGAATATAAATCGGGTGCACCGACTATTGCATTGATGCAAGCCACCAATGCAATAGTCGAGAATGAATGCAAGAATGCAATAGTCAAGAATGAAGGTTAAGTTACTGAGCTCTCTGCTCAGTATTAAACTTAAGTGTCATTTCATTCTTGGCTTACAGTGTATCTTTCTGTTCATAAGACTTGTTTTCCAACTTCTTATCCACCTTTGGCTGACATTGGTCTGTCTCAATATTGAACTGATTGTGAACTGGTTTAGGTGTGCAATGGTTAAAGTTAAACCAACAAATAATAAATTCCTTATGAAATGTGGCTCAGGCTAAGAAGAGTGAAATTATGAACTTGTTATAATACTCTTGGATGTCTCTCAGAGGTTAGGTCAAGTGCTTCTTCTCAGCGTTTCATCTGATTTATGAGTCCTTTCATGTAGATAGGGTCATTGGCGGATACGGTGACTCAACTCATAAAGTTCTGTATTGCTCTTCTGTATTGCCAATCCATTTTCATTGACTCAATCTCTAGCCAGAAAGTCAATACAATACATGTGGACTAAAGGAAGTCCTTATTTCTATGAATTTGCCTCAGATAATTTTTATTATTTTATTATATTCTTTCAGTTATTTAAATTTTAACTTATCTCGAACGACTTGCACGCACAGCCATCTGACAGAATGCGACTTTCTCGATTGTGGGACTCTGTTTGGAACAGCCTCCCATTTGGCCTGCGTTCCCTTTCACGGAACTTGTCTAACACTTTTTATAAACTACTCAAGATTTTTCTTGCTGGCCATGCCTTAGTTTGGAGCGCCTCTGAATAGTTATCTTGAAGGGTGCAATATAAATTCCATAAATAGATAGATTAGATAGGTAGGTAGGCAGGCAGGCAGGCTGCCAGCCGCTCGATCGATGGATGGATGGATGGATGGATGGATGGATGGATGGATGGATGGATGGATGGATGGATGGATGGATGGATGGATGGATGGATGGATGGATAGATAGATATTAGATAGATATTAGATAGATGGATGGATGGATGGATAGATTAGATAAGATAGATTAGATTAGATAGATAGATTAGATAGATAGATTAGATAGATAGATAGATAGATAGATAGATAGATAGCTAGATAGATAGATAGATAGATCTAAATAGATAGATAGATCTAAATAGATAGATAGATCTAAATAGATAGATAGATAGATAGATAGATAGATAGATAGATAGATAGATAGATAGATAGATAGATCTAAATAGATAGATCTAAATAGACAGATCTAAATAGATTTGGTTCTGTTTGATTTGTAAATAATTGGTGCTTCTTTCTTTTGATTTCAGTGTGGCGAGGACGAAAGTTTGCTCTGCCGGCCTGAGTGAGAGATCTTCTGACGAACAACGCGATGCTGTTCGTTGTGCGTTTGTTGCGATTGCAATTATTATTCTGTCGATAGCTGAGACAACAATGGGATTTAGCGTCTTCTTCTTTTCCACTTCTTGGACCTGTGAATCTAGAGCTGATTGTTACATGTACATTGTGTAAGATTTGACGAAATAATTCAAATTGTGTTGCTAAGATGGTTGTTATGGTTACCGTTTGAGGGTAATTGAAAAAGTTCTTTGCTTCTTCTTGTTTTAGAATTTCAATTGTAAATGCATGCAGTTCTTGATGAGAAATAATTTCAGGATTCATGTTAAAATCTTAAAATTTCATGCTTTTTTTAAGTATTGCACAACCTTTGCCTTTCCCTTGGCCAGTTTTGTCAAGTGAACAGTTGATTTGAGATTTGTGTTATTAGGATGGGCGGAGAGCAACATTTGGCGTGTTATCAGATTTCGGGCCTCACTGTGTATTACTCAGATGGGCTCTGTGGAGCACGTTAGGACATTATGAAACTCCTCACAGTGGTTATGTTATTGGGGGGAAATGGGTAGCAAGTGAGCTGGAACAAATTACAAGATGCCATTTGCATTCGTCTACGAACAACTTGCTCCCGAACAAAATTTAGCTGATTGAGTGTAGAACTAAAATTGAAAAGTAGAGTAGCCTGTCGTAAATCTTAGGGAAGTCTTGTCTTAAGTTGTCGTTGTTCCAAAGGCGGCCCCAAGGTCAACAATTCAATTGTTTCTATCGTCTGTTGTCTGTGACAGTTAATCCCAATCAAGTCCTTATGTACCCTGCATTATTTCTTTCTCCAGGCAATCTCCATGTTTCCTTATTCGGGTTCAAATCCATATATTCTTATTTCATCAGTTTTCTTGATGGTCAACCCTTTGCACCCGTAACTTGTGATTGGTCATACCAGTTCACTCAGTAGTCTTATTTTGGCTGTAACTGGTACGTCCGACCTTACCCTTAGCTTCTTCAACGTTCCCGTGCTCCCTTTACCTTGGTTCAATCTAGCTCTGATTTCACTATATATAAATGCATTCTCCATGATCCAGCCACTCTACTTGAAACCTTGCATGACATTAATAGGAAATCAGCAGAGGATATATAATTTAGAAACAGCCTTGGCTACTACATTCTTTTTACTGACAAGAGAAAAATTGTACGTTGGGCTTACTGTATTTATTCTTTGAAATTACTGGCTTTTGGTGTGTCATGTTTCTTTTGTTTCTTTCGCGATGTATCTCGTTTTTGTACTTATTTTGTGTATGTAGTTTTTGGCCTCTTGTCTGGCTCATCTGAAATCTCCTATGCTGATGGATAGCCATGTACGGCCAGTGTTTCTCAAACTTAGGACAAGGTGTAAGACTAGGCATTGGCTGTGAACAGACCTGGGCACAGTTGGTTAAACAGTACGTATTAACCCTTTACCCACTTTCCCCGAGAATATCCGCTGAAAACACTGGCTTAACTGGAAAAATTAACGGGTAAAGGGTTAATGGCTTGAGCGCTAACAGCTGGTTGTTATGCATGTGGAACTCATATAAAACTTATTATAATATGAATTCTGAATTCAGTGGGGGTCGTGGAAAGTTGGAAAAATTTCCAAAATGAAAATCAATCAAAATGGAAATGATATTGGTTCCCAACTACACCCTTGGAATGAACTGATTACATATCCACACACTAGGCACACAGGTGATCTGGAAATAACTTTACAGTCACCAGTACCATCAACGAAACTTTCTACACTGGTTACCTATTTAAGTTGAACGATTTATATTGTAATTTTAATTGAACATTTATATGGCGCTGCTCACAGATTCAGTAGTGCTCCCGACCCTAGTTAGCACTGCCCCTAACAAATGGTATGGTCTTCAGGCGTTATATATAGTGCAATTACATTGCACTATCAATTATATTGATTCCAATAATATTTTTGCGTATTCAACATTGTTTCATTGAACTAACTTTTCAGGATCTACTAACCCGATCTCTGCTGCTAAGTTCTGTGGCACCATTGGTTGGAGCCTTGTGCGTAAGACAATGGTGTGATTGAAGTTATAAAATTAGCGATTACTATATAATCAACATCAATGATCAGCTACTTTCTGATCACTTAATTAATTATAGCACATGTCAAATTTTGCATATTTGTTTGTTTATTATGTACAACTGATGATGCGTTGTAGGGTACAAATTGGTGCACTTAGTGCAAAACTTCATCTGGTAAATTTGCTGAGTGGAACGTTTGCAAAGGTGGTTTAGAAGTGAAATTTTAGAATTGTTTTGACAAGACTCTGCATTTGATCTTTGTAATAAATACACGGTCCTGTTTTAACTGATGTGTGGGTAGTCGCAAGAAATGCCAACAGGAACAAAATGACTTGTCTGTGCACTTTTATTGATTTGCACTACTACCTCCGTCACGAGCATTTTCTCCTGATTTGACTGAAATCATTTGTGGGTTCTGATACTGTCTTTTTTACCATGAGATTCATTCATTCATTTTATGAATTTATATAGCGCTTCTTCAGAGGCGCTCCTAGTCCAGCCACAGCTAAAATAAGGGCTGCCACAGAGTCATCATCTCAATGTCTTGATAATTCATGGTTTATTCTCAGAAAATGCTGATCTCGTAATTGTAATAGTTAAGTAGTGAAATATATCTGCCATGCTTCTTCAGAATCTTTGGGTCGTAATCCGTCTTAGGTGGTGCTTGAACAGATAAGTAAATTTGAGCCATACACGCGCAAGAACAGAGCATGTAACAACACACTAGGCCTCATCTTTTGCGTAATTATGCAGCTTAGGCAGTTAACAATGTTTAAATAAAGTTGTGTCCTATCACAGTGAATGGTAAGAAACCGGTTGGTTGTTCTGTGTGCTGTTTGTGACAGAAATAGTGACATGAATTGCCCAAAGAATGGTTATTTGTTAATGAACACTTAAAAATCGTTTAACGCCTAACGATGTGAGTGTACAAAAAGACACTTGGAAGCCAGTGCAGCTCGATGTAGAAGTGTTAGCAGATCAACTCCCAGCCAGCCCTGTACATGTTGGACCAGCAGTAGACAACGTTAGTACACCAGCCCAACGCGGGTGTGCACTGTGCAGGCTAGGCCTCGTTGTGATTATTTAGGTAACACATGAGTTGTTAAATGTTGCTGCCAATGATTTATTGAGTAATGATTTGGTTTGTCTGTCATGAAAAATTTTAAAGTTCGTGTACTTGTAGTGTTTCCTACGTTCTGTCTTCGTTGGCTGATGCGTCGAATAAACGCTTTGGGGTTTCTGTTGAACTTTGTTTCTTTATGAATTAATGTTGAATTTTGTTTAGAACTTTAATGTGGATTGTGCTTTCCTGCTATAGTAGGACTGTGGAGTAGGTAATTTTCAGATTTGCCCTCGTCTTCCACTGTGGTGACCAGGTTTACCCACGGTTCAACCAGAGTCGTTTGGACATCATTCAGGAATGAATCATCTTTGAAGTGTGAAACATCCCCCCCCCCGAAGGATCTAACCTCTAGACATGTGAGCTCTGCTGTCAAATATCTTTTATGCTAGTTCGCAGAACCCTTCACTTTGCCTCTACGCTCTAGCGGGGTGTTTTTGTTGTTGATAAGCAGTTTGAAACAGCAGACAATCAGTCCTCTCTTCTTCGCGTATGCTACTGCTCCAGATCTTGTCGGAGCGTGGATCGGGATTCGGAAGAATTCGGTCAGCTGGTGCATCCTTAGTTTCCCCGAAGGTACTCACAGGGAGGGCGCGCCCGGATTGACCCAGTCTTTGTGAACGCGGATGCCATCCTCCCCTAAAATCAGTCCTAAAATGAAGTGACTTAAATGACTGAGCAGAAAGGAAGACATGTAGCCTATTACTACCTTCCCCCCCCCCTTTTGGAAAAACTACATTATCTTTCCATTTATTTGAGAAAATCATAGAATCATGTGCATTGATCCACGTATTATCGGTACGTGACGTTTGGGCGCCGCCGTTTGGGCGCCGGCCGTTTCGGCGCCGGCTTTTTGGGCGCGACGCCGTTTGGGCGCCGTACGTTTCGGCGCGGAAGAAGTTATGTAATGAAATAGCACTTAAAACTCTTTATTTGTCCAGGAATTTTTAATTCAGCTATGTTTTGTAATGTGCATTGTTAAATTTAATGTTAACACATCATGTTACCCAAGGGAATGATTTGATGTTAAATAAAAGCATTCCACAAAGAACTGAATTACTTTCAGAAGTTCAATGTTCGATTTAATGTTCACAAACCCAATGTTTTAAAAGATTATGGTTATTAAAAGCGTTATAGAGATACAGTAATTAGTTTCAAATGTGCTCTTTCGTATGTAATTATATCTACAAACGTCAAGGTTAGGAAGGAGGCTTTTTCGTATGTAATTATATCTACAAACGTCAAGGTTCTTCTTTCGCGCCGCAACGTCCGGCGCCCAAACGGCGTCGCGCCCAAACGGCGGGCGCCGAAACGGCGGCGCCCAAACGGCCGGCGCCCAAACGGCGGCGCCCAAACGTCCTGATCCGACGTATTATATTTGGGCATCTCATAACATTTTATACTAAGTTACTAACTGTAACTGAAAGTGAAAATTTGCAACTGAAAAATCAGACTGTTCAAAGGGTTAGGGTTACAGGTTAACTGAACTGAAAACTCAGAAATAAAGTAACAGAGAATGTAACACATAAAATCATAAATGAAACAAGACTGCCAAGGGAAAAAGTTCCAAAACAACAAAAATGTGCAACAGCAGAAAATGCTCTTTCAGTTTTAGTCCTAGGCATGACCAGGCAAAGACTGCTGGATATCGACCTCTTTGAATAATGCTAACTGCTTGACTGGACTAAGAAATATTTCATATCCTAATAAATCACACATTGTCATCATTCAGATGTACGGCAACTTCATAGAAATCAGATATTCACATGCTGCAACATGTAGGCCTATAGGCCATATTGGGGCCAAATACAGTTTCATAAAACACATAACTAGGCCTACAGCATTATCGGACTCAGTAGGCCTCTAGGCTACTATAGGCCTAATAGCCAAGACGTCTATAATCTAGCACTCACACTAACACATTGGTGGGCAGTTCAACTGATACACCGAACAGTGTGTAATCTCGTATCTATGCTTGGGAGAGATTCAAGTTTCTGGGGGGGGGGGCGAGAAAAAGGTCCGGTTTGGCCAGACATTTTGGGCCGACGGCTGAGTCACCGAGGACACCTTCCATCATTCTGTCAAATTTTCTGGTGCACAAGGCCGCTCGATTTTCAGGAGGGAAGGGGAGAATTGTTACACATTCACTTTTTCTGGGGGGAATGGTACATATTTAGGCCTACATGTATGCAACACCTCGCGATTCCTGGGGATCTCATTCCTGGGGAATCTTCTCCAGACTCAGAGCCTTCTATTACAGTAATAGAAGACTCTGCCCAGACTCAGAGACGTCCAGATTAACCCTCAGGCTACCACGCTATTTTTGTAACACTGACTACCAAGGGGGGGTTACCACCCCCCCTGGATTTTGGGTTTGGTTTGAGATATCATAACTTGTAATACACCTATGGATTCAGCATTCATTTCTGCACAAAATGGTATATTTAGGTTTAAAATATATGAAAACACCCCGAAGTTATGAATTTTTTACCGTAGGCACCCGTCGATTCCACAAAATGTATACTTTCGCATAAGCAAAATATTAGATTCTGTGTGTTTTAACATAATTTATTTAATTAAAAATAGTTTACATATAATAAAGTCCAATATTCAACTATAAAAACTAGTAATAAGTTAGTTTTAGTTACAATAAAAAGAGAAAAAACATGTAAAACATGCTGAAAAACGTTTACGCAGACTTATCGGTTTGCGTTGTAAAAAAACCCAACATTTTCACACATTTAAATTTATTTTGAGCACTTCCGGTCATCAAATGTCTAATTAATTGGTATCAAAAAATAGCTAGCCCTAAATGCACTCTATAGAATGGCATAATTTATTTCTCTTAAAAAATAAATTATGAATAATTTTTAATAGGAAAAACATGAAAAAGTTATGAAAATAAAACACCTTTATTTATATTTTAATTTATTTTGAGCACTTCCGGTTGTCAAAAGACAACTCCGTGACCACCAAAATGTAGCCCCACATTCCCTCTACAGAATGGTGTAATTGGTGTCTCTTCATGTCAAAGGACGGATAAGATACAGCCGATAATCTAAGGGGGGGGTGGTATCCACCCCCCTCTGGTGCCTCGGGTATATCGGGTATAACTTTTGAATGGTATGGTATATCATCACACATTTTAGCTCAGAATGTGTGCAAATGAATCCTCTACAGCTACCTAAAACGTCAAAATTTTATTCCTAACGAAAAAAAATTGATTTGGGAAAAACCTAGGGGGGGGGGTGGATACCACCCCCCTCTGGTAGCCCGAGGGTTAAACACCGTAACCCGACTCGATCATAATTTTTTATTCGAAAGCTTTATTCTAATTACTCTCACAGCTAGAGTGGGGTTGTTCTCCCACTACGTCCATCAGTTGGGGGGGGGAGAAGGTAGACGCCACTGCACGGTTGAGTAAATCGTGATCGAAAATTCAGTGTATTTTAAGGATGCAATTCATGCAATGAAGCAAACGTCAAAACGACGTGATGGCGAGCCGCATCCGTTCCAGAGACACAATGACGTCACCCACGGTAATCGTTTCATCATCAATATTCATCATCATCGTATCGCACGGATCTTCAATATTAGTCCCAGCACGGATGCAATCTAATAACCGACAAGGATCACGATGACCGCGCGCACACGCACAGTGTGTTGTGAAACGCACTCTGACAACTCGGCACCATCGATGCCGCCTACGGAGGAGATGGATGAGGAAGCGGATGAGGATGAAGCCGAATGCACTGCGATGGTGGTCGCGTGATGGAGAGGCAGCGGCTGCAGCATAATCGCCGGCTTCAGTCAAAGGATGCGTGAGCGACGACCACACTACGACGAGCGCCCTGCAGCAGTGGGCGAGCAGAGTATCATGTAAGAACTCCAGCGACACAAGAGACGCTATTTAAAAGGTGCGGTAGATTTATTTTATTTCCATTCGCTTTTAATCTGTATAGATGTTTCATATCGGATTACAAAGACGGCTTCATTATTTTGTGGTGGCGTTCTGATTGTATTTTATCTGTTTTTTCGCGACAGTTCGCGAATTATAATAGGCGTGGAAGTTCCGGCGTTTTCGCTTTGATTGCGGAAACGCCATCTTTTATCCTGACGTGACCGCTACATAAATCAAGGCGTTTGGGGTGAGACGATGGGGGAGCCTAGTGCTGGCATAGGGGGGATGAGTAGGGTGGTCGAAATACTGTGGTTCTTGTGCGGACTGATGAGTTAATCGTTTGCTGGGATAGGCCCTACACTTAAATGGTAGCTGATGCACACATGGCAGTGATGGGAGTATAAGTTATGTCTTTTGGAGGATTGCTGACGTGGCTTTGTCGAAGGCCTGGTCATCGTGGCCAATCTGATTTCCCCGACGGCCTGATCTATATCGGATTGTAACAACGGAATGGTTTTGCTGTGGTTTTACTAATACTTGTACTGACCATTGATCGATGCCTTGTGAAAAATTATGTATATGTATGATCTATGTGTGTATATAACTATATATATATATATATAACATATATATAACATATATATAGTAATATATAATTTTTATATAAGTTACTGGATTAGTTTTAATATAAATTGGTCCAGGAACTATCAATCAAGTGGTCTGTAATCCTATCTAAGATCTGATAACTAAAAGGTTTGATGTAAGAACTATTATGTAGTGCATCTTCAGACGTCAGACTACCACCACCTTAAGTGGCGTCAGTGACACTACTGCACATTTCTCAAAGGAAACATGATTTAACTCAGGGTAATCGCCAAAATTGAGAGATATTGAAGATGGTGCAGAAAAACTTCCACGTAATTGGGTTGAGAATTATAGACAGGCCTATGAGAGTTAGAAGCAGAAGCAGGGGTTATTTTAAGGAAATTTCTCAACTGCACATAATTATCAGAATAGCATCCTACATCGGGTAGATTGGTCAATATTGAGACTAAGGCCTAATTATTATTATTCTTCTTCTTCCTAATAGTATCATTATTTTTTATTATTATTATTATTAGTAGTAGTAATTTATTATTATTATTATTATTATTATCATCATTATCATGATAATGTAACTGTATAAGTTTCTAAACCTACTTCTCCAAAGAGCAGTGTTTAATCTAGTCCCCCTCTGCTGCGGGGGGGAAATTAGGTTTCTGGGGGGAGACAATCGAGTGTCTGAAGGACTCTCGTGAGGCACGTAGCGCCGAGAGGGGGTAGGGGAGGGGTATGGGAGGGGATGTGCCCCTCCCCATTAGAAATTTTTTGAATTTCCACATTGCAATGGTAGCATTTTAAGGTGTCATATTAACAAAAAATACCTCTACTTTTTCAGAGCGTCATCAGAAATTTTTTGAATTTCCACATTGCAATGGTACCATTTTAAGGTGTCATCTTAACAAAATACCTCTACTTTTTCAGAGCCTCATCAGAAATTTTTGAATTTCCACATTGCAATGGTACCATTTTAAGGTGTCATCTTAACAAAATACCTGTACTTTTTCAGAGCGTCATCAGAAATTTTTTGAATTTCCACATTGCAATGGTACCATTTTAAGGTGTCATCTTAACAAAATACCTGTACTTTTTCAGAGCGTCATCAGAAATTTTTGAATTTCCACATTGCAATGGTACCTATTTAAGGTGTCATCCTAACAAAATACCTCTCCTTTTCAGATCCTCATCAGAAACTTTTTGAATTTCCACATTGCAATGGTAGCATTTTAAAGGTGTCATTTTAACAAAATACCTCTTCTTTTTCAGAGCCTCATCAGAAATTTTTTGAATTTCCACATTGCAATGGAACCATTTTAAGATGTCATTTTAACAAATCACCTCTTCATTTTCAGAGCCTCATCAGAAACTTTTTGAGTTTCCACATTGCAATGGTTACATTTTAAGGTGTCATCTTAACAAAATACCTGTACTCTTTCAGAGCCTCATCAGAAACTTTTTGAATTTTCACATTGCAATGGTAACATTTTACGATGTCATCTTAACAAAATACCTCTACTTTTTCAGAGCCTCATCAGAAAGTTTTTGAATTTCCACGTTGCAATGGCAGCATTTTAAGGTGTCATCTTAACAAAATACCTATACTTTTCAGTGCTTATAAGACTTCAATAAATATATGCAACACTTTTTAAAAAATTTCGGGGGGGGGTGCTATTTCCACACTATAATAATACCCTTTTATGGTGCCATTTTAGCAAAATAACCCCATTAGACTATTCAGTACTGATAAAAAGTGTTTTAGGATTCAATATATATTATTATAATTGCAAAAAAAATATCTTTATGTATCGAGTTCAGCAGCTCAGTTCTCCAGTTGCTGAGTTATTCTAATGAATAAATGCAGACATGAATATAATAGTAGCCTATATAAGCTGACTTTTCAGCACTATATCAGTTTAACCCTATTTCCCAAGATGGTCCTGAATTGCTGACCAGGACGCACATTCTGAAATCATATTTTAATGGTACACAAACCAACCAAGAACTAATAAGCTACCGGTACCCAATTCAGGTAGCCATGTGTAGTAATGATGTTGTTTTTGGGTTTTACTATATGTGTTCAAATAATAGGACCAAACATTTTGAAATTTTACAGTTTAAAATTTGAAGGATACCACTGGTGAAAAGCCATTCAGTTGTACAAAATTTGTACAAATATTAGCAGTAAGTAATTCTCATTTTAGAAGGATTGTGTCATATATTATGATGGTAAATAATAGCATTATAACCATTAACCATATAATAATTAATAGTATTACAGTATATTATAACAGTTCATGTAATACGATGATGTAGGCTAAACAGCAACTAAGCTAAGCGTTATTTGGCTTGCAGCAGACAGCTTGTTTGAATATGCCATGTCTTTATCTCTAGACTTGTTTTCTTGTATTTTATGTCAATAGAGTTGTCACTAGAAATTTAAAGTTAGATTCATGGCAAAAATGTCTTATAATCTTGTTTGTTACAATTAGTTTAATTAAAATATATTAGCTACTTACATTGCTTATGCGATTGTGTGTAAAAAAGTAACTGCACAAAACCTGATTTTCAACTGCACAAATTCGTTTTCCAACTACACACTTTGTGTCCAGCTGCACGTTAAAATAACCCCTGAGCAGAAGCTAATCCTTTGTTATGTAAATTATAAATTGTATGTTCGTGCTGACTATATTTATGCTGAATATATTTATGCTGAATATATTTGTGCTCAATATATATTTGTGCTGAATATATTTATGCTGAATATATTTATGCTGATTATATTTATGCTGAATATATTTGGGCTGAATATGTTTGTGCTGAATATATTTGTGCTGAATATATTTGTACTCAATATATTTGTGCTCAATATGTATTTATGCTGAATATATTTATGCTGAATATATTTGTGCTGAATATATTTGTGCTGAATATATTTATGCTGAATATATTTATGCTCATTGCTCAATATGTTTGTGCTCAATATATTTATGCTCAATATATTTGTGCTCAATATATTTATGCTGAATATATTTGTACTGAATATATTTATGCTGAATATATTTATGCTCAATATATTCGTACTGAATATATTTGTGCTCAATATATTTATGCTCAATATATTTGTGCTGAATATATTTATGCTGAGTGTGTTCAATTGTTCATGTTGAGTGTGTTCATGGTAAATATATATTCATGCTGATTGGATTCATGCTGAATACATTCATGCTGAGTGTGTTGAATGATTGAATGAATGAATGTACATGCTGAGTATGTACGTGAGCACTGAGTATGCCTTAGAATGTTCCTAGCATACTCCATTGATGAACACATATGTACAGGACTAGTGTCCTATTCGGTAGGCATCATACTGAATCTGTAATCCATCGATTGTGGGTTTGAGTTTGATGAAGAGACTCTGTGTATCAACCGGATACGAGTTGTTTTTGAACATTTGTCACATGTCTCATATTCAGATTAACATATAAGAAATACAATGGAATAAATATTAATTGAAACTATGAACATTCTATTACTGGTGCTCAGTGCTTGGAGTAGTTAGTTCTCTGACTGAGATAGAGATACAGGGTTTGCTCTAATGGAGATACAATGATGCATGGTGGGCTGTGATGGAGATACAGGGTGGACTGTGATGAAGATACATGGTGTGTTGCGATGGAGATACATGGTGGGCTGTAATGGAGATACGTGGTGGGCATTGATGGAGATACATGGTGGGCTGTGATAGAGATACCTGGTGGGCTGTGATGAAGATACATGGTGGTTTGTGATGGAGATACATGGTGGCTGTAATGGAGATACATGGTGGGGTGTGATGGAGATACATGGTGGGCCGTGATGGAGATACATGGTGGGTTGTGATGGAGATACATGGTGGGTTGTGATAGAGATACATGGCGGGCTGTGATGGAGATACAGGGTGGGCTGTGATGGAGATACAGGGTGGGCTGTGATGGAGATACAGGGTGGGCTGTGATGGAGATACAGGGTGGGCTGTGATAGAGATACATGGTGGGCTGTGATGGAGATACATGGTGGGCTTTGATAGAGCATCGGCGGCTGTTGTTCTGGGCAGAGGCCGATTGGGTGCAGGAAATGATTGCGATGATCTGTTATTATGGTTGATATGCCAGTGCTGTGTGTGTGTGTGTGTGTGTGTGTGTGTGTGTGTGTGTGTGTGTGTGTGTGTGTGTGTGTGTGCGGGAGGCGATGTGTGCTTAGCCTTCAGACGACCTAATTGTGAGACCGGTGGCTAACAATGGCTGCATGTTCCAAATGATTAAAGCCATTCATCTAAGCCATTGACATTTCCGGAAGTTAGTCTGCACTGTCTGCTTGTCTTTGTGCATATGCCGTTTGCTCTCATTTGCTGACCATCTGGTTCTGTGCCTATCTCTGTCTCTGTCTCTGTCTGTCTGTCTGTCTGTCTGTCTGTCTGTCTCTCTCTCTCTCTCTCTCCCTCTCTCTCTATGTCTGTATCTGTTTCTGTCCCTTTCTCTGCCCCTGTGTCATCACTCATTCATTGACCACTCGTCTATGATCCATTCTACTATAAGAGTTCACAGTCAAAGCAAACAGAACCATGTAATATAACTCTCACGATATGTTAGCATAGCAAAAGAAATTGATGTATACACTGTGCCTAATATTGATTTAGCATTTGTAATCTTTTATTTACCGTTGCTTGTGTCCTGTATCGTATTTTCTGTGTAGGAGATGTCATGCGAAGTCGGGCACAGCCACAAGGAACGTTTTTTCGCGTCTGGATTGGGCTGACGATCTGGGCCACGATAAACGCTTCTAATGACAAACCAAGTATGCAAACAGTTTTTGCTCTGAGCTGGCTCTTTGTCTGATTGTGTTTGCTTGTGAATATATCTGTTCTACTGCAGCAGGCATTTCAGATTATTTCTAACTCCACGACCACGAGGGAAATGAAATATGGTGCTGTCGTTATAGTCTGATGCTGCTACTGCAGATGATGATGTGATGATGATGACATTTAGGATGATGATGATGACAACGACGATGATGATGACGATGATTATGTGATTGTGATTATGATTATAGTAATGATTATAATGATGATGACGATGTTGACAGATGAAGATGGTGGTGGTAGTGATGATGATGATGATGATGATGATGATGATGATGATGATGATGATGATGATGATGATGATGATGATGATGATGATGATGATGATGATGATGATGATGATGATGATGATGATGATGATGATGATGATGATGATGATGATGATGATGATGATGATGATGATGATGATGATGATGATGATGATGATGATGATGACGACGACGACGACGACGACGACGACGACGATAATGATAATGATAATGATGTCTCTGCAGTGTTGCAAGGTAGGTAAAAGGTGTATGGATATCTACTTATACCCACTGCTGCTTTGTTGTTAAATGGATAATCTGAACTCTGAAGTCGATCTGATCGACCTTCCGCCGTTGATTCACGATGGACCATCGACGCACATCATCTTCAACACAGGAGGTCGAATCATCCTCCCCTGCAGAGCTTCAGGATCTCCTCCGCCCAGGTCAGACCCAATTCTTCATCAGATTCTTAGGGTAAGGTGCTGGGTTGAAGGGCACTTAGCAGGACTCAATTGACCAGAGATGAATTTAAAAGCGCTGCACATGACACTGCACCAGTATGAGAATTGTAGAAAAATAACTAGGGGCTCAGTAGGGCTTTTTTTAACGTGCAGTTGCACACAAAATGTGCAGTTCTAAATGGGTTTCTGCAGTTGCAGAAGCACTTCTGAACAATTAAAACTAACAAAAAGGGTCATTGTCCTCCGATTTGAAATAATTTACCATGGATGATGGGAAAGGAAAGGAGTTGTGCAGTTCTAAAAATTCTTAAAAACAGGCTCAGACTTGGTTGTTGTTTTGGTTGCGGTGTGCAATGAAGACTTTACTACGGGGGCCCTAAGAAAGACTAGGAGGTTGAGGTTCTACCCCGTCTGGCGACAGTGGAGTTCCCAGGGGGTGGTTTAGGGTGGTTTGATCTACCTCCTCACTCTAAAAATTATGACCCACACAATTTGTTCAAATCCGTTGAGTTTTCATTCGAGTATGGGGTGGGGGTGGAGGCGGAAAGGGCGGGAGGGTTGAACAAAAGTTTGTTATGGTGACCTAGACTCCTAGTCATTACAATTTTTCATGACCACCCCATTTTATTATAAGGGTTGGTTATGCTCCTGCCAGATAATTCTCCACGCCCTGCTCAGCACATTGAAAGACTATCTTTACAACTCAGGTCATACAGCTTGCCTTGTAACACGGGTGTTGTAACGGTTGTGATGCGGATGTTTGACTTTTAGTCCCCCCTCCATGACGGTTATATTTATAGGGTATTAAGCCAGTCGTTAAGTCACGTGTACTTGTCCTTTGTCATTTTTGATGATGATGATGCTTTAATCACCAGTGTGTATTCAACAGAGAAATGATAACTATTGTTTAAGTGATAGCAATGATGATGATGGTGATGATGATGATGATGATGATGATGATGATGATGATGATGATGATGATGATGATGATGATGATGACGACGATGTCGACGACAACGACGACAACAATGATGATATACCGGTAGAGCTGCTATAATAGATGTAGCTTGTATGGACGGTTACTTCAACTACAGGTATTCTCAACGATTTTAATGGTTCTAGACTAATACTTGTTAAATTGTTGATGTTTGTTATAATTTCAGATTCCATTGGTATCGAAATGGTGAGCAAATCGAAACTTCAAACGATACGAGCGCTTTCTATTATGTAAGGAACTCATCATTGTCTGGTGATCTGCACCTTAAGACTCAGTCTTCAGTGACGGAAGGATATTATCAGTGCTTTGCCGTCAGCAGTGTCGGCAGCTCCATGTCTAACATCAGCTTTGTACAGGAAGCCGGTAAGAAATTGAATGCATAATTATTGCAGTGTTTGTTTACGTTTTCATGTTCATTAATTGATTGAGAAATTAATTAATTAATTAATGAAGAGAGTATTGGTTCAAGTTTGCCTTTAGGAGACAGTTGCCATGTCTTAAGAGCCTTGAGCAAGTCCTTCAAGTGAATCACAGCTGCTCAATGCGATCGATAAAGGCTTGTTGGTCTTGTTATTGTGATGCTTAATGGATGTCTAATGATGATGATGATGATGACGACAACGATGATGATGAGGAGGAGGAGGAGGAGGAGGAGGAGGAGGAGGAGGACGACGACGACGACGGTGGTGGTGGGGGTGGTGATGGTGGTGGTGATGATGATGATTATGATGATGATGATGATGATGATGACGATGATGATAATGACGACGACAACGACGACGATGATGATAATGGTGGTGGTGGTGATGATGATGATGATGATGATGAGGATAATGATGAGGAAGAGGATGATGAGGAGGAAGAGGAGGAGGAGGATGATGATGATGATGAGGAGGAGGATGACGATGATGATTGGTGGCGGTGGCTGCAGTGGTGATGACTAAGCCACCAACGATTACAATATAGTGATAATAAAATAATTATCAAAGTAATAATTAAGAATGGTAGTCAATTTAATTAGTCTGAAAGTTCTTAACTTATCCCCTTACATTTTTTCCACATTGAAAATCTTACTTGTTGCTGAGGTCGTCATAATTTGTAATCAAGTTCTGTTTGGGGTTGCTACAGTGTTCGAGGACCGTACACTTCGCCGAAGGGTGTCCAATGTGACGGTGGCAGAAGGTGGCCACCTCACGCTGCCATGCAACCATTTCAGAAGCGTTCCCACTGCTGGTATCGTGTGGTACTCGGCAAACCACACCAGCGTTGAGAAAGCAAAGCCTGTGTTGGTGCCATTGAGCAGACGTGTTGCTATGGACGATAACGGTAATCAGATTTTTGTTTAAATACTGTCGTGTGGAAATGAAGGTGCTACTGTTGTATGTGTGGGTTGACTGGTTTGTCTGTCTGGTTGACTGGTTTGTCTGTCTGGTTGACTGGTTTGTCTGTCTGGTTGACTGGTTTGTCTGTCTGGTTGACTGGTTTGTCTGTCTGGTAGATTGACTAGCTGTCTATCTGCTTGGATGGTTAGCTGTATTCCTGACTATTTATTGGAAAGTTGTCTGCTTGTTTCGATCATTGTCCATCTGTCTGCCTGTCTGCCTGGTTGTCTGTCTGTGTAGTATTAGCAGCTCTGTGACTTACGATCATGGAATTCGTTCTTATGTTTATTTTTGATGGTGTAGTGGATAGTGTTCTTGGCTGTCAATCAAGAGATTTGTATTGTGAATATTTGTTGTGCTCAGGAAACCTCGTCTTCACAGTTGTGACAAAGAATGATGCGTCAGAGGGGATCATCTATGAATGTCATGCTTACAACTACGTTACGGGACAGACTAGCACCGGGAGCTACTCTAAAATTATACTTCTACCAGGTAAGATTTCTCAGAGGCAGGTATAGGTTTGTAGACTCAATGCATAGGTAGAGGTAAATTATAGAAAAGTCTTGTGTTTTAGGTACCTACACGTATGAATATTACTTCGTAGAGGCGTTTAGGTAGGGCATGGTGAAGTATATGCTCATTCTTTACATTAGTAATTGTGGCTGAGCTGTATACAGTTTAGTTAGTATGTAACTTGTTAAGCTGTTGTTATCTGAGAAGTTAGAGATTGAAATTGCTGCATGGCCAGAAGGATGGTTCCAACTTTCTGCTCCACTTGCACCACGGGCTATGGGTTGGGAACCACTGCTCTAGTGTGAAGTATTTTTCCAGCTGAAAGACCTATCAGAAGAACGGGTATCCTGTATACTTTGAAGAAAGACATTGTGTACTTTGAAGAATGGCATCCTAAATTTTGTGTTTTTTCTTGTGTTTGTGTTTCATATTCAGTGATGTACAAGACGGACTCTGTTCCTGAACTCATCTACTCATCATCAAAGATTTCTGCTGTTGGTGGCACCAACGTCACGCTTACCTGCTTATTTGCCAGCAGGTAGGTTTCCAACCGGTAGTTTTTACATCTCCTATTTCGTTGATGGTTTATAAACCTACTTTAAAAGCCACCGTGTATTGTTCATAAAACATGAATTGCTTTTTATTACTGTACGTGCATGTGCGTGTGAGTGTGTGCGTTTGTGTGTGTGCGTTTGTGTGTGTGTGTGTGTGTGTGTGTGTGTGTGTGTGTGCATGTGCGTTTGTGTATGTGCGTGTGTGTGTGTGTGTGTGTGGGATTAAACAGGTAACCATTCAGGTAATATGAACTTCTTTTGTCAGATTGTTAGTAGAGATCGAATGGAGTCGCTACAGCAGCGTTGGTGCTGCACTTCCATCCTCATCATCTCTTACGGACGATGGCCAGCATCTGTTGCTGAAGCAGGTGTCGATGAAAGATGGCGGTTCGTACGTCTGCAGAGGATCGAACGTGTTTGGACAGACGCAGGCCATGATCAGTCTCGCTGTCGTTGGTGGGTTTTCGATTTCGATTTTGTGAACATAATACACGTATATCGAGTTTAAATTTTTTTAAATAAAGTATTGCGATTTCAGTTTAATTTATATGATTTTTTTTATTATTTTAGAATTTTTAATGTGTTTATGCGACTTTCTTATTCATTCATTCATTCATTTATTAATTTCAAGAATTTAGCCCAACCACAGTGATTCAAGAAGGTTTTAAGGAGACTGTAAAGCACTGATGAGTCAACCCTAGTTAGCAGGTGTATTGTGCAAATGCTCCTTTCATGATGTTACTGTGTGCTAGTATTCGGTAATTTAGTGGTAGTAGTTGTTGTGTTACGGTAGTAGTGAAAGTTGTGGCAGTAATTGTAGTGGTTGTGATAGTTACTGTAGTAGTAATAATGTTGATAACAACTATAGCTAAAAACAATAGCACTTAGCCTGCTTAGATACTATGCTAAAACTAAAAGTGACTGGGAAACCAATGCAGCTCATTGTTTTAAGTATTAAGCATTAATATTAGCAATTGGTCATAAATTTGTTTAGTGTTTTTCTTTTCCACTCATTAAGGTCTAGATTGTACTCACTTTATTAGAAGATATCTGAATTACTAGAGTTTAGTTATAAATCGTTGACTTAGATCTGCATTTTGACTTCAGGAAGTTGAAACATTTTCGTGATTTCATAGCGTGTGTATTTCTACAAAATTTCAGAACATCCTCGGTTGAAATCTCCTCATTTGAGTCAGACTGTCAGTGTTGGAGGTTCAGCGTCATTTCGATGTGAGACTGAATCCAAGGAGTCAACGAAAGTACAATGGTTCTTCAATTCTCACAGAATAGAAAATGGTTAGTGGACCAAACACATCAGACATTTTGTTGATTCCAAGGTTAATTAGCAAGGTCGTTTGGTCTGTTTTGTTCAGATCGAGGAGATAGCACGGTGCTATGGTGAATAAGCTCGTCTCTCTGACGTGGCTTTTGTGGGTGCTGAGAAATTCTCGAAGATTTACATTGCATTGGTTTAATCAAAGATTGTTATGGTCATGCAGTGGCGCAGGAGTAGAAGCCGTGAAGATATCATTTTTCTGTCATGTGTGGAAAGCTGCAGGAGGGAGGACAAGCAGTCTGAGATAGGTGAGACTGACAGACAGATGAAAAGTGGTAGTCATGAGGCGACTGGCGGAAAGAGTTCTTTTGAAAGTTTGTTCCAAAGAGCAGGTGCAGCGTAGAATAAAGAACCCGTGGGAGGGCTTCAAAGCCTATAAACAGAGCAGCTTATGTAAGCTTTGTTTTAGCAATGGACAATTCAATCAATCAATCAAGCAATCAATGGAGTATTAGAAGCCCTAAGCTGACAGAGACAGCCTCAACTTAAAAATTACAATTGTGTACCAACCAATTATCAACCAAGAAAACCAAGAATCAAAATTTGTAATCAAATCATTTTCTGAGTAGTCTCCCTTGAAAAAGCGCTATATAAATTCTTGAATGAATTCATCTTTTTAGCCACGGAGGTTCAGAAGAATTGGATTATGGACAACGACAAGCTGGTTCTACCGAACGTCCTCCTGAAAGACACGGGAATTTTCACGTGCAACGTTAGCAACGACTACGGTTCCGTTGTCTCGAACGCGTATCTTGTTGTTCTTTGTAAGTATGCTCATCTTGATTTAAGTTTTTTGTTGTTGATGAAGTAGCATCCTGTTCCTGCCTTCGTTGTCTGATGTTTCCGCCAGTGTGAGAATTGTACAGAAATAATGGGGGGGGAATCAGCCTATGATCCACGCGAAGTTGGGGTGTGAACATATGTCACCCTCCTCCTTATTCCAGGCTTCGGGACTGGCATTGCCAGAGTATGGACACAGTGGCAGGGTTCTAGATGAGTCTAGTTTCTATGGTGCATGGCAACTCTAGGATTTATCTTTTGCACTGGTATATAAATATGCCATTTGAGAAAATGTTTAGAAATTTTTTAACATTTAAATACAGTTGTTTAGAATAACAGAGAAGATGGGTGATTATGATTAAAACCGTATCTTACAGTATAGTAGGCATTTCTGTTGATACAATACACCCTAGATGCCTTTTCTGTTTTCAATATTGCTGTGACACATAATTTACATTACATTGCACTTGCTCATACATTATTATGTTGGCTTGTTGTGATGTTTCAGCATCCTCTGCTCTACCATTAGATGCTGATGGAGCGGATCAATCGGAATATTATTCTACTTCTATTATCTATCATATCGAAAACATCACAGACGTTTCTGCTGCTGCTGCTGCTGCTGCTGCTGCTGCTGCCGCCGTATCAGATGATTCATCTCTGAATGAAACGTCCAATGACTTGCGACGAAATGTCACGTTAAGTGGTACGTTGCAGTTTCCTTCAGTACAAAAAACCAAGCATTGGAGATAATGCATAATAGTGGTGGCGTCGTTGCCTTGGAGCCGGAAGGTTCGAATCCACCTCGCCGCGTAAGGACCTTGGGCAAGTCCTTCACTCACAATTGCTCAGCGCTTCGGCGTGAAACTCCGATGCAGTGTCCGCTCTGTATTCGGGAGCGCCTCTGAGTAGAGAGAGCTTGAAGGGGCGCTATAACAAGTGCACATACAAACAAACAAACAAGCATATTGAAGCAAAGTAGTTGTCGATCGCTTGATTTTTCTATTCCTCTCTTCTGTCAACCATGTTATGTGCCTTGGTTGCAGAGACAGAAATAATTTCGAAATTTATTTTCATTTATTCAATAATCCGGTTGACAGACCACTTGTAAATGGTTACACCGTTACAGTACTATGTGGTTATGAAGTACGAAAGATAAACAAGTTATTCAATTCAAACAATTCACAAGAATGCAAATCACAGAATACATCAATCACAAAGTTGAAGCCTTGCTAGGCACATGCTCTGTGTACTTTAGCTGCCACATAAGGAATTAAGGAAGAGCTAAGGATAGGGATCATACCACAATCACTTCAAGGCAGAGTGTTATCCATTATACTAACCCCTTCCCTGAAATAAATCTGATGCTTTGGCTGCTTGGACAGCGTGTCACCTGTGGCATGACCATCAGGCTATCACTCACTTATCTTTAAAAAAATTAATGTTTAGTGCAATGCTGCGATGGTGTATTGTACGACCACCTGTGATGTCTCAATTAGCAGACGACTTGTGCTTGGTCTTCATAAGCCACTTCCCACTGTAGCCAGGATTATCATGTTCTAATTGCCATAATCTGTATGCACCGAAAACTACCAATTACTTGGATTATCATGTGCTATGCCATAATCTGTATGCACTGAAAAACTGCCAATTACTAGGATTATCACTGTTTATCAGTTGCCACCTAGGGAATTCTGCAGCATAAAGTTGTAATAATCATAAACTCATAATTTCTGCAGTACCCAAAGCCGTAGTCGCAGGAGCCAGCTTATTCACAGGCACTCAATCAAAACAAAGTCGATAGACAGAGGTCAAGATCCAGAGAGTCAGGCATGCAGTTAATAAGATGGGCGTCGGGGGATGATATTTAGAGTTGGAACGGCATGGGAGGTAGGGGGAAGTAGAAGAATCAGGATAGGATCTGTGAAAAAGCAATGTTTTCAGACTCATAGTCTGCCATATTCTTGTTTCCCTTTGAAGAGATTTTATATAATTATGTTTACCGCATCTTGTTACAGTTCAACTCAATACCAGTGATTCAACAACAGATGTAGTAACAACACTTTCTAACAACGATGCTCTTGTCTTGACAAAATACGGTTTGTTTGTTGCCTTTTTATTACGGTCTTCATCATGGGCGGAGTTTATCAGGGGCTGGGGGGGGCTAAGACCCTCCAAGAAGGCCCAGATTCAACATTTTTACCATGAAAATGGTGTCCTTTTTCGGGATTAGCCCCCCCCCCAATAAGGCCCAGACTCGGGTTTAGCCGTCCCAAGAACGAAAACCAAACTCCGCCCATGGTCTTTATTAAGGTTGTAAGCAGTTTGAGAAGGTTTAATTAATTTTCAGATGCTGGTGCTTTAATAAGCCTAAATAAGGAAAATACTGCTGAGGTGCTTAAATGAGAGTTTGTCATTCCATGACAGTTATGAGTAACGCTAGAACTTCTACATTTTTTAAATGGTATCAAAATTCTGATGGCTGTGTACACTTTCAAACTACACGGTGTCCCAATTGAAGTGAGCCCCTTTTTGTTTTGGCGATATACTTGTCAATTCCAAATGAAACTCTATAAAATTTCAGAGAATGTATGAGGAATAAATGATCGATGTTTCCTGAAAATTTTATCCAATTCTACGAACAGAGTCCGAAGTTATGCACGCTCAAATTTGGGGAACGAAAATTTTCAGTTTCCAACATGTAAAAGATAGGAAATTAGTGTTAGCGCTGCTCTCCAAAGCTCATGCTCAAAATGCCCGCCATTAGCTCGAATGCATGCTCTAAGGCGCTTTCGCCATTCAGTGATTGCATTGTCAAAAACCCCTTGATCAAAACGATTCCATTCTTCCACATTTCGCTGTTCGAAGTGGTCACTGCCTCAACGTCACGTATGCGAGTTTCATAAGGCTGGGATGAGCCAGTTTCTGTTAGGAGATTCCTTTAAAAACATTTTGCACCGTAATGTTTTTCTTCTATTAAATTTTTTATTAAACTCAAATCATCTTCACTGAAAACCATTTTTATTATTGTCCCCTTACACGAAAATGAGGTAAATATGACGTCATATTTATTAATGTGTAAATCATTTAGCAAGTAAGGTTGCGGTTTCACGGAATAATTTTCTATCTATTACATGTTGGCAACTTCAAATTTTGTTTGTCCAAATTTGAATGTGCATAACTTCGGACTATGTTGATAGAATTTGATAAAATTTTCAGGAAACATTTATAATTTATCCCTCTTTCACGCTGTAAAATGTTATAGAGATTCATTTAGAATTAACAGATATATCGCCAAAACAAAAAGGGGCTCACTTCAATTGGGACACCGTGTACTTTGCTTAGGTGATCAAAATATTTATAGGAGTTGTAGAAATTCAGAAAAATCATTCATACAAACAGAAAATGTCTGCATGACTTCAGTAGCAAAATGTCGACTTAATGTTGTAGCAGTTTGTGTGTCTTACAACTAGATTCCTTGGATGAAACGAACATTAGATTTCGTTGAATTATTGTGGCCAGATGTGCATGCTTGATTTGAATAATTATATTCAGAGCATTGTTTTATTTGCAGGTCTTCAAGTTCAAGCCTCTAACAAACTGATTTCTGATGGAGCTGGTCATCTGCAGAAAAAAGACGTGTTCAGTGCGATGTGGATATTCGTTCCGATCGCATTTATTCTTCTCTTTTTTGGTTTTCTTTATCACAGAGTGAAAAGCAACGACAGAATTTACAGAGGTATAATATTTAACGATATTTTCTACACTTTTAAAATGTACTAAAGCTGTGTTTAACTGCTGTTTCCATTTCAAAGGTATGTTTTTAATGATCCGTTTTATCTTTAAATATACAAATAATTGTTTGGATGTTGAAACTTTAGGCCATTATGATGCTGATTACTGCCATGAAAAGTAGCCCGTACTACCATGGCCACTCTTTCGTAATTACTATTCATGCATGCTTTCATTTAATACTTATGACTTATTTGATAATAATAAGTGATAATTATAATAATATTGATTATGTTAATAATAAAATAATAATAACAGTGATAATAATAATATCAACAATAATAAAACAATAATAATCCCTTAAGACAAAGCCTAACAATTCCGGACTAGTTTTTAAAATAAAATTGTAAAAAAATTTAAAAAAAATAAAAATAATAATAGTGATAATAAATAATAATAACATCCAAACATCATCTTACACCACATACATCTGCAAAGTCATCAGTGATAATAACAGAATATTGTGATTAAAATCATTCCATATGGAAAAGTTAGCTGACAAGTCGCTTGTGTTTGTTTAGTTTATAAGCAGGAGCAGAGAAGAGGCTGTCACGTCATCGACTATGATTCAGATGACAGTGGATAGTGAGTACCTTGAATTCTTACCTGCATGCCTTTCTCGTCAAATTCTGTCTTAGCGTGATTCAATCTGATCACCTTTGAGCGCCTTCGTGAAGTTATTTCAAGGTGCTACATAAATGTTCATTTGTTCATATACATACCTACAAGTGTTCAATAGTGTTCTTGCTTTATATGGTCTATGGCGTTGGCCATGCCAGTGCAAGCTTTGCAAGAAAGTTCTGTTTTACCCGTAAGTTATAGTTAAAATGTGCCGCTACACTTGCTATACTTACCCTCTCTGGTCTGCAGATCAGCTTTATCTCCCCGGGCAAGGACTACGATCTGCCATTGTCCCAACACTGGGCCTTTGCCGTTGTGGACCCTTCTATGTGGAATGACCTCTCTCCCTCTATACCTAGTAAGATCTTATTGGGGGTGTCATCTTCAGCCCTTCACGGCTTGAAGATTTTCTTATTTCCTCAGGCTCTTACGCTGAGAGCACCTCTGAATAACTAGTACTATTATAATAGGCACTTTATAAATTCTCGTTAATTTTACGATACAATAATTATACTTGCTATATGTGTATTACTTTTTAATGCTCATATACTTATGTATGCGTGTGCACGTGCGTGGTACACAGTGTGTGTTTTGTGACCCTCCTTAGCAACCTGTGTAATTTAAACTCTGGGTTCTTCTATTGTTAGTGGAGAACAGAAGACGGAGAATGCCATTAACCACATGAAGATGGCGCTACCACCTGCTCCAGATCACGAGTGCTACCTCTGAACAGTTCGACAGTCGGAACGAATTCAAGGATCGGTTGACATCGTAGCGGAATTAAGATTTTCACGAGCTGATAATATTTCCTTCTCTTGCCTGATTTTGTCATGGTAATTGAGTCGGGTGGATTATAATTTTATTCTTTAATAAGCATTTTGTTAGACAGTCATTTATTGTGTTTACGTATAGTAGCGAACGTCCTTGTGAAGTCCAGTGCTCAAGCTTTCGTTATTTTAGTCTGTGGATTTCTGCTCATATGTTACCGATATACAGGGCTGTACACACCGCTGGGAAAAAATGGCACCGTATACTCGCCTTCAGAAAAACAAGGGTATATGCAGGTAAAGCAGTGTACACGCTGTTATTTAGGTGTATTGTTCTGAAATTGTGAGCGAATGACTAAAAAAAGGTCATCAGCTTTTCGGACGGGGAAATTGTGGACATTTTCTGAAGATTTTGGCCGGATGACTTTAAAGAAAAAGAGGTCGTCAAAATTTTCTGGCCAAAAAAGGCGGTTTTTCTCTTGGTCAGCGTGTAGTGTAGGGGCCTACTCACCTCATAATTTACCGGTACAGCCCTGCCGATATATCTACTATTCTAGGCGTTTTGGAGGACATTTCTGACTGAGAAAGCATATCTGAAAAGGTCGCCTTTAGGCATTAAGCGTGTTGAATGTTGATTATATTATTTCATGTCTATTTATCAAGACTTTACGGTTTGACTAACATTCTCAGATTGTAGGTACAGTCTTTTTTTCAAAGTGGTGCTTTGGTTTAACATGTAACCAGCGTCTGTCTCATCAGCATCTGCAAGCCTTCATTGCATTAAGCCGTTCAAAAACAAACATCCTCAGGCTCAAAGCCGTAGCTAGGGGGGGGGGTGTTTGAACACCCCCGAAATTAAAAATGTAAAAAAAAATAATATAACGCATTTACTAGCACATGTTGTAAAAACCATGAAATAAAACCATGAAAACACCCCCCACCCCCAAACGAAAGGAACGAAACTTCGATCGAATGACAAAAAAGGTAATCAACTTTTTTGGACGGGAAATAGTATGGTTTGCGGCGATTTCGACCAGACAACGACTAAAAAAAGGTCAACTTTTTTGGCCTGAGGGAAAAAAGTATTTTCGGCGCCCGAAGAAACACCCCCGAAATAAAATCCTGGCTACGGCCTTGCTCAGGCTGATTAGAGAAAAAGAAGCCGCCGTCTTTCGATATTGGGTTAAGACCTTAAGGGTCTGATTTAACCCTTTAACGACCAGCATGTACTAAAATGCATGGTAAACATAGGCCTATTATGTAGCTGGTCGTTAAAGACTTAACTTATTTCCACATTTAAGCTTTCCTTTGTCTTCAAGCATCAACGCCAGCTGTAATGTAAAATATTGTGAGCAAAGTAATTAAATCAATCATATTGTAAACATAATTGATTGTGAATTAGCCTGCAAAGTAATTAGCAAAGTAATTAAATTAATAATGTTGTTAACCATAATTGATTGCGAATTAGCCTGCAAAGTAATTAGCAAAGTAATTAAATCAATTATGTTGTAAACATAAATTTTGATTGCAAATTAGCCTGCAAAGTAATTGGCAAAGTATTTAAATCAATTATGTTGTTAACATAATTGATTGCAAATTAGCCTGCAAAGTAATTAGCAAAGTATTTAAATCAATTATGTTGTAAACATAATTGATTGCAAATTAGCCTGCAAAGTAATTAGCAAAGTATTTAAATCAATTATGTTGTTAACGTAATTGATTGCAAATTAGCCTGCAAAGTAATTAGCAAAGTAATTAAATCAATTATGTTGTAAACATAATTGGTTGCGAATTAGCCTGCAAAGTAATTAGCAAAGTAATTAAATTAATAATGTTGTAAAGATAATTGATTGCAAATTAGCCTGCAAAGTAATTAAATAAATTATGTTGTAAACATAATTGATTGCAAATTAGCCTGCAAAGTAATTAGCAAAGTATTTAAATCAATTATGTTGTTAACGTAATTGATTGCAAATTAGCCTGCAAAGTAATTAGCAAAGTAATTAAATCAATTATGTTGTAAACATAATTGGTTGCGAATTAGCCTGCAAAGTAATTAGCAAAGTAATTAAATAAATTATGTTGTAAACATAATTGGTTGCGAATTTCGATGTTGGGTTAAAAGACCTTAAGCATCAACGCCAGCTGTAGTGTAAAATATTATGAGCAAAGTAATTAAATTAATTATGTTGTAAAGATAATTGGTTGCAAATTAGCCTGCAAAGTAATTAGCAAAGTAATTAAATCAATTATGTTGTAAACATAATTGATTGCAAATTAGCCTGCAAAGTAATTAGCAAAGTATTTAATTATGACAGAATTGAACGATTAGCTAAAGTAAGTAGGCTCTTTTTTTAAACAACTGCATTTGGTGTACAATACATTTAAAGATGTACATATTTAAATGAATTTCTGTGAAGTTTACGTTTAATTGAGGACATAATTATCAACTCGTGACCGTTTCAGATTATTAATTCACATACTAAACCTCCAGCAGAGTTACCTTTGTACAATAAAACAAGTGATTTCTTCAGTTTAAAAAACTTGATCTCATAGTAATTACAATATTTAATAAGCCACATCCTACTTGTATAACTCAGTTATCAACCAGTGTTTAATCTAGACGTCTCTGAGGGAGGGAAGTTCCCCCAGGAATTACATTTCCCTCCCTCCTGTGGAAAATCTTTATATGTTGTTAACATGTACGTAGGTAATATTCTTGCCCCTACCCCCAAAAATGTATACGAATGATTCCCGCCTCCCCCCTCCAAAAAAAAACGGACAAAAAATCTGTATGTTTTGGGGGGAAATCAAAGAGGACAACAAATGTAAGGTTTTTTAAAGCATTTTATTAAAATTTTTGGTGAAAGACTAAAAAAAGGTCAGAAAAAATGACCAGTCAAACGTGCCATTGGTGTCCGCCCGCCCACCCACTGATCAGCCCCAAATGACCATTTTTCTCATGCCCTCCCCAGAAACCTGAATTTCACTCCTCCAAAGCAGAGGGACTATATTAAACACTGGTTATCAACCACTCAACTATCACTGTTTCAATATTCATTCAAAGCATTTACAGTCTCACGTTCTCAAGTCGAATAGAGGAAAATAATTGTTTCCTCAACAGAACTATACTGCTTAATGGGCAAGATCTTGAATTAAAGACTGAAGAAACTCTACATAAAACGAAACTGATCCATATCACCAATCAACACCGTAATACAAAATATACTTATGTGCTTTATAATTAATTACAATGCATAGAAAATATAGAATATCTCTGACAGTCATGATAATAGTCAGGCCGACACTCTGTGTTTAATCTAGACATCTCTGGGAGGAAAGTTCCACCTCCCCAGGCATGAATTCCTCCCCAGGAAATTTGCGAGGTGTTGCATGCATGTAAATACATACCATTCCCTCCAAAAAACTAAACGTGTAAGAACCCCCAAAGTGGGGGACTAGATTAAACCCTGCCGACACTTAGGTGACAAAGAACAGCATGTAAAACACTCAGAAATAGCCAACATACTTCCGAGATGCTCTTACATGTTCTTAGAAGTTACACAATTCATGTGTTGCACAATTTTTTGCCTTAATCATAATACAGAACAACACATATAATAGTATTATATTATAATTTTTATCATAAAAAACGATATTCATTCTTCAACTCTTGGATCACTGCACAAATAAACACCTAGTGTTCTTTTAAAATACAATGTTTTCACTTCAAAATCAAGTTGACAATCTTTTCAGTATTTCTAATACAGTGCTCACAGAATCATTCATTGAAGCTCAATGTCTGTTATGTATTTATCGAAAATTAAAAATCATTCACAAGTCAAAACAAACGTTAAATACTACACATTTGTGAAGCACAGACCTTAATCTTAAATAGCAAAGCAAAGGCACTAAGCAATTCTTGCCACAATCAGAATAGAAGTTCTGTCAGTGACCAGCGTAACATGATTATAAATTGTCGAGTATTCTGCAAAATTATCGAATGCAGGAGTGTACTTTAGGGTCCATAGAGAGCTTATGCGCCCCCAACACGCCGCTAGCGCACCGAAAAGTCAAATAACAAATTTGCCAGACCCCTATAAATCACAACTTCACATCCTAGAGATGTTTGGCCACTGTGCAATAAAATTGTCATAATTGATACAAGTTTCCAGTGTGAATGTTGACCAAAGCAACATATCATTATCACTGACAAATACACGGTGTGAGCATGTATGTACACGCAAATGCAAGTGTATGCATGCAGATACATATTTGCATGGATGTACATGTACATGTGTGGGTGACATAAATTATTTGTACAAGTGCTTTTGTAGAATAGTACTCAGGCCAAGAATACCAATTTTAAAGCCAGCTTCCAAGGTATCTTGAGGTTCTGGATTTATTCATTAATTCATTCCAAGCATTTGTATAGCGCCTCTTCAAGAGACCTACTCAGAGGGGCTCCCAGCCCATCCAAAGCTCAGAAAGAGAGGTTTGAGCGACTCATAAAGAGCAGGCGAGTTGGTTGCCACACTCCTGATCTTCTTCACAATTAGTCTCACAAACTAGACAACAAACCAGCAGCCTGGTTGTACGTCCAGTTCTGTAATCAAAGTGAATTACGAGTGCCAGTTGTCCAGTTACCTGTAAATTATCCACTTTGTGAGACTAACGGTGCATAAGATCAGAAGTGTTAGTTCGAAGGCAAGTGTAAGGTAGCTAGGCACTTGACCTAATAATTAGAATTCTCAGCCTGTAATGTGCTTAACGACAAGATGAATTGTAATGTACCGTAATACAGTCAAGGCATGGATCCCAGAATAAATTTAACTTTGGAAAACAACCTCATTATGATGTAATTCTAATTGTGATGCAACCAACGGTAGTCCTATAAAGGAGCTTCAGTGTATAATCACAGTAACATCTGGTTCCTGTTGCTGATAGCTTCAGGATGCAAAACTGCTCCATAGTTTACAAATACATGTAAAGTGTGCATGTACAGTGTACACGTATTTCCATAGCAACTGTATGGCCTCGACCCTGGTCATTTGTCAATAAATTTCAACAACAAACCTGTCCATTTAAATGGTACAAATCTCTATCAGCTAACAGAAAAAAAATTGATTATATGAAACTTGTAAGTAAGCCTTAGTGAAATTAAACAAAGATTTATTATTATTATTAATGAAATGGATAAGGTCCAAAAAGTCTGCACAATATTCAATAATTGGAGAAAAGCATTAAAAAACATCTTAATCAAGACTATAAGTTTCAGGCGTAGATAATAGTCGTAGGACAATGACATGTGGTCGATATAATTGTGCTCAATAAAACATGTAGTATCCAAATTTATTTAGAGCAGAAATTTTCATAATTAAAACAAATAATTATAAATATCAATTTAGCTAGCTTGTTGCATAGTTGATCAAATATGACCTATGCAACTGCGACCTGGACTGGTATACACATAACTTGTTGGACAGTAAAGATGAGGCCGAAATAAAGTTACTTTGCGTAACATGCAGTCCATGAAGTAACAGACTTCTAATCAAAAGAACATGAATTTTTACCAGATAATCATCTAACTAAGCACGGTCGTCTTAATAATAATAATATTTTCTTCTTCTTTAATTCAACGCCTGCAAACGCACTGCGCTTTACATGTACAAGTTATGCAGTAATCTTAATTAACATCAAACTGAACAGACAGCCTTCAATACACAGCGCTAATAGCAGCCTACAAAGCATGTCCGCCCAACGGGGGCTCGAACTCACTACCTCTCGCACTCTACGCCAGCATGTTATTCATTACTCTACTGGGCTCCCACATAGCATCTGATATGTATAATTGTATATATGTTGTCAGACTTCTTAAAACTTCCAATCAAGTTTGAACAATGCATCATCCTCATGTGGTCATATAAATCATTCTCACATTATGAGTAACAAGTGCAAACAATTTCACTAAACTAAACCTTGAAGACCTGAAATCAAGCAGACTATACCACATAGAAATAATAATTACACAAACCATCTTGCATAGCAGATATTTAACATACGAACTTAGTGAAGTTAGCCACATAGTTACATTTGCTACTACAACTCCTCGGAATGAATTGACGTATTTAGGGGTTTACGGGTTCAACACCAACAACCCTCCCGAAATAAATAATTGCCCCCCCCCCAAAAAAAATTTAATTTCTTAAAACTGACCCCCTTACTCTGCAACATGACCAGTGGAAAGCTGAAAACCCCGAAAAAAGAAAATCCCTCAAAATGGAAATCCCCGAAATTGTTTCCCAGCTACGCCCCTGGAATGAACTGCTCACATAGCCACACAAATTATCTGTAAACAAGTTTACAGACACCAGCACCATCAGCAGCACCACTGTCGCTACTGTAGTCACTATTTAACCCTTTAATGCTGGAGGTATAGGATTTCCCATACCATTTACTATCATCTTGGCATTAAAGGGTTAAGATGGACGATTTATGTAGTGCAATTGCATGATTCTAATATGCGCTAAATAAATAGATATGTACGTTGTACAAGCAATCCCATGAAAGTAAAAATTCAAACCTTCAACCACTGTACAATTATATAAGCAACTTAGTCTAACTGAAGGGACAGTCGTCGTCAGCTGCAGAAACAAAATATCTGCAATTAATCACTTAATTGACACACAAGTCGTGATTATGTTTTACGAGAATCATTAATTTAATCAGGGCTAAAAGTGAGCCGGGGTCTGCCCGGGTCTGCGACCCAGCATTGATTTTCGTGATGTACCATTGCGGGGGTCTTATGTTTCTGCAGAAATGTGAATCCCAATTACTGAATCTATTATTGATTGACTATTGATTGATTGAATCAATGGCTACAAAAATGAAGGTCATCACTGGAGTGGACTGCACAACTGTGCGCATATCGCTGAGAAGTTAGTCTTAACCCTTTACCGACCAAAGTATAGCGAGTGGTTTGGGAAATCCTATACCCTCGGTGGGTAAAGGGTTAATTAAGATGCCTCTGCAGCAGAAGTATCACAGATAGGGTGGCATCACCATCATCAAAGATGCCATCAAAATAAGTACAATGACGTGTTAACAACCAGCTGCAGCTGCTGTGGCAGTGGCTGATCTCTGCATTCCGACGATGGACTGTGGAATACGGAAACTGATTCCTGAGTTACGTAGAAGTCGTTAGCGGTGGGTCGATATGTACGGCCGTACTGCAATGGAAAAATTTCAGAAGAGGCGGTTAAGAAACATCAGAGATCTACGACTACGTCTTAATAGAATAGTGATCAGGGCCGGATTAAGGCATGTTCAACATGTTCGGCCGAACAGGGGCCCCCAAACTTTAGGGGGCCCCACAAAATGCGTGAAAAAAATTTCAGGAGAAATTTTTATATTTCGAGCAAATTTCGCCAGACGACTAAAAAAAGGTCATCAACTTTTTGGGCGGATGAAATGGTACGATTTTCCCGAAAATTTCGCCAGATGACTAAAAAAATATCCGGCAAAAATTTCCCGAACAGGGCCCCCCACATTTCTTAATCCGGCCCTGATAGTGATGCTTGTATTTGTATTCATAGCCATTTCTATCGCATTGTCAGTAGCAACATACTTCTAGGATGCTTTAGACATGTGCTATCAACTGTCAGCGTAAATGCTCAGAGCACGACATAGCAAGCACAGATTTGACTAGTTTTTACAGACATGAAGGTTTTTGCTTCTTGAATAGATGCTGGAAATCTCTTCCAAGCTGGAGATGATGGCTTCACTTAACACTTACTGTGTTTACACACCATAAGAATAATAAGAGCTTAAGATAACCCAAGAGGTTTAAATAGCAACATCAATTTTTCTAAGCCCCAGCAAGCGAGGGCAAGTGGCTATTCTATTCCCTCATCACCTGATCGCTCTACATGTTTCGTACCCACGTTTCCTAGTGGATCAGAAATTTTTGAATTTCTTTTAGCCCTCCTGGCAAGGATTTTAACCTCCAACCTATTATCAGTCTGGCACTAACTAAGTACTAAACTATCACACACCCTGAGATAAAAAGGTATGTATAAGAAATATCCTAGACAGCTGAGATTACCATCCAGCATGTTTCTAGCAGGCAGAAGCATACGGGACGCCTCACTTTTCCACAGATGAATTTTTTTGTTTTAAAAGTATCTTGAAATTACATATTACATGACATTATCACAGGGTTCTTATGATGACAGCACCCCAGAGTAATTTCTTCTGTAAGCGATACAATACAATGCAACTATGACCAACCAAACCTCAAGTTTGAGAAATCTGATTTAAGAACAGGTCTAGAAATTCGACCTAGTTTCTCTGTTTTATCTAACAAGTGCTTAGAAATAGAGTTTCCTAACCATATACTGGTACCACAGCAGTCCGGTGTGCATGAATACAACCGCAGCTGCGACACTGAAGAACACAATTGCTACCAGGTGCATGAACATCCATCTGTCCAAGATGTCTATAAACCTGAAACAAATTTTTACAATTATTAAAATTGTCATCCAGTAATCAAGGCAATATCTTGTGCTGGCTAATAAACTGCAACTGCAAATGGTATTGAAGTTAAGGACTTAATAATTATGATAAGTTTAATATCGACTCTACTGCTTTATTATGGACTCTTTAAGGTTTCGATCCAGTAGAACCGT
Organism: Lumbricus rubellus; assembly: GCA_945859605.1. Taxonomy (NCBI): domain Eukaryota; kingdom Metazoa; phylum Annelida; class Clitellata; order Crassiclitellata; family Lumbricidae; genus Lumbricus; species Lumbricus rubellus. Next base: position 19,299,728 of record OX243827.1, on the reverse strand, counting down.
GCAATAAATTTACTACACTGAATATTTATGTACATGGATAAGCTCTTTCCAATTATGCATCTATTGGATTTGATCTTTAAACACAAAAATTGATGAATTAAAAGTTTCAAAGTTAAACCCACCTATAGTCTGCATTTTTCTGCAAATCAATTCCGCATAGTTATAATAAGCGGGTCCCTGTGTTAATGAATGACTGCACTAACCCTAACCGACCCTCACGATGTCTAACCTGACCCTAACCGACCCTCACGATGCCTAACCTGACCATAACCGACCCTCACGATGCCTAACCTGACCCTAACCGACCCTCACGATGCCTAACCTGACCTAACCGACCCTCACGACCCCTAAGACTGAACCTAGCAACACATAGGGACCCGCTTACTATAACTAAGCCAATCAATTCTACTCGATCATACGGCGATAAATATTTAAAGTCTATAGGACTTATTTTTTAATGTACACCTACCCCTCTGTTTTGCTACAGGCCTACACTGTAAATACAACACAAACCTTTAATTATCGCTCAGTGCTTTTGAGTTTAAAACTTAAGAATAAACAAACATTCACTAAATTAAAAACTTACGATTGGTTTCTACGGACTCTTCTCTTATTTACAGAAACATCCTTTCGATTTTCGTCCGCCTTAGTATTATCTACTTTTTCCACAGTTTGATCCACGCCCTTTTGTTCATCCATATCATTGTAGGCTTGCAGTGCGAGGTCAGTGGACCTAAACAGTGAAAAAGAAAGAATCTCATTTTAATTCATTTTCACAGAATTTCTTGTAAAATGTTGAAATCCGATTGCCTTTTGACGTATTTGAAATTTATTTGGAATTTTGGACAGGACGGTGGGTAGCCTATATCCAATATTTTTAGGCAAGGTCTGAAGAATATTTTATAGGCCTAACAGCTTTATCGATCCTTTGTGCATTCATAATTAATTATTATAGAAATTCAATGCAGTAAATCACAATTATTGCGTATACTCTGATGCTCAGTTTACTGAAATTCAGAACACTACTGCATGGTTAGTAGTAGGTTTCAGACACAATGCCGTAGCCTAATGAAATGCTTTAGACCAGTATGAGAATTGTGGAAAAACAACTGGGGGGTTGGCCTATGATAAACTTGAAATTGGGGTATGAAAAACATACTTTAACATGGGGCTCTAAAAAAGACTGGGGGGTTGAACCCCCCAACCCCCCCGGCAATTCTCACCCTGCTTTAGACCAGTTATAAAATTAGGCCTAAGCGATTCTTATAAAAAAAACTTGTTGTTCAAATTTTACATGTGGACGTTGTGACCCTATTGTTTTATGATTGAATCATTAAAGAATAATATTATTATTTATCTTTGTTTTAGTCTTAGGCTTGAAACCAAATGACCAAGTAACTATAGCAAAGATATCATAGCACAGTGTTTGTTATTCTATACTGTGATTATAGTCTGAGACTAGGCCCTACTATAGTTTCTTGCCTTTATTTGATTATTATGAGACTCAACACGACAGGCCTAAAATAATTTTATTTTATTTGTTGCTCAATGCCGTCTGGAATGTGATTGAAAGAAAATCTACTTCTGATGATCTTTTAACTACCTTTAGAATCCACAAACTTAAACTGTCTTATTGTAAAAAGATCTTAAATAGCTTACGAAGCATGATTATAAGCCTAATTGTTTTGCTACATAACAGTTTAGCATCGAAACAGTCGCTTGTCATAAACGTAAGCAGTCACACGATGGCGCTTCGTACTCTTAAATGCGTCATTATGATAAAGACGCGTATGATATATACTAATATTTGCATATCATATATATATATATATACGTACATACATGTGCATATATATAGGCTCATAAGGAATCGATATATTATATATATATATATATATATATATATATATATACAAGTTCATGTATACTTGTATGTTATGCTTTTGTATAACGCATACATGCGATTCGTTAAAATATTTCGCGTGGTTGGTAATTGGGTTCGAAGTCGACGACCGAGAGGATAATAAACTTAATAGTAATATATAAATTTTAAGGATTTTGTGAGAGTGACTACATCTAAATGTGGCTGTGAAATAACGCATCAAATATGGGCGACTACGCGCAAATGAACATTAAGCTTGAAACGAGCAAAGATCAGAATGGAGTTATACAACCACTACTAACCGGTGAGAAAGAATCTTCTGCTTCGTGCTGACTTTTAGGGTCAAGGCCAGGACTAATTTGAAGGTCAAGGCCCACTTAACACCAATAAGGAGTCAAACATTCAAAATTTAAGACTGATGCCAAATCATTTATTAAGCTGAGATCGATGGATTGTTTTGTAATTGGAAAAGTGAAACATTGACATCTTACGGTGCTATGTATGCATGTATTTATAGATACCAACCGTATCGTATTCTCGAGATTTATAAAGCGCCTATAATATTATACACGTAAATGCTGGAACCATCTTTAATTCACAGGTGCTTATTTAAAAAAATCCCCAGACCAGAGAGAGTCAAAAGTGGTTCTTTGGCACAATCAAGTGTGCACTTGTGTATGCCTACAATCCTACATGTGTATGCATGTATATTTGTATGCATATACTTATGTAAGTGTGTGTATTAGCCTTAATATTGATGCATCTCTTTAGTGCATGGATGTGTGTCTGAGCATTGATGTAGTTATGGGGGGTGTGGTGGTGGGTTCATTGCCTTGAAGAGGGTTCCAGGTTCGAATCCACCTCAAGCTGCCGCTGCGTAGGGACCTTGAGCAAGTTTTTCAATTGCAATTGCTCGTGTGCTTCGGCATGAAACTATGATGCAGCATCCATGCTGTAGTTGGGAGCGCCTCTGAGTAGAGAGCTTAGAGGGGTGCTATGGCAAATTTATGCGAGAAATGAATAACTTAGAAATGATATGTGGTTCCACTGTAAGGACTCTGTTTATTACATGTTGGTATTAAACTTTGTTTAGATCTGTATGAGATAACGATGGCATATGCCTACTGGAAGACTGGAAAACACAACAACACTTCCTCCTTTGACCTACTATTTCGGAGGAATCCATTCCAGGTAAGGTAGTGCTGATTAATCGGCTGAACATTTCATAAGTGGGTCAATTAATTATTAGAACAATTAGCATACAAGATATCAGCAAAAGTAATCGGTACCAGCGCATAAATTTTTTAAAATATTTTTTTAGATCGTCACGTGCCAGATGGTTTAACAACACCATGTTTTACATTTATTTTCAAGTTTTGGGATTATTTGAAATTTAGTTTGAATGTGAAATAGCTAAGTTTTGTTTGTAGTATTTGTCAGCCATCCTAGCCAAACATTTTTATGGTATAATATGCTTGCATTGCAATAGTAGGTTTATGTTACAGAACCGAACATTTTGACCTTGGGAATAAAGCATTAGATGATTAGTCTCATAATTGGTGTCGGCATTGTAAAGAATCAGCTGCACATGGTATTGGCATAATTGGCAAAACTTAATATTGATACAACTTAATTCCAGGGAGAGTTTACGATATTTGCTGGACTGGAGGAATGTCTCAAGTTCCTGAAGAACTTCCATTACTCCGAACCAGGTTAGACTATTTATTTTTAAAATTTAATTAAATACATTAATTTCATTGCACCTATTTACTTCTCGTACAAGTCTGGGTAACTTGGTAGGGAGAGAAGTGTAGACAGACAGCTTTTTTATGCGTCTGTTTGCTTAGAGGGTCTCGACTTGCAACACCAGAGAATGAGTGAGCCGGGTTTAAAGTGGGTGAGAACGAGACCCTCTAACCATTTGGCTAACTTGCCCCATGGACTATGGTGTATTATTATGTAAGGTATTTTAAGAAGCTCTTAAAAGTTCTTAGCAGTTTTGAGAGGTTCTTGAAAGCCACTTTATACAAATAAATGAGCTATTCATATACATTAAACAAGGTAAATGTTTTTGTATGTTTGCATGAAGTTGATGTTTATTGGCCTATTGGCCAGCACTAGATTATTGCTTCAACTGCTAGCCTTTCTCTGTGGTCATTGGCCCTAGTAGCAGACTCGTGCTCGGCAGGGCTGTAGTTGAAGGTATACATGGTATACAGATTGTGCTTGCCTCACAGTATTTGTGTTTAGTATACGGGAAAATGACTTGCAGAAAGGCCTAGACAACTGTAACGTTACTCACTCCAGGGCTGTACTGGCCAAATTAGCGGTGAATACATGCTAAGGTTGCCTAGGCCTCTTTGCAAGTCATTTTCCCATAGTACTTCACACAAATATTTGTGAAGTGAGTACACGCTGTTTGTTTGTTTGTTTGTATGTGCACTTGTTATAGCACCCCTTCAAGCTCTCTCTACTCAGAGGCGCTCCCGAATGCAGAGTGGACACTGCATCGAAGTTTCACGCCGAAGCGCTGAGCAATTGTGAGTGAAGGACTTGCCCAAGGTCATTATGCGGCGAGGTGGATTCGAACCTTGAACCTTCCGACTCCAAGGCAACAACGCCACCACTACACCACCGCGCCCCACGTATACCCACGTTTACCCTCAAGTACACCCCTGCTCATCCCTAATTTTGTCACTTCAGCTCTGATGCAAGGCTTTCTATGGAGTCATGTTTTCTTTCAGATATGGACTACATTCGGACGGTCTTGCCACCATCTACGGAAGACGAATTCTTCGAATATCTCGGAAAGCTCGACACGAGGGACATCGTTGTTTATGCGGCGGACGAAGGCAGCGTTGTATTTCCAAAGGTTCCTCTGATGCGAGTCGAGGGTCCACTGCTCGTTGCACAACTGCTTGAAACAACCATCCTTAATCTAATCAACTATGCCAGGTAACCACACTTAATCTAATCAACTATGCCAGGTAACCATCCTTAATCTAATCAACTATGCCAGGTAACCATCCTTAATCTAATCAACTATGCCAGGTAACCACACTTAATCTAATCAACTATGCCAGGTAACCATCCTTAATCTAATCAACTATGCCAGGTAACCACACTTAATCTAATCAACTATGCCAGGTAACCATCCTTAATCTAATCAACTATGCCAGGTAACCATTCTTAATCTAATCAACTATGGAAGGTAATCATCCTTAATCTGATCCATTGTGACTTGGCTTTCAAGCATATAGACATTCATCTTCTTCTGGCCGCTGACTATACGCATCTCAGATTCATGTTTTGGTGTGACCTTGTGGGCATTACACATGTAATTAATATTGATTAATAAATATTTAATCTTATTGACATGCTCCTAGCTCAGGCGACATTTATAAAAATTCCATTGTGGTACATGTGATAAATAGTGACCCCTGTTGTCTGAAATGTGATCTGAGGTGGACGCCATGACCTCTTTTTAACTGTTGTCTAATCTACCAGGTCAAGATGTGTAGGTCTGTATGTAGGGTGGGAATTATTTGCAAACTGGTTGCATGCCTTGACCCTGCTTTGTTTATCATGGACTTTGTTCCGAGTCTTGTTCTAAGTGCGCACAAGATATTCAACTGTCGTTCTGTAAATTAACTGTGACTCATTATTAATAACTAGCCACTTAAATTGACTTACTCAGCTATCTTTTATTTACCAAATATGGTGGCATTGTAACAAGGGCATAAAAAGGATTAGGCATGCAGCTTTCTCAGGGCAGTGTGTACTCTACTACAGTAATTAAGAAAATAGTAGTAATAATAAGTGAATATTTGTACTTTTGAGTAAGGCCTATTAAGTAAATCTACTACTGCTACTGATGATGCTGTATAAATTGTCTGAATTACATTACAAAATCTGAATTGTGTCAAGATCTTCAACATTGCTCTAGGTTTCTTGTTGAATTCATCAGTGTTTTGTAGTTCTTTTGTATTTGACTTCTATTGTACCCTTGGTACTTTCTGCAAACCATGTTGCTTGTTTTCAAACTTAAGTAAAGTGGTGCTATATGGAAACACCGATTTGCTCATCTGACATAGATCTTTATCACAAATGCCTCTATATAAATGGGCAGATTTTGCATAAATGTCTGATGCATGCATACATGTGTTCACCATTATAGGACACTGGTAGTAGTATGAATGGAATGTTCCTCCATGCTGGTTTTAGTGGTTTAGTCAACCAAAACATGTCAGTCAGCCTTGGCTCGTAATTGTATAAAGTGCAGCAAGGCGAGCTCGTGATTGTTGACAAGTTTTAAGTTGTCTTGTGGCTCCAAATAGTATTTGAAAAGGTTTGGTTGCAACTCTGAGAAGAGATACGGAGTGATTTTTATGTGTAGTGAAGAGTTCAAAGTTTGAAGAGTATTGCATATCAACCAATGGCAGTAAAGCCAGACAATCGAGATTTAGAGATTTATATCAGCTCTGCCCTCTGCTCCTGGAGGGATGTCTACAGTAACTGTTGTCTGTCAAAGAGAGCCCTAAGAATACCACAACCTTTGCCATTTCACATAGATGAATATATTATATGTATATACACATTCTGTTGATGTTTGTTGTATTCTATATACAGTATATATATATATATATAAATGTACGGTATATACATTATTTGCTTGTATTATGTATATATGTATATTATATATATAATGCATGGACACTGCACAGATGTAAAATGAGTTGCTGGAATCTTTTTATGTGCTGCCTTAGGGAGCCACATTAAGAAGATATACTATGCTGTAAAATTCTTGTGTCAAGCTGTGATCATCTTATAATGCAGTGCAGAATTTAAATATGTATTTATTCCTCTGGCTTCCTTGCACATCAGAATAGGAGGATGATAATGAAAAGAAGTATTTTTAAGAGATTCCTGTGTGCCACAGACTCGTTTTCCTAGGTTACCGGTACTTAGTTTTACATATTGAACCCTTGCTTTTTTGCCTTTGCACTTGATTTTCATGGTCACTGCTGTTACTTGGGTTCAATCAGCTTTATGGTCTATGGTTATGGCTGAATTAAGTTTACGGGTGAAACAAGGACTTTTCAAACGTATTATGGGTGATGTTGTGTATTGGTATGTTCGGTGCATTGGAGTCAAAAGGGTGTGGGTTCGAATCCACCTCAAGCCGCTTCGTAGGGACCCTGAGCAAGTCCTTCACTCACAATTGCTCATGATGCACTTTGGCGTGCAACTCTGATTCAGTGTCCACGCTGTAGTTGGGAGCGCCTCTGAGTAGAAATCTTGAAGGGGCACTGTAACAAGTGCTCTTACATACATGTTGAAGGGGAGCTATGTAAATTTCTGAATGAATAGATGAATATTGCTTTCATGGGTGGTACAGCTTATGCTGTTGGTCTAATGTTTTCGCTGTTTCAATGTTTTTTTTCAGCCTGGTTGCAACAAATGCGGCTCGGTTTCGATTGGCTGCCGGTCCAGACAAGTCACTCTTGGAATTTGGACTGCGTCGAGCTCAAGGACCGGACGGAGGTCTGTCCGCCTCCAGATATTGTTACGTTGGCGGTGAGGGACTTTTGGAAACATTTCCTTTCATTCGGGGTTGTTTGTTGGCTGGGAATATTTTTTGTGCTACTGTGCATGTCTTTCCATAAAAGAAACCTGACCTCAGTCTGGGTTTTTTTTCTTGCATCCATATGGATGTAATCAGCCTAACTGAAGCTGCATCTGTTTTAGATATTTGGAATTGGTATGGTTGTGTCGTGTTTGAGAGATCATTTGTTAAATGTGTTCATGTTATTCATAATATTAAGGTATCATCTTGAAGAGGCACTATATAAATGTCTGAAATGTCTGAAATGAAATCATCCACAAATGAATTCATGCACTTGGGGGTGGGGAATAGGTCACACAGTTGTGATGATGATGTGTGATGGTCCAATACTAGATGTCATGTCTTTTGTAGTCCAACTTTGTGTGATGTCATAGTTACATAGACGACCACTAAATACATCAACACGTATAAGAAGAAGAGCAGTCTGGCACTGTCAGAGTAGGAACAGGGGCTAAGTTTTATGATTTTTTTGCTTAGGTTTCGATGGAACGAGTAACGTTTTAGCTGGGAAACTGTTTGGTATTCCCGTGAAAGGGACTCATGCTCACGCGTTTGTTAACTCGTTCGACTCAATGGCTGACATTACACAGCGGGTAAGTGAGTATGCATTTGCTTAATTTTGGCAATTTCTCATTGCCGCTGGCATTTATTGTATTGTATTGTATCTGACCATTTATAAAGCGCCTCTCGCAGCAAGAGCCTTTCAGAAGCGCTCCCAGTGCGTTCAACTCTGAAAAAAGGCAAGTTTTCAGACGAGTTTGTTGACAAAATTCTGTTAGTGTTGGGTAAACTTTTTCGGTTCTCTGACTGTCTTTTCCTGTACTCCAAGTTGCTTTGATACTACATTGTTTTTTATTGCAAGTTTGCAAACCTTGATTAGGAACCTACTACACCCAGGCTATCTCTTAAAAAATGATGTTAAACGATGAAATAATGAATTTAGTTAGCTGAATCCTTGAGAGTTTGCGGAAAACATAAGGAATATCAGAAAAAATAAAAATTAAGGAAAATAATAACAGAAAGTAAATGAATAAATAAAGTTAAAGAAAAAATAAAAAACGATAAAAAAAACCGATGGGAAAAATAAAAAACGGAAAAAAGACGTTTTTTTGGGAGAGAATAAAACGTGGAAAAAACGTTTTTTACAACTATGAGTGCTATACAAATACTTGAATGAATGAATCTTTGTTGTGGTGTCATAAAGTGTTGTCATACGAAGACACAAAAATTGACGTTGATTTATTTTTAGATTATATTGTTGTCTTAGGTGTTGGCCAGCGATGATGGTAAAACAAGAATCGATCTTGCCGAACATGCCTTACATTGGAAACAGCGACTGGCTCCCGTCTTAGGTACAGTTGTTTCTCACACGATCTCTTTCTTTGCGTAATCTGGGGTGCGGTGGTGTAGGGGTGGGTTCGGTGCCTTGGAGCCGGCAGGTTCCAGGTTTGAATTCACCTCGAGTTGCCGCATAGGAACCTTGAGCAAGTCGTTCATTCGCAATTGCTCATGCGCTTTGACGTGAAACTCCGATGCAGTGTCTCTCTCTTTCACAGTCCATCAGTTCCTGCCTCTGTTCTGTCTTCCTTCCAGCCATCCATTTCTCACTCTGTATCTCTGTCTCTCAGTTTATCTCTGTCTGCCTGCGTGTCTCTCCCTCTCTTATTAAAAAACTGCTCAGAGGCGCTCCCGACTCCAGTGCGCCGAAGAGAACAGTTTTATGTTTAGCGAGGAAAGATTACGGTAGAGTCCCAGGGTGTAGGTCTACGTACATCTAAAGGAAGGCCATTCCAGAGCACTGGACCACAGAGAAGGCTAGAAGGCAAATGGAACTAAAAGGAGAGAGGGTAGGGGACGACGTCCTTGGATACCCAATGTAGGGCGACACAGCATTTTGTATCTACCAGACTATCAAAAGACCAATTATATGATATGTGATATGGGTTAATCTGATGCATAATGTCTTTGTAGGTCACTGTTTATTTAAATCGCAATTTTAACTTGACGGATGAATAATAATGCGATGTTGGCTTTCAGGTTACCTACCAACAGAGACGAGCGAGGGAGAGTTGGCCGCGTTCGTTGCCTATGCGTTGGCATTCCCCAAAGATGTGGTCTGTCTCGTTGACACGTATGATATTATCAGGTATTAAAAATGTATAAAAATGCTGCTGAGTTAAAAGCTGGAAATTTACCAAAACTGAAATGGATCTACGTGTTGGTAACTTTTTCGGCTGTTTATATATTGTTTGAAATTTGTTGTTGATCAACTTTAGCATCATTTAGGCGAGGATACATTAAAAAGTGGTATTGTAATGTTTGATTACATATATTGGCTGGCATAATCTCTCGTTTTCAGATCACTTTCATTTCTCTGAATTTCATTGTCTTATTGTTTTGCAATGCAACAGGTGCTATATAAATTTATGAATACAATAGCAATAGCTTTCTGGCGTATGTTGCAAGTCACGGTTGATGTTCGCCAGTGCTTAAAGTGTAGAAAAAGAAGTGCCTGGACGCTCTTTACTCTTCTCTGTTGCGCAGGCCAAATAAGTGGCAGGACGGTGTGCAGATTTTAAAACAAGTGCATGGACGCCGTCCATGACCGTCCAGGCACACTATAAGCCCTGATGTTCGCCTGTATTTAAATGCACACTTGCTTGATGATGCCGCTTTATGCGTTTTTGGGATTGTTTATTTCATTTGTTCGCTATGGTTTGTTTCAGGAGTGGTGTGCCAAACTTCTGTGCTGTGGCCATGGCCCTCAATGAGCTTGGGTATCGTGCAATTGGTGTGCGTCTCGACAGTGGTGACCTTGCCTACCAGTCTCTTGTCGTGAGGCAGTCATTTGGAAAAATAGCTAAAGAGTAAGATGATGTTTTGGTTGTATAACTTGTATTAAGTACATGTAAATTCCACTTTATGATGGGTGTCACAGAGTTATTTTGGATTAGAATTCAAGTGAAAAAGTATCGTAATCAATGCTATTAGCCATTGGTGGGTGTGTTCTTTAGGCCCGTACGTTTGGATATTTTAAAATATTTATTGTGAAACCTTGGCAAACGTAACTTTGCAGTGGCGGAAACTACCACAGGGTATAAAACAAGAACTACATATCATTTATGGTGACATCATAACTTAAAGAGGCACTATATAAAACTTTCTAACTAATAATAATGCGTGATGTCATGACCTACCGTAGAACCCAAAGACAAACATTGCAATGCTAGTTATATTTGTTAAAAAAAAACTAGTCTTCTGAACAGATCGTTATGTAGAAGAAGCTTTTTGTGGTGCCTGAAAGAGGATTACCATACTGACTTTGTCTTGTCTTCTCATACCTTCACCGTACTTTACTTTCTGTTTAGAAGACTTTTTTGTGTTTTTCATGTTTAGATTTGAAGTTCCGTGGTTCAAAGACTTGATGATTGTTGCCAGTAACGACATCAACGAGGATACTATTCATTCTCTGAACCATCAGGTATTATCAGAAATCTGGTCAGACTTCTGTTTTTGATTACACGTATAATTTAATTGAGGTAATAAACACGTGGTTTTTTAGCATGCGGTTCTTGACAAAATGTTCTGTTCTATTTATGGTAAAAAGCTAATTGAAACAACTGCAATTGTTTTAAGCAAATTACAAACGAATGCAGCCAACATAATTTGCAGACGCGGATGAGACAAATTTATTTGATTACTAAAGAGTGATTGTTTGATTCCTATTCTTACCTTCAGCATTGTCTTTTACAGGGACATTCTATTGATTGCTTTGGCATTGGAACTCATCTGGTCACCTGTCAGAAACAGCCGGCTCTCGGATGCGTCTACAAAGTGCGTCTGTTGTTAACTGATTTGTATTTGGTTATTGGTTTCAAGTGTTTATAATGTTTTGTGCATTGTTGAAACAACATACAACAACATTGATATTAAGAAGTCTTGAAATGTCTCTTTTTTGTTGGTAAAATACAGAAATTTGATTTTTGAGATTATTAATTATTAAAATAGACACTTATGTACTCTTTTATACTTGTGACATAGTGTCCATGAGAGTTTGTCAGATGACATTTTGTCCGTGCCATTTTGACCATGACATTTTGACACATAACATTTTGTCTTGGAACCCCAAAAATCCTAGTATGCACAGATGATTTATGTGGAGACTATTTTTGATAGGGGCATTTAGTTAGATTTTCATTACTTTACACTGTGTCCGGAAAAATTCCAAGGCTTTACGGTAGGCCTAAATATGAAAAATAATTAGTAAACATTAATAGATTTGTAACATTCCAGAGACAGTTTAATCCTGAAATATTATGGAACTATAATTTATGTTCGAAATGTCCGCCATTGGCTTCCACGCATGCTTCGAGACGTACACGCCACTGACTAACAGCAGCATCGACGACCAGTTGATCAAGTTCATCCCAAGCATTAACAATTCGCTCGCGGAGTTCTTCGATGTTTCTGACCTTTGTCTTGTATACTTTCTCCTGCATTACTTTCCAAATTAATAAATTACAAAGAATTTTGTTGGTAATTATGTACGGATCAAAAAGGTTTTAAAATTTTCTAATTGATTATTATCTACTATAGTTTTTTCATTCATATATTAGAGCCTTGGAATTTTTCAGGACACAGTGTACATTGCATTCGTTACTTAAATTGTTTCCATTACTTTACATTACCATCTTTGCTTAAATTGTTTCCATTACTTTACATTGCTCCTTTGCTTAATTGCTCAGCTAACGGAAGTCAATGGCCATCCTCGTATAAAGTTGAGCGAAGACGTGGAAAAGGTGACGATGCCTGGGAGGAAAGACGCGTATCGTCTGTATGGCGCCGATGGTCTGGCGCTCGTCGATCTGCTGCAGCAGCCGGATGAACCACCTGTTACGAAGGGATGTAAAGTGCTCTGCAGACATCCATTTCAGGTGATCAATAATAATAATAATAATAAAATAATAAAATAATTATAATAATAATAATTTGTATAATAAATTTATATAATAAATTTATATAATACTTTCACATTGCCTTTGTAACAATGCTGTATTACCCAACTGTTGTATAATAATAATAATAATAATAATGATAGTAATAATAATAGTAATAACAACAACAATAATAATAATAATCCTTTATTGAACAATCCGTTTGACAGACCGCAACCGGTTGCAGTGTACATTTTATGCAATTGAAACAAATCACAAGAATACAAATCGCAGAAGATGTAAATCTTGATTAAGTTGCAGAACAGACAGCCTGCAACATTTACACGGAACCTTCTGAATTGGTTGTTCGACATTAGGAGTTGCTATTGTTATTCAGATGTTAGTGTTTTATTTGTCTTTGAACAGTTAAAACAAGGGAGACCTGCACAGTGGCGGCTCCAGCCATACTATTTCACCAGGTCGCGTCGGACTCATGGGAGTTTTTCGACAAGTCAAAGAAATTAGATGTGAATAAGATATTAAAACTTCCAAAGAATTTTTGCAAGTCATAAGGCAGAGGAGCGTAACCGGTGGAGAAGAATTGTTGACATACATGCAGCGCCCCAGGAGGGCATGCTTCATGAATGAATTAATAAGGCAGGTCACGAGTAACAAAGGCAGTACGTCAAGTTACCTGCCACGACCTATGGTGGCACTGCCGCTGGTCATATGGCTAGGGTGGTTCAGGAAGAAGGTGAAAACGATGAAATGGTTCATGAAGTTTCTTTTTAGTTTGAACTCTGTCAGAACTGATACTGATAAGGAACTTTAAAATATGGGGACATCAAACTGCAGCAAGCTTTTTCATGCTCAGCTGTTATCTATTTGTTCTAAAGCATCTTTTTGCTGTCATGCTTTGTAGGAATCGAAGAGGGCTTACGTTACCCCGGCCAAGGTTGAACCATTGTACAAATGCTATTTTCGAAATGGAAAGGTAATTCTTTCTGGCTGTTGTACAAATGCTATTTTCGAAATGGAAAGGTAATTCTTTCTGGCTGTTGTACAAATGCTATTTTCGAAATGGAAAGGTAATTCTTTCTGGCCGTTGTACAAATGTTATTTTCGAAATGGAAAGGTAATTCTTTCTGGCCGTTGTACAAATGCTATTTTCGAAATGGAAAGGTAATTTTTTCTGGCTGTTGTACAAATGCTATTTTCGAAATGGAAAGGTAATTCTTTCTGGCCGTTGTACAAATGCTATTTTTGAAATGGAAAGGTAATTCTTTCTGGCTGTTGTACAAATGTTATTTTCGAAATGGAAAGGTAATTCTTTCTGGCTGTTGTACAAATGCTATTTTCGAAATGGAAAGGTAATTCTTTCTGGCTGTTGTACAAATGCTATTTTCGAAATGGAAAGGTAATTCTTTCTGGCCGTTGTACAAATGTTATTTTCGAAATGGAAAGGTAATTCTTTCTGGCCGTTGTACAAATGCTATTTTCGAAATGGAAAGGTAATTCTTTCTGGCCGTTGTGCAAATGCTATTTTCGAAATGGAAAGGTAATTCTTTCTGGCTGTTGTACAAATACTATTTTCGAAATGGAAAGGTAATTCTTTCTGGCCGTTGTGTAAATGCTATTTTCGAAATGGAAAGGTAATTCTTTCTGGCCGTTGTGCAAATGCTATTTTCGAAATGGAAAGGTAATTCTTTCTGGCCGTTGTACAAATGCTATTTTCGAAATGGAAAGGTAATTCTTTCTGGCCGTTGTGCAAATGCTATTTTCGAAATGGAAAGGTAATTCTTTCTGGCCGTTGTACAAATGCTATTTTCGAAATGGAAAGGTAATTCTTTCTGGCCGTTGTACAAATGCTATTTTCGAAATGGAAAGGTAATTCTTTCTGGCCGTTGTACAAATGCTATTTTCGAAATGGAAAGGTAATTCTTTCTGGCTGTTGTACAAATGCTATTTTCGAAATGGAAAGGTAATTCTTTCTGGCCGTTGTACAAATGCTATTTTCGAAATGGAAAGGTAATTCTTTCTGGCCGTTGTACAAATGCTATTTTCGAAATGGAAAGGTAATTCTTTCTGGCCGTTGTACAAATGCTATTTTCGAAATGGAAAGGTAATTCTTTCTGGCTGTTATACAAAATGTTATACTGCAATTTTGTTAAGCCAAATTTGTCTATAGCACCTCCTTTGAGGCACTTGGCCGCATAAATTATTGCTTATTTACTATAGTTTTCAGCTTATATAAATACTAATTCATGCCTTCGCAAATCACTAAAGAGCAATGTGTAGGAGTTTTTGTATGGTTCTTGTAAGGTTCATTGCAATTGTTTTTTTGTAAAGTCAATATTTGAATCTCAAAGAAATGGACATGAGGTCAGTACATCACAGAGCTCTCTATACATGTATATCACAGCAGTTTCTACTCCCAGTGACAAAGGAATGTGTGCAAAAACAACAGTACTTATACTTACTGAGAGTCATTATGCAAAAAAATTAACAGATGAGAACCCACAATTATCATTCTATGCAGCATACCCAGCATACTAATCGTGTGTGTGTGTGTGTGTCTGCGTGAATGTGTGTCTCTGTGTGTGTTTCTGTGTGTCTCTCTCTGTGCGTGTGTGTCTGTCTGTGTATGTGTGTCTGTCTCTATGTGTGGGTGTTTGTGTGTTTCTCTGTGTGTTTGTCTGTGTGTATGTCTCTCTGTGTGTGTCTATGTGTGTGTGTCTGTGTGTGTGTCTCTGTGTGTGTGTTTGTTGATATAAACGTATAATGAATCAGCAATTAATTATCAGGCAACACTGGTTTTATTATTCAGATCTGTCAGCCTCTGCCGACGTTAATTGAAATTCGTAGCCGCACCCAAAACTCGCTGAAGCACGTGCGCATGGACCACAAACGAGCTCTAAATCCGACGCCGTACAAGGTGACGACTTAATCTTAATCAGATTGTCTTCATCAGTTGTGTCACTTGATTGTAACTGCTATGTTTGATTGAATTGTGACATTGTTATCTTTTGATATTGTGGTGTAAAAATTGAGCAGTTTTATTCTGTCTTCGTAAATTCGTTTACCGGTACTTATATCTGCAACAAGTGTAATAAAGAAATTTTCTCTTATTATTGTTAATCGAGGTATAATAGATCCTCAGGTTTTCAGAAATGGTAAGAAACGCTTTGATTATTTCTGCAAGTTCAGGATTGAATGGAAGTCTTAAGATTTTTTAGATTGGGTCCAGCAAGTGGCCATGAAGATGATATAGGATTTTCATGTCTCAGGATTTTAAAAATGTCTTCAGTTACAATATCATTTGGCATGGTGTCCTCCGATTATATGAAAATACTAACGTTTAACAGTGACTTAATTTCTCCGTTGTTTGATTTTCTTCATCTTTTGTAGTCGCTACTCTGTGACAATTAAGGTTCTCTTATAACTGCTTACTGACTGATGAACTTTCTACTGTTCTGTTCATGATATTCATCTTTGTTTTGGCTTGCATAATGAGTGATGCAGCTCTATATTGTGGGCGTGGTCATGTAGAAGCATGTTCATTGCCTTGGAGCCGGAAAGTTGCGGGTTCGAATCCACCTGAAGCCGCCATGTAGGGATCCTGAGCAAGTCCTTCACTTGCAATTGCGATTGCTCATTCGCTTTGGTGTGAAATTCCGATTCAGTGTCCGTGCTGTCGTTTAGAGCAAGTCTGAGTAGAAATCTTGAAGGGGTGCTCTAACAAGTGCTCATACATATTTAAATTTACAAGTACAATTTTACAATATGATGTCATCCTTATTTGTCAGTATCTGTCCTTGGATATGTGTGTGTGGTGGGTAATTATAATGACATGAGCTTTACGTGTGAATGTAGACATCGACTGCTGAAGTTTGTGGATGATTCACAAATTTTTTTGTGATTGTCTCATTTTAGATATCCGTTACTGATCAACTGTACAACTTCATCCATGATTTGTGGCTACAAAATGCACCGATCGGAGAGTTATCATAAACTTACACTCGATGTTCAACTGGAAACCTTGCGACTATGTTCTTCTTCTTTGTACACCTCTTGTTGTATTGCCAAACTGCTGGTTTTGATTTTATGTGCTGGGATTGACGCACAATCATGGCTGATGTTATATTTAGTATTTATTTCTAGCACAGGTGGTATATTTTTACCCATCTGTTTGAAGTACCATGAATTATGATGTAATGATGTATCGGAGTAAAGTTTAACCCTTAAAAGCCGAGACGGTAGTAAATGGTATGGGAAATCCTATACCCTCCGGCATTAAAAGTTTAAGATATCGTCATGAAATCAAGTAAGTTTAATTCTGCTGTGGCCCAGAATACTAAATTCATGGTAAGTTTGTAATGTGACGTTGAGAAATGTTTGAAATTCAGTGTCTGAAATGTTTGAGATTTATCTGTAATTTCGACTCAATTAAAAACTGGCTATGGTGAAAAATTGGTTAATTGTATGAACTTTTGTTAATTGCATGAATTTGATATTCTAAATAGGATTGTATTTGTATACTAGCAGTATTACGGGGTGTTACTGATCGTTGATTTTAAGACGTTTTTAATTAGTTCTTTCCTGCACTAACCTACCTACTTAACCCCGCACACAGTATTAGTTTTCGTGACTTTGATCAACGGTTAAAACAGCAGAAGCATTGAACAGCAGCTGCTGGTGAAAGCGAGAGATGTGTCACTTTTCTTGGCATGACCAAGCATCAGGTGGGGAACAGGGCTGAAAGTGGTTTGAAAAAGTTGCCGGGTCTCTTTGGGCGAAAGGCTGCTAAACACCATTGTAATACCATTATTTATTCAAGCGCCAGCAGAAGAATGCCGGGTCTGAGACCCAGATAGACCCGGTTCACTTTCAGCCCTGGTTGGGAGACAAGTTGAGAAAGAGGTCCAATTGATGTTTGCCAAAGGTTTCTGAGGTGCATGTAGTACAGCCGACATTCCTTGATACCAGAGGACACAAGAAACAACCTGGCTATGTAAATTCTGGCAGACATCAGAACCAAGTTTAAATGTGTAAAAATTTCATTTGTAGTAGTGTAGCTGTAAGTAGGTTAGTGCAGGAAAGAACAATAGAGACGTTTTATTGCCATAATGATATATGTATATAGACTAACAGCACAAATCAAGGAGCAAATGTTTAAGTAATTTTGTTGAGCACTGCTACAGTTGTTAAGCTGGTGCTTTAGCGTCATTCTAAATTCTGTCAGAGGATATATAGTAAGTTGTTTCTGAAATATAAAAAAACGCCTCGGTCAGATCTAGCTAACCCTGTGTTTATGGCTGTTTAAGCAAAAACTCAGGAAGATGGGTTTAGTTGAGTTCTTGTTTTGAAAAAAAACTGCTTGTCGTAGAGGCTCATTTTATTTTGATTTGAGCTTCCTGTTTGCATTCCTGCACGATGTTTAATCATTGGCAATTTTGTTTCTGAAGTATTCAATTGAGTACCAGCAACCCGGTGCAAATCGTCCAGCAGTTATTAATGCTGGAGGAGTTTCATACAAAGGGGCATTTTTACATTTTGTAATTGTGCTTGAAAGTGTCCTTGCCAAAAGGTCAGTGACCAGGTTCTTACATCTGTATGACATTGAAATCAATATTTTTTGTGGTGTCCAATCTCACTTGATACATTTAACAGTGGAATTATAATTATTCTGGTGTATATTAGTTGTAGGTCAGTTTCTGTGGGAAATCCTATGAGTTTGTTGTTTGTATTTGTTTAAATTACTGTGTAGTGACAATCAGCATTAGATCCCTTGTTCTTGGTTCAGCTAAGCTTCCTTTCTGACCTGTTTCTTGCACTTATTACACTATGCACTGCACCTGTGCTAAAATGACTGCTGGTGTTTAGCTGGAAATACCATCCACATTCTTCTTCAGCTTTTGCAACTGTTCTGTTTCTTCAATCATGGACCGATATGCAACTTTGGATGGGAATATGGTATGTTATTATCAACTTTTAAACATCTTCTTGTTTGATTGTTTTTGTGTTTACACGCTGTTTTGTCAGAAACGTGGATTATTATGTGTTACAGTCTGCTGTACTATGATTCCCTTGTACGTTTCCGTATTATTTCAGTGAAACGTGAAAAGTTCTTAACGAATAAATCTTATGCTGCTGAGTGTTAGATGACCATTGTTGTTCATTTGCTATGCAGTGTTACTGGCCTTGCATAATACTACGATATTTTGTTGAACCGGTCTTATTTGGACTCGTCTTGTAAACATGGGCGCCCGCACATAGGGGCAAGGGGGGCACTTGCCCCCCCCTGGAAAAGTGACACTTATTTTTCTAACTACTACTTTTGAGCTTTTAACAAATTTCTTCGCATTAAAACACTAATGATACAAATGATACACAGTTACACACAGTGAAAGTCATAAATTTACGTTTAGAAGTCTCTATGTAAATAAATATTTATAGTGCCCTTCATGGACCTACTTTTTAGCATCTACTTTTGGATTTTTAACAAATTTTTTGCACTTAGGAAACTATTCATATGAAAATATTACACAAAATGACATGAGAAATTTGCATTTAAGAAACCTCTTTGAAAAAATACCCGTGTTTTTAATTTCCAGTGCTGTATTTTTGATGCTTTTGTCACTGAAAAATTCAACCGTGACCATCGTAAAATTTTTGCCCCCTCCTGCAAAATTTTCTGCGGGCGCCCATGGTTGTAAAGTAGCTGCTGTTGACTTGCCTTTGAATAAGATGTTTTCCACTGTTGGGTTTTAAAGGGGCTTGCTTGGGACTCAACTAGGACTTACAGAGTGCATGTTTTATATCCTTATACTGTAGAGTAGACTGCGTGCATTTAATACTAAATGTCTGGTGGGTTTGCTTATTAATGCACTGATCTGCGGTTGCATTTGAAATGGTTTTTATCGTTGTTCATTTATTAATGTTCATTTTGTAACTGCTCGGCTGGTGTATTATCATTATTATGCACATTCTTCGACAATATTGTATGTCAGACCATTTAAGCGATTGTGTAGAAAATGTTTATGACAACTATTGCATTGTAAGGCTTATGGAGATATAATTAATGTCCACTTAGATTCAAGACTTCACTGTAACTCAGTGGTTCCCAACTTGTGGCCTTTTTGGCCGAAAATGGCCCTCATCTCTCAAAGAATTAACAAAAATATATGAAAAAATTGACAATTTGGACAGGATAGAACACATAATTATTTTCTGTTACAAATCATTTTATTTTCACGTCTATTATAGATAACATAAAAAATTCAATTTTGGTTCAATTATAACAATTTTATATGCTTTTACTTCATTAAATTTTAGCCTTGTTGCCCTATAATGTCCTTCGACTAAGAAAAAGTGGCCCTCGTGTCCTCCAACTTAGAAAAAGTAGCCCTCAAGTCAAAAAAGGTTGGGAACCACTGCTGTAACTCATTATCTATTTTGCATTATTTTGGAGAATTGGCAGGATCATTTACGGCAGCGGTTTGTAATACACCGATGTGCGAAATATACTTGAGCTACCTAAATCATGAAGTTGTTACTATTACATGCATACGTGTAGCTACGAGTCAGTACCATAGTACTATGATTCTTGTTGTCGCTTAACTTTTTTCTAACTTTATACGAATCGACTATTTTGCATAACAGTTTAATGCTCCCTAATTGGGCGTTGTTTTTACGAGGTTGCTGCATGTATTATGAATGCAGTTTTGTATAATCGTTGTATGGGATTTTTAAGCTTTACTGGGTTTGTAGAATTGTGTATTATGATCAGTTGAAATCCTTGCAGTCAATTGTCGTTGAGTTTATCTGTTTAACGATCATGTTTCTACAACCCTTTTGTTTATGTTCGGAATGATTAAAAAAATATATCTGCATCGTTCTTGGTTTTTCGGAATTTTTCAAGATAGCTGCAATAAACATAGATTAATTGTAATGTTTACATGAGAATGATTGTTTGTTTGTTTGTATGTGCACTTGTTATAGCGCCCCTTCAAACTCTCTCTACTCAGAGGCGCTCACGAATGCCAGACACTGCATCGGAGTTTCACGCCGAAGTGCTAAGCAATTGTGAGTAAAGGACTTGCCCAAGGTCCTTACGCGGTGAGGTGGATTCGAACCTCGAACCTTCCGGCTCCAAGGCAATGACGCCACCACCGCACTCCACTAGATTAACTAAAGTACACGACTGAATGCTGAAACTAATAAATTAATTAAAATTCAACTGTTACCATTATTTCTTCGAATCAGGCCAATTTAATTGTTTTTTAATCCTGAAGTTTTTTCGATGGGATGAATATTATTTTTGAACTTTCAGTGACTATACGGCCTAGTGTCATCTATGAAAATAATGTGTTTGGCTGTAAAAGTGGATCAATTTAAAAAAGATCAAGCAATAATAATAATAGTTTTTCCATTCTTAAACAATCCGGTTGACAGACCACAACCGTTTCCAGTGTAGCCTACAGTCTGAGTCATGAAGTTGAAACCAGAATACAAATTTAATGACAAAAACTCCTAACAGACGGCATGCCACACCAGCCTATAGCAGCCTACAATTAAAAGCACCTCTGTCTTACTGGGACTTCGTGAATCGAACTCGAGTCTGCTGATTCTCCTCCTCAAAACAAGCTCAATCCAAATTTATCCAATGCTCCATCGCATGGGCGGAGTTCATCAGGGGCTAGGGGGAGCTAAGCCCCCCAAGAAGGTCCGGATTCAGCTTTTATACCATGAAAATAGTATCTTTTTCTGGGCTTAGCCCCCCCTAAGAAGGCATTAGCCCCTCCAAGAACGGAAACCAAACTCCGCCCATGCTCCACCGCCCCCGCCCAATCGGAGAACCTGGACTCACGCTCGTTGTCAATTATTAGGCTACTGTCAATAGGTTATTAGGCCTACTTTTAGGCCTACGCGTCTGCACCCAAGTCACCTCCCTCCAAGTTCAGTTGCATTAGCAGAATACATCATCAAAGTCCATGCTCTTATTTTGTTCGCAATTAAACCGACGGCATTATAATTATTTCCACAAGCGTTCGTTGGCGTCTGTTGAGATCCGCGACAGACCCTAGGCTAACTGCGGGAGTGACTGCCGAGCAGCTTTGAAGTATGAATTGAGTCCAGGTTGTTAGTCGGGTTTGGATAATAATGTGCTCAGGCTGAGCCTAACCTGAGCAGCTCAGGTTAGGCTACAACTTTATATCGCAAACAAGCTAAATCAGGCCCGATCCTGGCGATCCAGAGCCTTCGATTAGGCCCTACTGTAATAGAAGGCTCTGGCCCGATCGTTATAGGCTCTAGACCTAGATTGAACGAGGCCCCAACTCCGCCACTTGTTGGATTCTGCCAGTGCCAGTCCCAAGCCTGAATAAAGGAGGAGGGCGACACTAATCATTATTGATTATTATGGCAGTGTCATTAAACTGCAACAAGCCTGAACGAGACCCCAAAACATCTGTCTGAAATTTCATAGATTAAACATTCAGCTTCCTAGGCCTTTATCATCATCCTTCATCATTGCTATAAGCAACAGTTAAGTAAGGATCATGTGTCGATTTTACAGCGTGTGCCGTTTAATATGAAAAAGATAACTCTGAAAGCAAGAACGAAGTTTTGGACCACCGTGTATCGTATCCTACGTTGGAAGGCGGAGCGAAGGCCAACGTAACTGGTGAGTGCACGCTCTTTTCGTTGAAGTTTTCGGTGGTCTTGAAAAGATGGCGACGGCAACGAATGGCGGTTGGGAAGTCGTGGGGACTAAAAAAAGCAAGCCGCAGCAGGGAAAGGCGCCTCTGTCGAAAGCCAAGAAAAAGGCTTTCATGGACACTATGCCGAGAATCAGTCCGAGCGGTACGTATGATGTGATTTGTGTAGTGTGTGACTTAGCCGTCTTCGTGGACAGCACCGTGCTAATGCCGTGTGATTTTAACAGATGTTTTATGGGACACATCGTTGCACAATCGATCGTAGGCGACACGTCAGTAATTAAAACTGGAATTCTGCGTTTTAGAAAATATGTCTGTGGAGCCAAATGTTTTAATTTTCTTGAGAAAACGTGTAAAGTCCGCACGACGCGTTGACGTTAGCTACACAACATATACCACAACTTTGAACTAAAAAGTATGCCACGCCAGTGACGCGAATCGATCCACGAAATTAAACTAACAGTTTTCCGCCCTGTCTCTGTTGTTATATCTGTCATTTAACAGTTTTAAGTGACTACTCTAAACATGTAACTTTTAATTATTACGACACAGGATTTTTGATTTTTATTTAGTTATTTTTTCTCTCAATCATTCCATCAATCAGAATTTATATAGCGCACCTTCAAGGTACCTACTCACAGTTGCTGTTTAATTTCTTCCATACTTCATGCACCATTGTGCCCTTAAGATCTGCACTGGTTATCCGTGTAATATTCCTCTTGTTTGTTATTCGAATGTAATCGCCAATATGTTATGAACTAAAGATCTGTTTTTGGAGTGCCAGCCAATAACTGTTTAATTTAAAACTGGTCTTTCATTTAGTACCTGTAAAAGAGTCGCCGACTATCTATGATGCGTTCATTGCGGAGGAAGAAAAACAGGAGAGGAAGATGCTTGAAATGGAGAGAGAATTGCTTGGGAAAGGAGGCAACAAGAAGCAGGTTGGAGGGCCCGGTGGAAAGAAAACAGACAGGAAGAGGGAGCCTCCAACATTGGAGAATACTGTGCCTGACGTAAGACCGATATGTTTCATAAATATTTGTGTGATCGATATTGTACTTTTAGTGAACTCGAACACTACCCACTTCTCTAGGGGGATTAAGGATGTTCTCAAGGTTGTATTACAGTATTTAAGAGTTATTGTGCTACTTTTTCGCAGGCCTAAATCTTAATCTTCATTTATAAATACATGTATGTATGTATGTATGTATGTATGTATGTATGTATGTATATATGAACACTTGCTATATAGCGCCTCTTCAGGATTTCTATTCAGAAGCACTCCAAACTATAGTGCAAGTGCGGTCACTGAATTGGAGTTTCATGCCAAAGCGCATTGGCAATCATTTACTCAGTGATCCCATAACCCATTCATTATGATTAATCCTTAATAAATTTTAGATTTTTAATGCAGTTGATAATTTTAAAGAAATTTTAGTCATTGCTGTTCAGTTTACTGGAGCAGCCCTTGCCTTCAAGAATAATTTCTTCTCTTCGGCACTCCCCCCCACCCCCATGCCAAAAAGGTTTGACAGCCCAGTTGCTGTGAGTTTTCAACTGAATGTGACCTAATCTGAACTTTTATTTTTGCATCATTAATGAAGTTGTTTAGCAGCCAGCTTCTGTCGTTTCCTTTTATTTTTGCATCATTAATGAAGTTGTTTAGCAGCCAGCTTCTGTCGTTTCCTTTTATTTTTGCATCATTAACACATTCAGCGCCCGGGACGTATATATACGTCCCAAATCTAGTCATTTAACATGGCGTGTAGGCGCTGAATGTTGAAGTTGTTTAGCAGCCAGCTTCTGTCGTTTCCTTTTCTTTTTGCATCATTAATGAAGTTGTTTAGCAGCCAGCTTCTGTCATTTCCTTTTCTTTTTGCATCATTAATGAAGTTGTTTAGCAGCCAGCTTCTGTCGTTTCCTTTTATTTTTGCATCATTAATGAAGTTGTTTAGCAGCCAGCTTCTGTCGTTTCCTTACGGTTTCTAGCTGAACTTTGTTTTTAGTTGGAAGCGGATGAGTTGAAGAAGGTCTTGGATAAAGTAAGGAACTCGTTTCCTGGAAATCCGGATGTTTGGCTGAAGGATCTTGCGTCGGCTCTGAACCTCAGTCTCGACAAAATACCCGACACTGATGCAGTTTTCGATGGCAAACCTCTAGGTAAGATTGTTTTTTTGTGTACGGCATGCATCTGGACTTTTATTAATTGCATTTTAGTAAACCCTCAAAGTATTATTATGCTATTATTGGTATTATTTTTCAGGAAACCTTCGAAAGTACTCTATCTGTGTATGGGATCTGAACAAAGCTTAAAATTGCTAGATATGTAAACGACCAGAGTTTAAAGATTAGATCCTTATCAGGGTTCCAAATTTTAGAGAAAAAAACATGCTCTGATAGATGTTTTTTGACTGACACTGGGTTTTCTTATTGCCTGTACCGGCGCCCACTGCTCATTTTACCATCGCCCCTAGGGAGTGGGGCTTATGGGGCTTGCAGGTATCAAACCCATGTTCTTCTGATCTTCTTGCCAGCATGTTACCATTCAACCATCTTCCCGTGGAAAGATTTTCCGCGATATTTAGGATAAATAACTTCGATGTGAAATTAATTATTTGTTTTTCCTGATGTTTTTCGTTCGTTTTCAGATTATCCGATGTGTCTGCTGCCGTCCGACGTCCGAGTTCTGCTGCTCGAGGCAATTTCCAGTTCGTCTGCTGCCACTCTCGACACGTTCCTTGAATTCTGCATTGAATCCATTCTTGGTGATCTAACGAAAGGTGATTTTTTAATCAAATCAATCAAATCAATTTATTGATCTCAGTAATACATAGAGCGTCACATAATAATGATCAACATGATCAGGTAATCAAAGGCAAAAGCAATGCATTGAAACTAAAGAATAATACAGATTACATGGGAACAAAATTTAGGATTGCCAGAAAGGACTTGTCCCGCTAGACAGCGGCCAATTGAGTCTTGTGATTAACTGATCAATGAAAGCGTTAAAGGCATTACCTAGCATTTTTTGCAATTGTTATTTGGTTATTCATTAGATAACAACATACTATCGATAATTCAACCGTTTTCAGACAAACTCCTTGAATTGATTTTGAGTTTATTTGTTTACTTTGTTGATCAATGCTCATTGCATATTAATTATTTCTTTTGTTAAACGCCATGCTTTGCATCCGCCTCTGCCTCCTATTGTGTCCCAGGTGATGTGCATTGACTTGGAATGAATGAATGTATGAATATAATGGAAGAGAAATGTATGAATGTATGTATGAATATAATGGAAGAGAAATGTTGTTGATGTCATTCATGAAGTGTGTTTCTGTTAATTGCAGGCATCGCCCCACACGGCACACGTCTGTTTGTACAGCTGCTGCTCTATCATCGACCACAAACTGCCATAAAATCTCTGGAGAAGGTTAGACACATTGCTCAGTCTTTGCCAGCATGCAGTATGAATTATTTGGACTCTTCAGTGTTCATGTATCAGTACCAGTGTATATATTTTATATCGTGCGTTTATTTGTCAGTGTGTGACTAATAGACTATTGTATATTGCGGACTTGCTCAAGGTCCACGGACCACGGTGGGGTGTTATTTTAGTAAATTTTAGGGAGCTGAAACTATACACTCTTTGTGCAAGAGTGGTGCAGCTTTACAAATGAGCCACAGTTGTCTGCAAACACACACACACACACACACACACACACACACACACACACACACACACACACACTAATATGTGTACTTGTGTAGATGTATATGAAACTATACACTAGTGTGCACAGTGCACATGGAAAGCATTTGGCGTTTGTTGATTTTGAAATTTTGTTCATTTTGTAATTGACCATTCTACAAAACTACTAGGCCTGGCAAGTATTTCTGCATTTAAATTTATTCACTCTGCATTTAAATTTGTTCACAATCATTTCATTTATCCGTGACTGGTGAGGAGTTGTATTTGCTTTATGATCTGCGCTTGCCACTTCCAGAAGAGAATAAAGTGAGTACGTGAGTATTTTCTTTATTACTCCACTTGCAAACGCACAATGGGACATAAAACACATTATGATGTAATAATTGGTAATAAAAGGTACGAATTAAATCACAAGTTGAATTAAATTACTAGAATTTTTGCACGTCTGCTACTTGTGTTGCTTCATTTCTAGTATCTGGCCATACTGCAGAAGAACCAGTCGAGACCGGTGCGCAGTCTGTCTGTCATGTGGATCATCGGGCAAGCGGGTCACAGTAACCTGGCAAACGGTCTCAAAGGTAAGAAAACTTTAATGTTGCAAGAAGATACTATACAATGGAGTGGAATTGTGTTTGATATTTCATCCTTCCAAAGTTTGAAAGTGTATACATGACTGTATAACAGGGCGGGCATCAATGGTGCTGAGCAGTTGGGCGTGCCGGACGTGCTCAAAGCCCTTGGAACAGTGACTGCTTCAAACTGTGCTCTGCTTTGCAGGGAGAGTGCTCTAGGCATTTGGCTACTGTAGTGAAGACTTCTTCTGTTAATCTCACTGGCAAGAAACACACTTGTCATGAAGAATATAAATTTGCATTATTGGACCAGACGTTGTGCTACTCTATCATTTAAGATATTTATCGCTTCTAACTGTGACATCAAACGATAATAAAATTTGAATTATGATGACAATAATAGTCATTACATTTGCTTTCACAATCTGCGCTTATTTTCCATGAGCTTAATTTGTGTTGAACGTGTTTTTTTGTACAGATAGCGATTGTTTGGGCCTGGTGTTCTGGGTTGTATTAGCCCAGTCTGCTATAATTTTCTGAAATTAATTGTAGTTTGGTTGACGCTGATGCTACCGGTCCTTACGCTGAGAAATCTTTCGAACTACGTCGTGGAATACTTAGAAAATCTGTTCAGGTATTAAATAAACACAGCGCTAGTTTTTGTTTTTATTTCCTTGTCTGGAGCCTGTGGTTACTGTAAAAAACTGATTGTTTGAAAAACTCTCAATTTAACATTATTTGCTTTCATGTGTTGACAGACCTGGGCATGGTGCCAGGTCCTGGATATGAATTTGGCAGCTGGACTCATGTTTGTAACTGTAATTGTAAGAACTTTTTGTGTGGCACAATTTCACGGGAAAATAAAAAAGTGCTCTCTGTGCTGGCCAATATGGTGCATTTGAATGTACTATTATGATAAATTTGAATGTGCTTTTCATCACTGAAGTTGTGAGAGGCACATAAAGATGTTATTCAGCACTTTTTAAGGTGCTTAACTCTTTCGCGGCGAATACGGTCGATTGTGACCGTATAGCATAAAACGCGGCCGTTTG
Organism: Lumbricus rubellus; assembly: GCA_945859605.1. Taxonomy (NCBI): domain Eukaryota; kingdom Metazoa; phylum Annelida; class Clitellata; order Crassiclitellata; family Lumbricidae; genus Lumbricus; species Lumbricus rubellus. The sequence goes on along the minus strand of OX243827.1, from coordinate 19,272,231 downwards.
TCATATAATGTAGATATATTTAGAAATCTATTTATAGATTTCGATTGGGGACATGTTGACGGATCAGAAAATACCCTAACATAGGTTTTCCCCAATGGTTTGATGAAGTTATAAACGAAAATTATTGCCGTAAGTTTGTGAAAATTTACATCCCGCCATTTGTTTACTTTCGGCCGCGTCTGCGGCTTCTTGGCCGTTGACCATTTCGCTGTAATTATGTATTTTCATCAGCCAAATTCAGACGAAATGAATTATATTGTTCAACAAATACTCTAATAAGGTCTCAAGCACATTTATTCTAGATGATGTAAAGGTTTCGGGATTTGAAGACTGCACATTTACCGCCCGTCCATCAGACCACGCGTTCTCAGCATAGATTAGGAAAAACATTAGCTGATTTGATCACTTCTCTGTAGTTATTTTTTTTATTTAGTTCTTTCAGCGTAATTAGAAACATAAAAAGTATCAGTCAGTCAAATTTTGCAAAGGATCTATAAAGAAATTCTTTTTGTTTGGTCATTTTGGGATAGAAATACGGCGACATCGCTGCATACCTAATATTTTGACGACATCATTATCTTCTAAGTGGAAGTAATATAAAAATCATTTTATAATTAAATTCACAATTTTTTAGCCTTTCACTGTTTGCAACAAGTTTGTCATACAAGTAGCTACATTTATAAGTATTTGCATTAATTTTAGTTGGTTCATAATTTTTTTAATTAATTTTTAATGTTATAAATAAAAAATATATTATTTAAAATATTTAATATATTTATAAATTTTAAGGCAAACACGTCAATTTATCTGCGTTTTCAAGACAGAATATTGTTGAGGAATCAAATACGAACAAAATGATATAAGACATGTCAATATTTCATGGACTTTAAGTGTTTTTCTATTTATGAACAAATTATGACTATATTTATGAAAAACAACTTAGCTGCGGAAGAGTTAAACATGCTTTTGTGAAAGTACTGATGCGTGCATGCATACTTTTATCTAGATAACACTACATACATATGTTGCTCCATTTTTTTTAGGTAAATGATTGTTATAGGCTGATGGTAGACTGTGGCTAGATGATTCATAGTGTTCTGATAAGGTTTTTTGTGACATCTTCTGTCTAGGTTACACTCGGACTTGAAGTCGGGCTTTGGTGTCATGTCGAAGGCTGACTTCTTTAAGCTGTTCAGTGAACTCTATGCTGATCAGTCGAATCTTTCAACTGATCTTCGAAAGAGACTTTTAATTGTCTATCCAAAAATCAGGGTCAGTCTCTTCTTACATTGCGTTTCTCAAGTTTCTATGTCTGTGCGTGTTTTTGTGATGCACCCAACATTGCGTGACTTCATGCTGCTTTTTATAGCTGTTCTTGTGTAATTGTTGGAACGATGATGATGATGGCTGGGAGTTAAAATCCTTGTTTGCTGTTGTATGATGTATGAAATTAGTAATTCATCTGTAGGTCATAGAGCTGGATTTGAATAGCAATTTAATAATAATTATTTTGCAATTACGAGTTATGGTTTGCAATTGCAAGCCACAGTTTGCATTTGTGTGTTACGGTTTGCAAAATTGTCTGTCAGAAATTGAATCCTTATGTGGTGTCTTTTATCTATCTTTCTGTCACAGAAATTTTATTTTTGCACCTCTGCTGTGATTTTCATTTGCAGGCTTTGGCGTGGGGCGATGTTGCTACAAATCTTCATAACTTTTTCTCGCCGTTTCTCATTCGCTGTACAGCAGATTGTAACGACAGCAAGAAATCAGAAGTACGCTTCATTTCCTTTTGTGCTACACATTTGGGAAGTGATGTAATGTAATGGCGTCAGTAAAGTGCTTTTCAAGAACTTCTCACAAGCACTGCATACATGGCCATCTTACTGACTAAACTGGAAGTGTGCCATTGAGCATGCGTTGATTTAGTTGAAATAATATATGCGTATTTAAAAGGAAAAATTATTTAACTGATTCGTTTAATCCTTCATTCTGAGAATTTATATTTTGCCTCTTCAAGAAACCTACTCATGCTGTCATTCTTGAGTGACTAGTGCAGTTGAAAGCTAACTTGAGCTGATGTATTCTGAACTTTGCCAGCCTTGCCAGGATGGAGTTACGGTAGTCAAACGCCATCTGTAGGAATTAGTGAAGTAGTCAAAGCAGCAGTTTTAAATGAGAGGTTACTCCTTATCACTTGTATCTGAAAAGACTTTGCAAAGTGAATTGACATCAATGGTCATTGGTGAATTGACAAATTTAACCGTTAATTCACCATCACCCATGTCACATAGATGAATGTGACGCTAGTGTTTTTTTCTTCAATCGTAGGTCGATGCCTAGCATATTCTTTTACTCTCAGTCGTCTGTGTGATTTTTACATGGTTCAATTGCATGTCCAAACTATCACAGACACTGATGGATAGGTTGTATGTTTCTGTCATACACGGTCAGTAAAGGGTTAAGGTCGATTGTTTTGTTTGTAGCTGCTGGATTGTCTGGTTACTTGCCTTACGACGGATGTTCTCTCGTTCAGCGTTTGGCGTCAGGCTTACAACAAGCAGATGGCTCAGTCCAGGTCAGTGAATTAATACGTAAATACAGTTTATTTACATTTAGTCTATTAACCCATGTTGCAAACATTTCTACAGTCTTAATGCATATTTTTAAAATTTTACTTCTCGCATTTACTATGGCATCCCTTCAAGCTGCGTACTCAGAGGCGCTCCTGACTGTACAGCAAAGATTTCTAAATAAGTGCATGGACGCCATCCATGACCATTCAGTCACACTTTAACACATTCAGTGCCACGCACGCATTAATACGTACTTCAGCCAGTCATTTAGCATGGCGTGTAGGCAGTCAATGTGTTAAGCCCTGCTGGTGATCATTATAGGTAAATTAGAAATACTGGAAATGTATTTATTATTGCTGTAACTTGAATACAGAAGTAAGCTGTAGTTTCTTGTTTATTTATTTCGCCATTGTTAGTTTAAAAAGCATTCCTAGCATTGAACAATTGGGCCAGGGAGATTGTAACACTGTGGCACGAAGATCAAAACACAGGTTTGATTTCGAGTAGCCTCAAGGTTGACTTAGCCTTCACTTCCTAGGCGGCAACTGTGAAATGAGCAATTGAACAGAACTGTGGGGTGCCATACAGTTATATTTGAGTCTCACATTAATTTGTTTCCGTCTATTACTACTATAATCATGTGATCTTGCTGCATGCTTTTGTCAATCTGAAATTAATTAGCGAATTAACAAATTGTATGGTGTCTGAATGTTTCCAGTATTCTGCTCAACCATCTGGACGCTCATCTGGATAAGTTAGCGATGAATCGGAAGATGCTGCGTGAGACTGTGCGTGCTTTCCATCTCACGAACGAGGAATTGGCATCTGATACTCAGATGGTGAAGAAGCCGGAGTACCACAGTGCAGTTGCAAGCTGTAAAGTATGAAACACTGTTGATCATTATAGATATTAAAAATACGGGAAATGTACTATTGCTGTAAATTGAATCTAAAAGTAAGCTGTCGTTTCTTATTTATATAATTTTACCTGTTTTAGTTTTTTAAATGTTTGCTGAAGATAAGATAAAGGTATTCTTTAATAGACCAATTGCTATCCACATTTTGTGTACACTGTGCAGACATGGTATAAATAAACGTACTTCATCGGTTAGTAGTGAGTTATTGCCTCGCCAAGGGTTTAAGTGCCGTGTAAATCACAAAGCTTTTGGTATTATTCGGATAGGCAATCTTTGATTGTTAACAGAACTTGTTAATCATTTTGGTTATCAAGGAGTGCCTTAGAGAGGCTGTTGTAAGAGGCGCTGCAAATGCCTATTATGACAATACTGAGCTATTGCTTT
>OX243827.1:19200154-19268154 GCA_945859605.1 Lumbricus rubellus | reverse complement strand
TGTAGGTAATTGTTTAATAATGAATGAAATGTAAATGGGAATATGTGCAAGTATTTGAAGGATTTGTGTATTTGTGTGTGTGCGTGTGTGTGGGTAGATATTTGTGTGTGCGTGTGTGTGAGTAGGTATTTGTGTGTGTGTGTGTGCGGGTAGATATTTGTGTGTGTATGTGCGGGTAGATATTTGTGTGTGCGTGTGTGTGTGTGGGTAGATATTTGTGTATGTGTGTGTGTGTGTGTGTGTGTGTATTTGTGTGTGCGTGCGTGTGTGTGTGTGTGTGTGTGTGTGTAGGTAATTGTGTGTGTATGTGTGTGTGTGTGTAGGTAGGTATTTGTGTGAGTAGACATTTGTGTGTGCGTGTGTGGGTAGGTATTTGTGTGGGTAGATATTTGTGTGTGTGTGTATGCGTTCTCTCTAAATGAAGTGGGGTTACAAAGTGAGTTGTTTTGTCACACAAAGCAATTGACCTTTGATCGCTCTCCAAATTGAGAAGACCCGAGATTGCAGTGCGTGTAGGGAGGGAGGGAGGGAGGGAGGGAGGGGGGGGAGGGAGGGAGGGAGGGAGGGAGGGAGGGAGGGAGGGAGGGAGGGAGGCAGGGAGGGAGGGAGGGAGGGCACTTAGGGTTGGACGGCAAGTACTATACAAATAAATGGGGTTGCAAAGCAATTGACCTTTGACCGCTCTCCAAGTTGAAGTGGTCTGAGTTTAAACATGACTTGAGTTTAAACATGACTTGAGTTTAAAAATGATGTGAGTTTAAAAATGATCTGAGTTTAAACATGACCTGAGTTTAAACATGACCTGAGTTTAAACATGACCCTGTGGTTGACCTAGATTGCGCTTATAATGGTAGTTAGACAACTACTAATATAACTATTGTTTTTGTTTTGCTTTAAATTAGGAGCTGCTGGTGAAGTTGAACAAGGTGACGTTTCCATGGAAATCGATGTTCCTTCTCATCATTCTTCTCTTCGTCGGTGCATTTCTCGTTGACACGACGACCAGTGGATCTGTTGAGAGTACGCATCTTCGTAGAATTTCGTTCGCAAACCAATTTTAAGGCACTTTGTCTGTTGTTATGTGCACTTGTTGTAGCGCCCCTTCAAGCTCTCCCTACTCAGAGGCGCTCCCGAATGCAGAGTGGACACTGCATCGGAGTTTCACGCCGAAGCGCTGAGCAATTATGAGTGAAGGACTTGCCCAAGGACTTACAAGGTGAGGTGGATTCAAACCTCGAACCACCGCGCCCCACAAGTGTGGTACTTCACATTCTTTCATTCTGTGGACTTACACAGCACCCTTCAAGAAGCCTACTCAGAAGCGCTCCCAGCCCAGCCATGGCAAAAGAAAACTGACTTAAGAGGCAAAGTTTGATCTTTAAGATGTCATTTATACAAACGCAGTTTTGTAAGAAGCTCATTCCAGATGGACGGCCCTAAAACTGAGAAAGCTCTGCATTGCCTGGCAGCTAAGCGAGCCATGGAACTAGGTGTGACCCCTTTATTACATGTAAAGTACAAGTTTGTTATTCATGGTGTTCAGTTTTGCTGTGATGCATGATGTCTGGACATTTTTGTTCAATGCATGATGACAATGGTGTGCTAAAATTATGGAAGACCTTGTCATTTAAGGGTCAGGAAATGTGAGACCGTCACAGAGCATGGTAGGAGGTGAAGGGATGAAGTAGCATCATATTGTAAATGAGAGCAGGGAACGTATAATGCTTAATCTTGCTGCCCATAAAAATATCGTGTTTGATAGTCATGTTATTATGCACACTAGAAAACGTGATCAAATGGCAAATTTTGGATTTGTGCAGCATGATTTTCTTAGAAGATGCCACATAGAATGACAATAAAAATCTCTTTTAACAGAATGTAAAATTTGCAAATTAGACAGAAGTTCGTATCTGGCACGTTAGGTTATCCTGCTTTGACAGTTAGCTGTGTGCTTTAAAATTGCTTCTTATTTTCCAGAGTCAAAGACGTATCGGTTTCTGGAGGAGGCCGGTGCACTCTACTTCCTGCGACACGTCTGGAGTCGCATCTGTACCTACTCCAGCAAAATCTGGCTGTTAGTTGAACCACTTTTGTTTTTGTCAGGGTGAGAATTGCAGGGGTTGGAGGTTTCAGCCCCCTATTCTTTCTCAGGACTCAACAGTAAAGTAAGGTCTTCTTTGGACACCCCAGCTCCATGTAGATCAATGTCTGAAACCACCAGTTATTTTTCTGCAATTATCATACAACTTTTTGTCATTCTTATGTGCTGTGCATTTGGATTTTAGCCTCAGTTTATGACTCATGAAAACCAGTTACCAGATCGTTTTTGCTGTTCCTCAAGTTTTGCAGTTTCCTGCATTGGCCAGAAGAGATTCTGATTGAAGTGACCACTGGCTTCTTGAATGACCTTTTGTCTGTGATCTTAACTGCGGTTATTGCAGTCTTTTCTGGTTGCCTTAAGACAGGTTTTTTTGGCAGGGCTCTTTGCAGCTATGTGTTCCTCTGATTGGGTATTACTGTAACAAGGCTCTTATAAATCTGCGAATGCTATGTACATCAAGGTGAAGGCAGTCATTGCCTTCTTGCATTCCAATGATTGCCATACATTGCCTTGCTTTTCTTTTCCTCCCCTTGCTTTTCATTGCCCTTCCTTACCTTGCCTTCCTTACCTTTCGTTGCCTTTTCGTACTGTGCTTTGCTTTACTTTGCTGTTGTGTGAATGTTTGCTGTGATGTTGACTTTTCAGTTGTCTTTAAAACTTGTTTTGCTGATTGTTTTTTGTAACAGGTGGTTGGGAGAAAATGTTCCTGTTCACGTGAGCAAGGTTTGGGAGATCATCTCGCCATACTGCTTCCTTGTCTGGGAAAAGCTCGTTTACGTTGCTGCATATGCAATGGACGCCACAAAAACACAGCGTCAATGGCTCGCGGAAAAGGTGTGCAGTCAGAAATTTGTTTACTTCTCTTTGATACCTTCTTTAATTCACGCATCGCCAATGGGTCTGACAAATTAAACAGACAGTTCTGTGGCTTTTCTTTTTCCAGCTTTTCTTTATTCATTTTTAAAAATTCTGCTGGACAGCTGTGATAAGATTAAAAATATGGGGTTTTTTAACCAGAATTAGAGTCAAAGTTTTCACCTGTGTAACGGTTTTTAACGTTCTTTTTAAAAAAACCTGACTCTGTTATTTCTTGTTTTTTTATTTATTTACATGTTATGATACTTAGCTGCATACAAATACTTACCTGTGTTGCAAATACCGTAAAAGCAATATCGACACCAGATTAAATGTTGTTAAAGTCATGATCATTTTTTTAATAAAAGTGTGTTTATGACTTGTTATTGTATTCCTTTCTTTTTTGTATTCTCAGTGATGCTGACAATTGCACATGTAAGGATAAATTGATTACAATACAGTTACAGTGAATCACGCTCAGAATGTTGCTAAATGCGATCTTGTAAAGCTAAGTTTTTTTGTGCGTTTTTTTCAGCTCGACTTGTATCTGCCCATTGTGCTGGAATTTCTTGGCCGCTATTCCTACGCCGTTTTGTGGTGGACAGTTGAAACAGCGACCTGGCTTTGGAACGTCTTTGTCTACTACGTCGCGGTCGTAACTGACTGGCTGCTGGAAAATGTTCTCACGTGAGTGTCATCATCTAAGTGGTGCATCTTGCTTACTGGTTTTTTTTTTTTTTTTGTATATGCACTTTTTATAGTGCCCCTTCTATCTCTCTCTACTCAGAGGCGCTCCTGAATGCAGAGAGGACATTGCATCGGAGTTTCACGCCGAAGCACTGAGCAATTGTGAGTGAAGGACTTGCCCAAGGTCCCTACGCGGTGAGGTGGATTCTAACCTTCCGGCTCCAAGGCAACGATGCCACCACTACACCACCGCGCCTCAGTTGATGCTGACCATTAATTCATACCAGGGACTTTGATACAGTCGAAGTTCAAAGATTATCAGCAGAATGAAATTAAGGTGATTTAAATTAGGCATAAATTGCCAGCTGGTTGGAAGTCTGCCATGCCTAGTAAAAATAAAACTTGTAGGAAATGGGGTGCAGTGATGTAGTGGTAGCTTCAGTGCCCTGGAGCCAGAGGGTTCCAGGTTAGAATCCACCTCAAGCCGCCGCCGCGTAGGGACCTTGAGCAAGTCCTTCACTCGCAATTGCTCATGCACCTTGCCTTTAAACTCCAATGCAGTGTCAGCGATGTAGTCGGGAGTGCCTCTGAGTAGTGAACTTAGTGAGAAACGAATAAAATAAAATAAATAAATAAAGAGTTACATGTACAAATTAATTGTAACTTTAATGTCAGATTAATGCAAAATTTGTAGTAAAAACATTGCTGTTTTTTTCTTCTCAGGGGCAGCTTACGTCCGGACAACATTCAGGCCCAAGTGTCGAGCGCCCTGTCATCAGTTACGCCGTACATTACAGGAGCAGTTGACTGGATGCTTAACCTGATCGGCCGGAAGTAAATTATATGTAAAAATCTATGACAGTCTATGGTCATTTGATTGAGGCGCTATTTTAACAATGTACTAATTTGTTTGAACTTTGGATGTTGAAATAAAGGCAAATGTACATTACAGCCGTGGCAGCGTTTGAAGCATTGCAAATGTCTTTAATATGGCTATGTTACAAGTAACTGAACTGGATACACGTGGTCATTTGGTCAACGACGTGAACAGTAATTTTCATAGTACAAATATTAGGGGCATTTCCATCAATTGGTGCTTCACGTGATTTGTGATAATGGGTTATTGAAGTGTTCAGATTAAAATGGCTATTTGACAGTTAAAACTGGTGGCTGTTTGTTTTAATGTTCAAGTTCTAGTAGACTAGAGTACAGTGCTAAAAGTGTTAAAAAAATAAGTGCCAGGACGCCCCTTATCTTTCCAAAGAAGTGCCAGGACGCCCCTTACATTTTCAGGTGGGCTGGCCAAATAAGTGACAGGACGGCATAGAGATTTGGAAATAAGTGCAAGGACGCTGTCCATGACCGTCCTGCCACACTTTAAGCCCTGCTAGAGTATAGTTTCAGATTTCTGAAAATCCTTTTAAAAAACTGGTTTAGCCGTATGGAATATTCTCCCTCTTGAGCTGCACTTTTTCTATAGGTGACTCTCTGACATGTTCTGTAAAGCACTTGAAAATTCTTCTTTTTGGCTGTGCTGGAGTCGGGTGCGCCTCTGAGTAGTTTCCTTCAAGAGGTGCTATATAAACACCTGACTGAATGATTAGTAAGCACATAGAGCAAAAAAGCAAGAGATATGGATTTTGATGCCCATCTATGATTGCAAAGTATTTGCCTGCATTGATCTTGCTCCTGTTGTGAGCATGTTTTTCTAAGGAATATTTATGGTAGAACGGATGAAAAAATGAAATTTGTTCATGTAACAGTTCATGTGAGTCAAAGGAACAATACTGTTACACTAGGACGATCGGAATCGCCCCCTTATTTAAATGTAACAATGACACTAACCATTAAAGTTTGAACAAGAACAAGTAAAGCTGCGAAGGTGCAGAAAAGAACAAGTGCATGCAAATAACAACAGTCTCAACTTACAGATTAGATAAATAAATGATGCATTATTAACTGTTAACCATAACAACGTCATAATAATGTGTATTATACAAAATCATGACGTCATAAATAGGGGATGCGTCATTTGTTACCAAGAGTGTAAAAATTTGTGTGATTTGATAATAGTGTTGTAACAGCTTTTTGGTTTAGGTTACCATACTACAAAATTGCAACATGGAGGTTAGTTAGACGATCTGAACCCACTTCTTGGAGTCGGTATCGTGTGATCGGTATCTAGGCTACATTTTGGACCAGAGGACAGATTACGGCAATAATGTACACTGTAGGCTATAATGGGAAAAGAACCATTAAATTTAACCCTCAGGCTACCACGCTATTTTTGTAACACTGACTACCAAGGGGGGGGGTGGTTACCACCCCCCCTTGGATTTTGGGTTTGGTTTGAGATATCATAACTTGTAATACACCTATGGATTCAGCATTCATTTCTGCACAAAATGGTATATTTAGGTTTAAAATATATGAAAGCACCCCGAAGTTATGAATTTTTTACCGTAGGCACCCGTCGATTCCACAAAATGTATACTTTCGCATAAGCAAAATATTAGATTCTGTGTGTTTTAACATAATTTATTTAATTAAAAATAGTTTACATATAATAAAGTCCAATATTCAACTATAAAAACTAGTAATAAGTTAGTTTTAGTTACAATAAAAAGAGAAAAAACATGTAAAATATGCTGAAAAACGTTTACGCAGACTTATCGGTTTGCGTTGTAAAAAAACCCCAACATTTTCACACATTTAAATTTATTTTGAGCACTTCCGGTCATCAAATGTCAAATTAATTGGTATAAAAAAATAGCCCTAAATGCACTCTATAGAATGACATAATTTATTTCTCTTAAAAAATAAATTATGAATAATTTTTAATAGGAAAAACATGAAAATTTTATGAAAATAAAACACCTTTATTTATATTTTAATTTATTTTGAGCACTTCCGGTTGTCAAAAGACAACTCCGTGACCACCAAAATGTAGCCCCACATTCCCTCTACAGAATGGTGTAATTGGTGTCTCTTCATGTCAAAGGACGGATAAGATACAGCCGATAATCTAAGGGGGGGTGGTATCCACCCCCCCCCCTGGTGCCTCTGGTATATCGGGTATAACTTTTGAATGGTATGGTATATCATCACACATTTTAGCTCAGAATGTGTGCAAATGAATCCTCTACAGCTACCTAAAACGTCAAAATTTTATTCCTAACGAAAAAAAATGATTTGGGAAAAACCTAGGGGGGGGTGGATACCACCCCCCCCCCCCCTGGTAGCCCGAGGGTTAACACGGACTTGACATCCGCCAAAAACTGTTGAAACTACCAGTAACAATTATTTGAAAGATAAATTGGGGAAAGATTAATGGCTAGGTTACTAACCATCCTCTATGTCCTCTTCTCGACTACTATAGGCCTACTAGCTTAAAGACCTAGTGTTCGTCAATGCTAGACATAGGCTAGGTTTGAGGAGTCCGATCGGGATTGTCCAATTAAATTTTGTCGCGGTTTGCGGGTTTATAAAAGGAAGCTAGCAGACTCGCAGAATTGCTTCAGTTTGCCTTACAACTAAAACAGTACTACGAGTGTGGATGGTACAATACAAATTTGTATGCATTGTACCTAACGATGTCCAGTCATGGGCCCAAAGTTGGCCTAAACCAAAGTGGTTGGATTATAATTATCACAGCATAAATTAAATTTTTTCCTGTGATTATATCGACGCATTCGATTGACTTTCCGTTCCAATGTAATAGACTGGATTCATTTTTATAAGCCTAAAAGACGTCAGATATTCTGGCAGGTTCAATTGATCGAGTTGTTAATTCAACCGTGCACACGCAACATTTACCCACGGACTTCTCCACAGTTTGAAGTCTGGAGACCATTGGTGATTACTAGCGGTCATTACAGGAGGCCAACTGTATACGTATTGGGGCTGCGAGGACCATAGCCTAAAGAGATATATTCTGTCGACAATTCCAATGACTTTCGGTAAAACCACCTTAGCCGAGAAGATTCTGTGCTTACGTCATTCCAGCGGATTTTCTTACTTACTTAAATTTTACTAAGTTCAGTAATTCTTATGGAACTGTCTAAACTGCAAAACGCGGTTTGAAATGCATGGGTCCCCCCCCCAACACATTCATTGAGGGGGACCGTCCCTCTGTCTCCTTTAAGTCTCCGCCCACGGACACTGCATCGGAGTTTCATGCCGAAGCGCTGAGCAATTGTGAGTGAAGGAGGTCCTTACACGGCGAGGTGGATTCGAACCTCGAACCTTCCGGCTCCAAGGCAACGTCGATGCAAGGCAACGACGCCACCACTACACCACCGCGTCCCTCTGCTGCATATAAGATCCAGTAGTAATTTCTAACAACATAGAGCGATTTATAATGAGAAATTTTATAGAGGTAGAATATGTGCAAAAGAATTTGGCTATGGGCATTTGGTACATACGATTCTTAGGCCTACTCTAAAGAACTGCTGCTAACCTTATCCTACCATACAACATTATAGCTTGCTCCTAATGTATTGCCGTCACATGAAAACAAATAAGACAAATTGTATAGATGAACAAAAGGGTTTTCAAATTATGTGCACTTCCTGCATCCATAGCAAAAACGAGTTGTAATAAAACTATAACAAACAGTGCACAAGTTGCAGACCTCGAACTGAAAATATTCTACACTTATATCAAAATGTTCACAAACTAACACAAATTATTGAAATATACCGAACAGTGAAGACTTGTAAATGTTCAATTTTAATCAAGACGAGAGACTTAAGGTTTTGATTAAAATTGAACACAGACTCATAATCTGACTGCTAGGTAAAACTAGATATTATTAGCATCCGTCCATCAGGCCATAGATCTGCAAACAGAAGAGTCAACCAGGAGCAGAAAATAAGTGATGCCTACAGCATTGCCCAAATTAACAAAAAATTTCAACTAAACATTTTCTTTACTACACTGTAGTATGGCTTTGCCATTAAATTTGGTGTATTTAAGTTCAGTCTGTGACTTAAATCCCAACTTAAGTCAGATAGCCTTGCACATCTCTTGCTCGAAAGTACCCAACCAACAGCCTCATTAGTTCTCTGTAATGGATTGTTGCTTACATATGTTCACTTAACAGCACTGTAGCCTGTGTCTTCGGCAATCCCGAGCTGCTTTTCCGGGGTCTCTTTACGCCTTCCAATTCCAGCTCATGGACGACTCGCTTCTCAGTGTACTCACCAGCTTTCTTCTCCGTTGTTATTCCACGTTTTCGACGGCGCTTATTCTCCAGTTTCTTCTTGGGTTGGTTGATACTTGCTGGAATGCTGTTCTTGCAACTTGGTTCCATTTTTCTGTCTCCATCGTGTGAGACTTTGTCAGAGGCAGCTTTTGTTTCATCTTTATCCTTTACTTCCGTCTGGCATTCTGCATAAAATTATGAGATCAACATCATAAGATACCAGTAATTTATTAAGTAATTAATAATACTAGTGTCCTTGTATACATGTGGATTTGTTTGCATATAATTATGTGCAAAGATTAAAGATTTTAAGGCAGATTGGACACATAAATGATGGCAATCTATTGCTTGAGTCTCCAACGTGACTGCCATGATGACTTGCATAGCAGAAATCATTAAAAACACTTTCACTATGCATTAATTCAATTACTGTGCTTATCTTAATCAGCATACCATGTGCACATTGTGTAGTCTATATGTTATTATACTGAAGAAACTGCCATTTATGTATTTATTAAATGTATGCACTTCTGTAAAAAAAGTGTGACTATATCATGCGTTTTGTTATGGGGCTAAATTAATTCTGACCATCAAATTTTCAAAATTTCTTTGAAAACTCAAAACTAGACCTAATATAGCAAAACAGACTTCATATTTGGAATCAGTGCCAGAAAGTTACCCAAAATTCGCTCTAATATCTTTGGCAATGCAATCAGTGTTGACTCGTGTAATAAATGCAGTAAAATAAAAATAATCAGCAAACCTTCGATAGTTCCAATGATGTTGTAGTCTGCTGTCTTCACAAATTCCTCCAGCTTAGACATCTGAAAAGATGCATTGCGGAAATCAGTTTTTACTTCAACCTCCGATTCATATATCGTTTTGAAAACTTCAAATCTTGCTTTCAATTCATCAGTGGTATGACATATCTCGCTGGCTGATCCCTTTCTCATGACCCTGGCACAGTAGTCTTTGAACGATTTTAGGATCAACAAATCCACATTGCTGTCTTCAATTTCATGCTTGACTTCATTCTGTTTTTGCACATTCAGTCTGTCGATATCTTGCATTACGAGGTTAGCATGTTCACTGACAAGTTTTATCGCTGCATCGATCTGTTCATGAACTTCAGATTTCAAGTTTTCCAAGTGTTTACAATACTCGTTCAACTCACAATTCAGAGATGCCTTCTTACCAAGAACGTTGGTCTCACAAACTTCTAGACAAGAAAGTATGCTTTTTATTTCGTCTTTAAAGCCTTTAACTACGTTGCCAGTGCTCTGTAGTCTGTGGTTTTGATGTCCTTCACCAAAGCATAGTTTGCAGAGCAGACTCTTGCAGTCCGAACAATACAGATCAAGCTCCCTCTTGTGTTTCAGGCAAATGCTCAGTGCTACGGCCTGTGCATTACATTTCAAATCTGATGCTGCAACCACCTGATGGTCTTTGGTGAGTTGCTTTTTTATGTGACATCTGCTGCACTTCTTACAGAGCTTTATCTGGCAGTCGGTGCAATACAAGACTGCTAGAGAAACTTCTGAAGCTGACGTTGATGTGCTCTCTTGTTCCACGCAAGCCTCACAAAGGTCAGGATCCTCAGATGCACTTGCGACCTTAGCCGTCTCAATTAGCTTTTCCATGAAGAAATTTCTCTGCAGGGATGCATATCCCTCCACCGGGATCATGAAGTCCTTTCTGCACACTGGACACGGCATTTGGTCACCATGGCCTTTGCTAGTTTGCGCTCCTGTATCTTCTAGGCATTTCACGCAGAATGTATGAATACAGGGCAGGATTTTTGGATCCTTGAAAGTTTCACTGCACACACAGCATTCCGTTAAGTCTTTCAGTTGTTCCAAAACCTCCATTTAGCTCGTTTTCGTACTGGTTATTCCTTGATCTTGTTACTTTCAATAAAACCTGCCAACAGAATAGGGCCTATAGACATTGAATTGAGGTAATCTGTCATTTTGGCATCCATAATTCTTCTACTAATCAGTTATGAGAATTTTAAAATACTATTTATAGAGTTAATAAACATCTGGCTTCTTTATATCATAGTAATTATAGGCCAATGCAAAACGAACCTAATCTCTTTTATACTGGTAGTTCTCTTGAGTTAAGAAAAATAGCTGATTGTTAATAAGAACGTTTTTATCAGCAATTTGAGATTGAGGCTTTTTGCTAAGATTGTAACAAAATAAGAAAATGCTTATGCCAAGAACCGTAAGTTTTCTCCAACAAAGTACCAAGTGCATGAATTAACTGATGCTAGGCCAATATAATTAATAGGCCTATAGGCTACAAACTATAATTGATAAATGAAACACCATAAGACTTAAGGCAAGAATTTTCAAGAGTTCTTTCATTTTGACACCTGTAAGTTAGTAACATGATAGATTTATAATGTTCAGTTGCATAATAGGCTAGTTCCGCTAGTACATTACTTCATTTTTAATGTAGACGAATTTTAATTTGGAGCAAAATGTTAAATTGGGTTTACCGATGCCTACTACGGAACGGTAGAAAACTGTTTCACAATGGATCTCCCATTTTATTGCCAAGATGAAATCATTAATTTTCAGCGAAAAAATTGTTAACAGCACTACATAATTATATCTTCGTAATTAGGCCTAAATAAAATACGAGGCGTAATTGCAGAACACGGGACGCTAGTCTCTTTAGTTTTTCAGCGTCTTTAGCGTTTTGTTTTTACCTTTCGTGATGATCTGTCTGTCCGATAGAAAGGCAAGATGAGGTCATAAAAAAAGCCAAGAAAAGCCAAGTTAATAATTATTGACTATTGTCAGTTATTTTATTTAAACAGAAGCTATTTTATCCGATAAATTGTGATGCTTAAGAAATTATGTATAATAAATCCTGAAATTAATGTATGTTAAATTGTTAATAATTTGTTCCGTTCGCCGATTTTCTAACATACTATCATTTAGGAAGAGAGTGCGCTACGAGAAATCTCGCGAAATTGCACGTGACGTCGGAAATAATATGCAGAGAGAAAACAGTTAAGAGTGATATTACGGCTCGGATTATTGTTATTTAGTGGATTATTGATAATTTTATTGTTATTTAGTATTTTAGTTGACATAAAAAGTCAATTAAAAAAAAATCCCAAAATACGATTGAAAAAGACAAGATCTTGGGAAAAAAGCCAAGTATCGGTATCACTAATGTCCTATGTATAATAATTATGCGTGACGTATTTTTAATTTGAATAACCTACGTTCATTGGCTGGTGTGAGGTCAAGTCAACGGTTGTACTTAATATACTGACTTTTATTGGTTGACAAAAAGGTCAGGTTTATGTTAAAATATTTTATAAAAACAGCATATTTATGTAAAATTTCTAATATATGTAGCCCTAATTAACTACTAATAAGTCCTTTTATTTATTTAATGCAACGTTCAATTTAAATGATTTTAAATTGAATATAATTGTTAAATCTTGTAATATAATATGTTGTGGAAGTCTCGAGATTAAACCACGCCTACAAAACAGTTTGTTTTGAAATCGCTAAGAAAACTAAAGAGACTAGCGTCCCGTGTTCTGCAATTACGCCAAAATACGATTTGTATGCGAAATAAATGGAGCAATAGAAATGGATCTCAATACTCTGAATACATCGGCGCGCAATTGCTGCAATTACGCCAATACACCTGCTTTCCAATCACGACAGAGTAGGCAGACCATACCAAATTAATAATTATAACTGCGCTTGAAATAATAATAATAAATAAAATCTTACAAGAGGTTTAAGATAGCAGAACACAAACTTTCACCACGGCTTTCAAAATCAAGTACAAAATCACGTGATCTCTGCCGCTATATTTTTTGACGTGAGCGCCATCCAATATTATTATTCGGCCTGCTGAACCATTGAGATGTATGATTATAATCATAGAGATGTACGCTATATATATATAAATGATTATAATATATGCAGTAGAGAGAACATGACGTATATTATAATTATAATACATCTCTATTATTTGCACACTCATTTTTTGCGTATTACACGATGACGTCATAAATGGGATGCGTCGACACATCTCTGTTCTTAGTAACAAAATGATTAGTGTGTTTTGATCCTTATTATTCTTATAGCGTAGTAACGCTATGTTCAAACGTGTTTATCAAAACGTATACCCAACTTTTGGGATTAGGCGTATAGGCCATAGAGATGTATTAAAATATAAGGCTAGAGGGAATATCACGCCGTCATATTGATGTCGCTTCTATAATCGTGCTGGCCAATCAAATCACGTCTAATCGACAGTAATCGTGCCGACCAATCACAGTCTTACACCTTCCAACAGCTGGAAAAGTAAATAATTTTAAAACTAACATGGCTTGTGACGTCACTGGCGTGATTACCGTTAAATATATATTAAGGTCGTTGATGACTTCACTTTTTTATGCAGAGGAGATAGGCCATATTCTCTCTAGCCTATATATTTTATATATATAGCGTACATCTCTATGGTATAGGCCTACCAAACCACAAATTGCAACATGCAAGTTAGACTATCATTCTGATTCTACTTCCTGGGAATAACAGCACCCTCTCTTCCTTTGAAACTGTTAGTCAGTGTACAACGTACGTTAAAAGAACCATTAAGTTTGGCATGGAAGACTTGAAACTATTGGAAAATAATATTGGAAAGATAAATTGGGGAAGGAATGGATGGGCCTACTATGCCGCTCTCAACTATTATAAGTGCTCGTCAATGCTAGACATAAAGTTTGAGGTGTCCGTTATCCTAACTCCGATTGGTAATAGACTGACCAACGAAATTTTGTGCCGCTGCTATATCGAGCGTAGGCCTATAAATGAAAGCTTAAGAGAACGGCTGCAGTTTTCCTTACAACTAAAACAATAACCTACGAGTGCGGACGGTACAATGCAATTTGCATGCATTGTGCCCACCGATGTTCAGGCATGGGCCCAAAGTTGGCCTATACCAAAGTGCTTGGATTATATCGACGCTTTCTATATACTTTCCCTCCCAATTAGGCCTATAAGGCTGGATTCATTATTATTTAGGCCTAGCATATACTAAAAGACGTCAGATATTCTGTCAGGTTCAATCGAGTTAATTGTTAATCAACCGTAGGCCTACACGCGTACGCAACATTTACCCACGGATTTCTTCACAGTTTGAAGTCTGGAAACCATTGGTGAGTATTAGCGGTCTTTACAGGATACAACTGTATACGCAGTGGGGTTGCGAAGACCTCAGAGTTTCTGTCGATAAAAATTTCACGACTTTCGGTAAAACAACCTTAGCCGACATTCTGTGCTTACGTCATTCCAGCGGGTTTCCTTTCTGCCTTGTATTTTACTAAGTTCAGTAATTCTTATGAAACTGTCTAAAACTGCTAAATTAATTAAGAATATTATATAAATTTGAATATTAAATAAATGTGTAAAACGCGCAAGGTCTAAGATAAATTGGGAGACCTCGGACTGCTATTTTACTGTGTTGTGTGACAACTTGTGTCCCTCTACATGTACATCTGAGAATCTTCATGTACTATTGTACTCAAACCAGCGTCAGTTATTAAATTTTTCATTTAACTGTTCTTGACAAGTTGAGCTGCCGTTCCCCACGTAGCATGTTCTGGAATAAGCTTGATAAACATGGGAAAATGTTGATCGCCTGGAATCAATTTAGTATAAGAAAGATAAAAATTAGTAACTTTCAAAGACTTCAAATTTTCAATGAACTGTATTAAAATTTTCGTACATGAATGACGTTCCATCATAGGTTATCCCATGTATCATTTAATATGCACGCATATAACATGTATTCAGGGACACTAGTATAAAACAGTACATGTGTACACTTCTGCAAGCATGCACGTTCAAAATAAGAGACATGCACTATAGATTTACTAAGGTACAAAATGGAACAACTAGGCTATTCCACAATGACTTTTCTTCAAAACAGGATATAACCGTGTAACCATGGATACCACTTAAGATGCTTTTCATTCTATGTGCAATCCAATTTGCGATTATTTCATCAATTGAACATTTCAGCAGTGGAACAAAACAAGTACGACCGGCTGTAATAATTTTCAATCACAAATAAATTCTGTTAATTTTTCATATCAATATTTGAAAAAAGTGTCAAACCACTTCATCTATTGTGAAATAAGTTTCATGCATATATTTCGGATCTTTGATTCATCAAACGCCACGTTAGTATCACTCGTAAAAAAATTCTAATCAGTTGGTAATACATCAGTCCAACAGTTCATCTCACCCACCCATCACAGCAGTCCCTCCTCCGACTAATAAACATCAGTACCTTCAAATAAAAACGTTCGTACGACATAATCATACAAAAAAATTACAGACAGTGATTCCTGCAATAGGCTTTCTGCATGCAGATGACAAAATAACAGAATCAGGTACACACGACCTCAGTCCAAAAAGAAAACAGCTTCAACCAGGGTACAGTCTCCAACGACGACACCACGCAACTAGACACCGAGTAGTAGGTGCCATGCAACTAGACACCAGTGTCATGCAACTAGACACCAGTGTCATGCAACTAGACACCAGTGCCACGCAACTAGACACCAGTGTCATGCAACTAGACACCAGTGTCATGCAACTAGACACCAGTGCCACGCAACTAGACACCAGTGCCATGCAACTAGACACCAGTGTCATGCAACTAGACACCAGTGCCATGCAACTAGACACCAGTGTCATGCAACTAGACACCAGTGCTACGCAACTAGACAACAGTGTCATGCAACTAGACACCAGTGCCACGCAACTAGACACCAGTGCCACGCAACTAGACACCAGTGCCACGCAACTAGACACCAGTGCCACGCAACTAGACACCAAGCAGACTATGCAGTTCCTCGTCGTCCATGACTGGTTCCTCGTCGTCGTTGTACGGCCGCGTATGAAATGACGATCGATGGCTACGGCGCCGTGGAGATGAGCGTGACTGGCGCCGGCTGCTGCTGCGGTCGGCGCTCGACTTGCTGTGCGATTTGGTCGTGCGCTCAACGATCTGAGCGATGCGAGCCTCAAGGTCTCGGTGCTCGTCTTCCTAGAAACGCGACGGTAACAAGAAAACAGTTGAGTGCCACCATGAGTGAACAATTATGCTTAACAAAGTATAGACATAATTGGCAATAAGCAAATACTCAAAGTGAATAAGTAGAATAGGAGTGGGGGAACAAATAGGCACACCAAAAGGGACAAGTCCGCTAAGTAGGGGCCTAATTAACAAAGTGAAGAGTAAAAGTAAAAGCTGTAGGAAGAATTAGAATGCAAAGATGTTACTTAACTAAGGAAACAAAAAAATTATTATCAAAACAAATGTAGTAAACACTCCAGAAAAAATTCAGAAAAAGAACACAAGAGAGAGACAAACAATCAAAGAAATCAGCATTAGCTATATCTCCTATTCTGTATTGAAACTTACCTGAGAGTCATCAAGTTGACTTTTCGTCGAATCCAGCCGCCTCACCACCGGATCTTCAAGATTAACGGACGCTAAGAACGCGCTGGTTCCATTCTGATTCACGTCGGAAAGTATAACAGTGGTTTTATTAACGATCAGCACCGGCGAAGCGGGTCGCACAGCGGGAGGAATGTCCGAGACTTGGCTGTTCGCGACTTCGGCGGCAAACAACGCGCCTTGTGCGGATTCCGGCAACGAAGGCATAGTTTCTATTCGATTGATACTGCCAGGAGGCACAGAAGATTGGATAGATATGAGCCCCGCGAACGCAGCAGGCGGTAATTTCGCGCCAGTGTCAAGCAAAATGTCGGCGCTCACAACTGACGACGAATCCTCCGCCAAGGCCGGCACGACGCTGTCGGTAATGGCAGATGAAACGGCTAACGTGTCGGCAGGACTGACGGTGCTGCCGTCGAGTGAATCGCCGACGTCGAATGTGTTGTCGACGATACCGTTGGCCGATCCGTCCAAGGGATCCTTGTCACCTCGTGCAGTTTCTGAAAAAAAGAGATTAACATTATTAATACGCCATACCATCCTCAGAGATGTACATTCATTCATTCGTGAATTTCTATAGCACCACTTCACTGGGACTAAATTAGAAGCGCTCCTGACACTAGCACAGCAAAAAGCAAGTTTTGAGTTGAAGAAAAAAATTATCGGTAAGAGCCCTGGAAAGCAGACATATCTCCTGTGGGAGCTCATTCCAGACTGCTGGGCAGAACAGTGCTATTAATATTTAGCTAAATTATAATTATATACATAATAAGTATAGGCTTCTAAATATATACACATTCACATAGAATATAAAAAATACTGAACTCATATGTGATTTAGGTTTAAAATACGATCTAGTTATAAAACATTCTCACAAAAGTATGGTATTTTGGGCAGCCCGTTAGTAGCATTATGAACAGGATTTAACTAAGTGTAAATTAACATAAAAGAAACTGCTACTGCAAGAACCATCTTTAGAAGATCCCTCCCCCTCTCTCTCTCCCTCCCCCTGTCTCTCTAACAGTTTTTAACAAACATGATTGCATTTGGTAAAGGTGATTGCAAGTAAGGAAACCACAAATTCACAGAAGCAACACAAGGAGTATATACCAGAAACTGGAATATCTTTCGGTGTTTCTCTGCTGTCTTGGACGTCAACAGCTTTCGTATCACTGGTTTCTGTCTGGCCCAGACCGGCCTTTGCCCTTCGAGCTTTTTCTTGCGTATTGAAGGCAGCCATTTCTCGATTAAATACCTGGTACATTAAACATTGAAGCAAATTGAAGGGAGTCTATAATCATAAGGGTAATTGTAAATAAACAAACAAATGACAAAATTAAAAAATACATAACAAAGGTTAAAATATACGAGAAAGAATCAAAACATGCAATGCAAAGTACATACATGTAACATGAAATCTACACCAGCTATGAAAGCAAGTTAACTTACTCTTTACATCCACTGAATTTTTTAAGAGCCACTTAACATTTTATTGTCTATAGTTACTAAACAGTAAGCAATTTAAAAAAGTAATATAATCCAATACTGCAAATTATTAAATATTCCAATAAAATGTTCAGGCAATAACAGGAATAATTCTTAACTGTAGACAATAACAAGACAAAACAGCGAGTCAGCACTAAATTGCTATAGAAACCCTATCTCAGAAAACTGTAGGAGTAAAAAACGGGCATCTCATGTGTTAATTGCGCCAAATTATTGGCTATTAAAACACGAACCTGAGAGAAATCGTCTCCATCTTTAACAGTGAAGACCTTTTTAAACTTGTGATAAATTTTCTCGGCCCAATGTCGGATCCGATCGCTCTGCGTGTACTTGCGACACTGAAACACAAACGACATGCATTCATTCCGAGAATTTATATAGCACCTATTCGAGAGATCTATTTGGGGTAAATGCAGCTTGTTGCAATAATCTTACTTACACGACCTGCAAGCTATGCTGGCCACGTGATGTTGTGATAAGCTTAAAGTTCTGTTAAACAACGAGACTGAACTAAAAGAGATGGGGGAAACCAAAGCCGCTTGTTGTTAACGGATTAAGCAACACAGAATGTAAAATGGATAAAGTCATACGGTCGTACAGTAGGAGGTGAATATATCAGAAACGATGTGTTTTAAAAATTTTAACACAAATGACCTTATAATAAAGTTTTATTCCATTTTATATTACGTGTTGCATTTATATAGCACCTCTTCAAGAGGGTTACTCTTGGTTTTTTACATGGACAAACTAAATTTGCATCAATGCCTCTGCCATATTGGACATCATATTATCATGAAGTATCTTATGTGTGTAAATCGTAAAAATACAATTCTAAAAAATCTACTGAAATGTCATAAGTTTTCTGTAGGTGTTGCTAATATTTAAGTACAGATGCCTCTCAATTTAGTTTCTTTCTTGAAGAGGTGTTATAAAAGCCAGTTATCGCAACAACAATAAAACAATAAAAAAATACATACCCTTGAGCTATATCAGATTTTCAAACAGTAAACAAGATATATGTTACAAACGTGCAAATATACTCCTGAGTAGTAGGCTAACCTTAAAGGAGCGCTATATCAAATTTTCAGTAAATAAATAACAAATAAATATTGAAAAAGTTTACCTTTTTAATCGTCGCCACAATGGAAGGATTTTTTATTATGATGGTGCGACTGAGATCGAGCGCTTCAAGTTCTTTCATGATCGCAATGCATTTGTCAATGTCCTGTAATGACAAAAACAACATTCAAAAATAAAGAGAAGAAAGCTGTGGCTGGACTGGGAGCGCCTCTGAGCAGTTTCCTGAAGAGGCGCTATATAAATTATTCTCAAAATGAATGAATGAACACAGTCAACTTGAGTCTAATGCAAATTGAAGATTACTCTTAACTCCTAACAGTTATACACAGAGAAAGAGAGTCTTCTGTTATAAACAGAAAAAGAGAGTCCTCTCTTATACACAGAGAAAGAGTCTTCTGTTATACACAGAGAAAGAGAGTCTTCTGTTATACACAGAAAAAGAGAGTCCTCTGTTATACACAGAGAAAGAGAGTCTTCTGTTATACACAGAAAAAGAGAGTCTTCTGTTATACACAGAGAAAGAGAGTCCTCTGTTATACACAGAAAAAGAGAGTCTTCTGTTATACACAGAGAAAGAGAGTCCTCTGTTATACACAGAAAAAGAGAGTCTTCTGTTATACACAGAGAAAGAGAGTCTTCTGTTATACACAGAGAAAGAGAGTCTTCTGTCTAAACTACCTGGGAAGGAACCTGTGAAAGATGACTCAAAATATACCAAAAAAAATTTTTATCGTTTGGATTACATCTTCCTCTAAGGCTGTTTAAGCACTAAATTTTGAACTGGGTTCATTTCATAATAGAACATAAAACAGATAAACCAATGTCTGAAATTACATTCAAATACTCTTTAAGAGTTAAAAAATAAGCAACCCTCTTGAAGTATTACGCTATGAGACAGAATTGTGTCACAACATCAGTGCCAAAGACAACTGACCGTATTAGCACGGTTGAGTGACTTCTTTATTTCCTCTTCCATCTGCATTAACTTCTTCTCAGTAACAGCAACTGTAAACAGCCACAACAGTTAGAAACATTATACACCTGAGTCAATATACAGACATGCACTGATGCAAAAATGACTGCAAAACAAACTTCATAATCACGCAAAAAGTTTTTTACATTCTGTTCCAAAAATGAATGCACGTAGTATGCACGCTTTATAAAGGGTATTTCCCTTTTTAAGTATTTCTTAAAGTGCTGCACACAAGTATGGCTATGCAGCTGATTTAAATTATCAAATACATTTAAATGATAACCTGCATTAGATTCCGAGCCCCTTTAACCCTTCAACGACCAAGGTTTAGGATCTTCCATACCACATACTACACTTTGGTTGGCAAGGGTTAAGTATGCGCTTGCCATCAAAGCGTTAAGGAATGCAGAAAATGTATGCAGAAGAGTGTAAATCTGATCACAAAAGACAGTCATGGAGTGTGTTGGTGATCTAATCAATCATCTAATCATTAATCAATCATCTAATCATTTCGTGATTTGCTAATGACAGAAATGCTGATAAAGGAATTCAAACACTCTTACTGTGAATTCGTTCTTTCTTCTTTTGCTCATATTTTAACTTTTTCTTTAATTCTTTCTCTTCTTGTTTTGATACCCTGGGACAAATAGAAACATTTAGTCAGACAAAAAATGTCCAGAAAATATCATTTATGACCAATGACCATTGTATTGGTAAAACTGTTTACAACATCACACTGATCCATGTCATACCACACTATTCTGTGACATCCCAAACTGTGACATCGCAAACTGTTCCATGACAGTCTATACTATTCCATGACATCCCAAAACTGTTCCATGACATTCCATCCCATACTTTTCATGGCATCCCACATTTGTTCCCTGACATCTCACCATTCCATGACATATGAAACTGATGCATGAAATTTTATGTGGTTTCTGTGAACCTGTTCCACAAGACTC
This sequence comes from Lumbricus rubellus, assembly GCA_945859605.1. Lineage (NCBI taxonomy): Eukaryota > Metazoa > Annelida > Clitellata > Crassiclitellata > Lumbricidae > Lumbricus > Lumbricus rubellus. Next base: position 19,247,272 of record OX243827.1, on the reverse strand, counting down.
CTGAGCATCATTTTCTTTACATATATTCACCAATACAATCTGATACAGATTCACATCATCAGTGTTTGTTTTCATTAGACCAATGGTGTTCACATTCGAAAAAACACAAGTCTCTTCGCTAATATAGTCCAGTTTCATTTAAACAAATTGTGATTGCATTTCTTTGTTAGCAATGAGATGCAAAAATTGCAGTGGCACGCAATTCCATTAATTAATTGCACTTATTGCATCACTCACCCTGACTTGTCGGATTGCCTGCTGCTTGCATCTTTCTTCTCCTTATTCTCCTTTCTCTGTTCGCTCAATTTTTCATCGATTTTTTGTTTCCTCTACGAAAATGAATAAGTTGCTCAATTATTTCATATAATTTATTTCAATTCAAGGAATATAAATATATATATTTACACCAAAAGTAAAGTGACTAACATTGAATGACATTAGTTCACATGCAGCTTTCTGGATTAAACTCCTAATGTTAAACTCCTAAAGTTTGACAATTTTCAACATTATCTGAAGAAGTGTTCTATTTAAAAAACTTAAATCTCGCATCAATTGGTGTCTGAAATGCACAACAGAAACAAACGTCTTAACAAGACAGGCACGTGCAGAAAGACAGACAGAATTATTTCACCTTACATTACTCAGTAGACTGCTATTGAAATATAAAATGCTATTTGTACCCAATCTATGGTTTAACGACCACACATACAAATTGCATCGTTTGCAGACATGAACAGAAACATATTTGCTTTTTAAAATCAGACTCACTTTATTGTCTTTCTTTGTCCGATCCCTGCTGCCAGAATCCTGAAAAATAAATCATAAACTATGTAGAACTTTATTAAAAGCAACAGTTCAATCGCCAAAGCTCTCATTCTAGATGCAGGATAAAACGACACTGTCATTAAGAACAGACACAACAACAACAACAACAACAACAAAGGATCACCTGTCTTTACAGGATGCATGCATGGCCTGACAACAAATTGTAAACTTCAAACAATACATCAGGATCAAAATCTTAGACACATGATTGAAGATAAGTCATCATCCCAATGTTACTCCTTTGAAGACAATTTTCTAGAATTATCCCGATGTTCCTCCAAGTACATTGGGATAAAAAAAGTGTTCTGCTCGACTAGCACAAAATGGCCAAGAAAATGAGAAGCTTTACTGTTATTATCAACATCATTATTTAGTTAATTAGCACTAATGTCTAATGAATATGGCACCAAACAATGGCACACCAAAATAAATCAAGCCGTTGCCATGCTCACGCCTATTTAAGAAAAAGAGAATTTAGACCATATATAATTATATATTATTGCCAGATGATTTACATTCACACACCTCTGTTCGATCGTGCCTTTTCTGTGATCTTTCTCTCTCTGACGACTTTTCCTTGTCAGACGACAATCTTCCTTTGTCGGGCGATTTTTCCTTCTCTTCTCGTCCATCTGGTTCCGTTGAATCGTCTCGTCTCGTATCGGTTGAAGATGAATCTGTTTTCTCAGGTTTCTTCTCATCTTCAACGTCCGATTTCGTTTTAACGTCTGGCGTGTCTGCGTTCTCCGCTTCCTCATCTTTTACGGCTCTGTCTGCAAAGCTATCAGAATTTCGACACGTGATTAACCCTTTAATGCCGAGATGGTAGTAAACGGTATGGGACCCTCCGACATTAAAGGGTTAAGTCAAGATCATCAGTAAGAAAATCTGTAGCTCAAGGTACAGATTTAACTGAATTGGTCATATCTCTCGTACATTATCTTAAGCTTACACTTTAAAATAATAAAACGTTCCCAGATGTGGCAAAAGTGTGGCATACCCATGAATTGTCGCCTAAATCTGGTGCTGCTCTTCAGAGCATGCCAGTTCTACATGTCTCATGCAACTAGATTATTACTAAACTGTGAGACGACTGTGAGAGTTAATAGTAACACAAAGTCCACAATCCCTACATTCTTCAAGTGAGTTAGTAAGCTAACACAACAATGTTAATAAACATTCTCATCCATATCAAGTATTACAATTAATTAACATTACCAACCTGAAAGACAGCAATTAAACCCAACTGACATACTTCAAATTATGATAACAGAGGTGAAAGTATCTTTCAAGCCAGATAATAATCTGAATTACCTTGTACTATCCATACTTAATAATCTGAATTACCTTGTACTATCCATACTTAATAATCTGAATTACCTTGTACTATCCATACTTAATAATCTGAATTACCTTGTACTATCCATACTTAATAATCTGAATTACCTTGTACTATCCATACTTAATAATCTGAATTACCTTGTACTATCCATACTTAATAATCTGAATTACCTTGTACTATCCATACTTAATAATCTGAATTACCTTGTACTATCCATGCTCGATTCGGAATCTGAGCTGACAACTGCTGCCTTCCTCGTCGTGGATTTCGCTGCAAGAAAACCATCACCGTTCACAGCAGAGAATCGCAGTGACACCATAAAGTCCAAAACAACATGGCTCATCATATCTGACACAGTAATGTCGTAAGCCAGCATAATAATATATACAATTTATCTCTGGGGTGCAGTGGTGTAGTGGTGGCGTCGTTGCCTTGGAGCCGGAAGGTTCGAGGTTCGAATCCACCTCGCCGCACAAAGACCTTGGGCAAGTCATTCACTCACAATTACTCAGTGCTTCGGCATGAAACTCCGATGCAGTGTCCGCTCTGCATTCGGGAGCACCTCTGAGTAGGAGTGAGCTTGAAGGGGCGCTATAACAAGTGCACATACAAACAAACAAACGCTATCTAACAGTGTCGTTCATTCTCGGTCGATGGTCCTACAATCCCGTTACACAACGCCAGGTGTGCTACTGAGGCATTACCTATATAAAGTTTCCTAAATAAATACAGGGATGCTTTCAAAATGTTTTCAAACTTTAAGTGGGTCAACAACAATGTGCAACATGAATGAACAACCACCTTTAGAAGCGAAGGTTCTCTTCGAATCCTTTTTTGCTGCCACTTTCTTCCTGTCCTGGATACCTTTCTTGGAAACCTTCGGAACAAACTCCTCATCGTCGTCGTCTTCGTCGCTGGTAGCCGAGGCAACCGAATTGTCTGACTTCACATCATCTATCTCCATCAATTCCTTCTTCACATCATCTTCTTCATCGCTGCTTTTCTCGTGGCTTCTGCTGGCGCTCGTCGATCGCTCATCCTCCGTAGCGAACGAAGGTTTCCGTGCGCGAGTGGTCTGCCTCTGGACTCTCTGCAAGTACAAATAAAACATCTATAGACAAAACTTGACACTGACCACATGGTATGTGGTTGGCCTGGCAACAGGGTGTTTTTAAAGGAAATTTTAGACCTGCACAACTTCTTCTTCCACTTCCCATTTGCCACGTAGTAAATTACTCCCAATCTGACAACAGTTACCTATTTTACTAGGCCTAGCTGCACATAAGTGCTTCTACAACTGCATAAATCGATTTAGAACTGCACATTTTGTCAAGAACCGCATGCTAAAAAAGCCCTACCTGGCAGTATGGAATGGTCTCCCACTGGAGCTGTGCCTGTTCCCTAGGTTACCCTCTGATACATGCTCTAAGCACACTTTAAAACTGTTGTTTTTGGTTGTGCTGTATTCGGTAACACCTTTGATTAGTTTCCTTGAAGAAGTGCCATATAATTATAATAACCAGTATCAATTCAAGTAAACATGACAAACTAGGAATCAGTTAGCAAATAAATCAATGAGCAGCATTACAGGTCAAGATATCATTCCATCTCTTAAAAAGTGAAGAAACATACCGAACCACTGCTGTCCTTCCTTGCCCGTTTAGCAGGTGGCATTCGAACCCCAGACGACCTACGATTCGTCACCTACAATCAATCGCAGACAATCAATCACAGACAATCAATCACAGACAATCAATCGCAAGACAATCAATCACAGAAAATCAATAGCATACAATCAATCACCTACAATCAATAGCAGACAATCAATAGCAGACAATCAATCCCAGACAATCAATCAATAGCAGACAATCAATAGCAGACAATCAATCCCAGACAATCAATCAATTGCAGACAATCAATCGCAGACAATGAACAGAATATCTGCTTGCAGCAAGTAACAGACTGAACAAACGTGACCGCTGCTTGAGTGCAAATGTGAAGAATAACCGTTCCCAATGCTGACCCCGAAGCAGTCTGAGTGTGTACAGTTCATTTCTACATGCATGACTGGCATTCACTTTCCCCAGAGCTGGGTAGGGAGTGTATCTGGTTGCATAACTTGAAAAGGTGTTACATAAATATACTCCATTTGTGCAAAAATGACTATTGGCCTTTCTGCTTCATTTCTTTCTCTTCTTAAGACTGTCTTATTTGACCGGGGTTGGACTGGGAGCTTTCCTGAGTAGAAACCTTGAAGGAGCGCTATATCAAATTCCCAGTAAATAAATAATGATTATAAACGTTGAATTTATTTAATATCACAGGCAAAGACATCAATGTATGCATTTATGCAGCCTCTTATACAGAATCAGACAAAAATGCCAAAGTCAGTACCTACCTTTTTTGATGGTGCCTTGTCAGCGCTATCTTTTGTGGTCTCATCAGCTTCATCACCATCAGCTTCATCATCATCATCATCGTCGTCATCACTGCCAATGCCATCCTTCTCATCTTCATCCTTAAAACACATGAGATTCTAGTACATCATTAAACTTACATACAATCATACATGTTATTATTATTATTTATTATTATTACTTCCCGGTAGGCTACTCAGAAGTTCTCCTGGCCCAACCACGGCTAAATAGGACTGTCTAAAATAATCAAGGAACAAAGTGGAGTGTCACTTTTCATTTGATTGTTTCTTAAAAGTTCACTCAGAAATTTTCTTATATAAATATATATTTATATAATCAACTTCCTTTATTGCAAAACAGACAAGTGCCTATTCTAACGTCTCTTCCGAAGAGTAATAATTGCTACTATGGTTCTTGGTCCTCGTCCCCGGTGTCGTGCATAAAAGTTCCTCTAAATGCTACTGCGTTGTAGCGTTGTGTGCAGATTGACAGGCGCTGAAAAAGAAATGTAGTCTCCTGAGGGTCGCCCGTGGTGCCAGTCAGCCGACGACCTAGTTCCTCGATGAACTCGCGACCTGACATGTTGATTGGCCCCAATGTTTCTAACGCGATTGGAAAAAAATATATATTTTGCTTCATTTCTTAAATAATTCAGAACATTTATAGCAAAAACATAATTCAAGAAGTCACACCGTAACCAAAGTATACGTGTAAAAGTCTTTAGAGATACTTAGCAGCGTACTTGTTTTAATTTCTCGTTGGCCTTCTTCTTGTCTGTAGCTGGCTTTCGCTGGTACTGTAAAATAAACAACAGAAACAACTCATATTCATCCATGTAATGGAACCTACTTTGACAAAATTTCTCATAATCAAGTATTGATATCACTCCCGGTACAACTACTATAGCATAGTCGAATACTTCAGCATTTAGATTGAATGGCAAACTCCTAAGCATGCACACAGCTACTTCCTGTATGGATAAAAACATACAATGGTGTGAGTATGATGAAAAGTAACTAGATAAATAGTAGGTAACTAAAAATATAGCTTTGTGAGGAAAAAGTAACTAGGTAATAAAGTAAGAAAGTAATGCTGGTATTTTTAAGCAAACCTTTCTACGCGGTTTAGGCTTTTCTTCGGGAAACGATTCAGCACTTTTCTCCTGTAAACAAGATAATTAACAAACTCAAAATATCATAACCTGGCAGCAGATTCAACAACCACTCAATGATATCATTATCAGATCGTACACTTAAGCATTACAAGCCATGCATAATTCATATTAATAGTGTTTCCAATATGACCTTCTACCCACTGATTTTAACAATAAATGATGATAAGTCTTTTAAATGTGATTTCACTCAAATCGACCTTCGGTTTAGGTCGTTGACATTAAAATAACGGCATTGTAGTTCTAAGTCACACGATTACACAACGATACAATAGAAATGATAAAACATATCGTACAGATATCATATCCATATAGAGTTGAAGTTAATGTTTGCATTTCCAATTGCTCTATTCTTCAAACCTCCCCCATTTTGTTGAAAGATAAATAAATGGAGATCACTCATCAATACGGTCATATGCCAAAACTCTTGCTTCAAAAAAAAATAGATCTGGAAAGATGTGACACCCGTAGACCCCCTAGGTTGACTTAGCCTTATACCCCGGTACTTCCTAGGGGCAGATGTAAAATGAGTGGGCACTGGGCATCTAACAGACCAACAAGATGTGTACTGGTATTCAATACAGATCAAAAATTTTTTACCATCAATGATCCGTCTTGCTTCAATGCTACTAACTGTGGCTTGTCAATGACCTTGTCAATAAAAACAAATCTATACTATTATTATTATTATCATTATCATTATGAATATGATTATTATTGTTACGACTATTATAATTATTACTTTTCTTATTATTTTAATTCGCCTCAGACAGGGAGCCAATAAAGAAATTGCATTTGCAATCTGCCATCACTTCACCTACACAGCGAACAAAACCGATAGACTTACCGACAGAACAGAAGCGTTGCCAACGCTGTCGCTGCTTCGTCTGCGCTTGGCACTGCGCTTCGGTGGCGCCGAGACAGACGATTGTCTTCTGGTAGGTGCCTTTTAAAACAATATAAAATCAATCAAGCAATCAATTATCATGCACAACAAACAACTATTGACCACGATGACAAATTTATTCAGTTTTCAGCCCACCTCAGCGGCAACCAGGTTTCATACGACCAGCCATGGTTACAAAGTGTCAGCAACCTCAGTTTCTTAGCCTTGACATGTGCTGCTGGGTGGCCAGTCCTCTCCCTCGCTGTCTCGCCTTCGCATCAACAGTGGGAAGATGAGATCGAAAGTGTACTCAAAAACATCATGCAACATTGTGGGCCTGACCCCTAGGAAAGGTCTTCCTCTGTCTCCTACTTACAACAAACCTCGTCAATGCTTAAAAAATGTTTTTCCAGTTGCAGTTGCACTACGAGCGCCTTAGAGCAGGCATCTTGTAGAAGGGATATACCACATTTTAACTGATCGATCGACATGTTTACTAAGACCGAGTCCACATTGTATGTTCAATTGTTCATATGTCACTCGATTACACCATCTGGTCGTTTTGGCATGAAATTCCGATGCAAGTGTCCACACTGCAGTCAGGAGCGCATTTGAGTAGAGAGCTTGAAGGGGTGCTTTACAAATGGAGCAAAATAAATAAATAAACAAACCGTCCATAACAAAATCCAATTATGATATTAATAGAAAAATTTGCTTGCTCACCTTATTTGCTTTGGGTTTTGGTGTTTTCGCGATCTTTACTTCTTCTTTTTCTTCATCATCTTCATCTTCAATTTTCTCTTCGTTTTCACTGTCCGTCTCCTTCTTGTCCTCCTCAGGCTCCTCTGCATAGTCATCATCCTACACATACATTAAATATAACAATGTAGAAAAACAACACAAATTCATATACTACAATTCAATTATCAATGTTAACTGTTGCTTAGATCATTTACTATAATTATCACTAGTCATTTCTTTTTAAATGCCGTAAGATATCCTTCAATAAAAAATCTCACTCTCCAGTTGCAAACTCACTTGCCAATCTTTATTTTTTTCTGCAGTACTTTCTGTACTTTAAGGATTTTTAACATAAATAATTTATTTGCATTTATTGCAACAATGAACTAATGATGGGATATTCAGAAATAATAACGATAGAACGTTGCTGTCACAGTTATGTGTGTGCAAGTTAATCAAATAAGACACGTTTAAATCAAATGAAATTATGAAACCTACCTTTCCGAGAAACTTAACAAATGGTCTGTTCACAATTTCAAATAGACCCTCATTGAAGCCTTTTCTCTTCTGTGGTAATCCATATTTAGCTTTGAAGTTCTCGTATGGAAAAATATCTTTTGTGGCCAAAAAGCAACTGCAAACAACAAAGAATCAACAGAACTTCCATAATTTTGCATTATAAACATTAAACATTGCCAGGCTAAGAACCAAACAGCAACTAATCAGAGCTGGATTAATGTGCAGCCATGTAAAAGATCATGCTCAATGAAAGCTGACAATCGCTCCAAAATGCTTTGATTGCATGCAAGAACAATTTATAAAATGTTCTTATAAATGTATGTTCTAAAAACGTACATTAATTTATCAATTTCGCACATTTGCAATTGCGCCTCTTCAAGCTTGCTAATCAGAGGCGCTCCCGCCTACAGTGCGAACACTGCTTCAGAGTTTCACACCGTGAGCTAAAGTGCATGCAATGCAAGTGTGTATGCAAGCCTATACAAAAGTAGTAAACAAAATAGCTTACGTTTCATGTGTTCCATAGAAAAAAATTGGCAATTTTCCCTTTGGAATTGTAGAGCCTTCTGGCAATTTATTAATCTACAAAAATAAACAAGAGTGTGAAGAGTTATTTGCAAACATTTTAAAACAGTAAAGTCACTTCATCTCTTTCTAAAACTAACCACAAACTGGTGAATACATTAATGATGAAGAACAGCTTCCCAGAACTTTGCTTTCATCGCTAAACAGTTATTTAGAGATAATCAATCTATGCATGTTCACTCACTGGTCCATCAGGATACAGAATTTATCTGCATTATGGTTAAAAAAATAAACGAGTAAATTCGATGTGGCATGCTATTTGACAAGGGAAATCTAAGTGCATGTTGCTGTACTCAATATCACATGCATGCATGCGCGCACAGTGCCGCACACACACAAGCACATTTTCAGAAACCATTTAAGAGTTGACGAGATTTGTCCTAAGTATGAGACAGAGGAAACCCTTCCAGGTGGTCAGGTCCGCAATGTTGCATGGGGACTAGCATGATGTTATGAGTAGCCTACACTTTCCATCTCATCTTCCCACTGTTGATGGGAAGGTGAGACAGTGAGGGAGAGGACTGGCCTCCCAGCAGCACATGTCAAGGCTAAGAAACTGAAGTTGCTGACAATTCATAGCATGGCTAATCGTACGAAAACTGGGTTGCCGCTGAGGTGGGCTGTAAACTGATTAAATTTGTCACATGTGGTCAATTATAGTTGTTTGTTGTGCATGATAATTGATTGCTTTAGATTGATTTTATATTAATGGCCTGGATGTTCAGAGATTCTGGACCAAGTTACATCAATAAGGTGGAGATAGATCTAAATGCTTAAATCCAAAGCTGATTTCCTCTACATTCTAGCAAAGCTTTATGCATCAAAAACTGGCATTTAAAAAATAATTTTTAACATTTTCAAGAACAAAGTTCAATTGCAATAAGAACAGTTATATTGAGATTATTCACAATAGACAGACTCACCCTTGCTGGCCAAGGTGGATATCCTTTAACTTTTCCAAATATCAAATCTCCTGGCTGATAAGTTTGTGACTGCATAATCTGCAAATATCACTAATCATAGTAAATATATTTATGATGCAATATAATGCAATTTTTCATTTATAAAATTTGCAAACATTTGGACAATTCACAATTGGTTTATGTCAACATTGAGTTAGATATATATATCAAACAAGACGGCGCGGTTAAAATGCTGATTTGTTGATTGGACAGAGGTAAAATGCTCAATTTGAAAATGCCAATTGCAACAACAAAAGAAAGGGTTTGCATTGGTTGATTAACATACCCTAAATAAAGTCCATCACCTTTTTGATGTTTACTTGCTATTCTTCAATCAGCACTTAAACTACATAGTGTGTTATCTAATCTGGCCACTATCTACCTGAAATTCAACCTCTCAATATGCCCAGGCAGATTAATTTTTTGCTACTAAAACAGTTGATTTCGGTCTCTTTAATTAGCTGCCAAAGTAGTATTGAATATAACAAAGTGCATTGCTTTCTTTGATGTCTCTTCGCCTGTATTCTTCAATCAGTATTTTGCCTATTGATATGCTGATTTGGCTGGCAGGTAAAATGCTGACCAATCAGCTAATCAGCATTTTACCAATGGCCAATCAGTACTTACCCTTGCCCCCAACAAGAGTCCATTTTACCCTAATAGTGTCACTGAAACATTACTGGCTTTTCTTGAGCTATGGTGAGTCATAGCACTCTATTCTGTGGTGATCTGGTGCTACCAGACTGATGGAAACCTCCACCCATTTAATTACAAACTCAGTTTTTACACTAAGTGTATGCTATTATATTCGCGGGTGGTATACATGTACAATCAGGGGGTCTTCAGGTAGATAGTGGCCAGATTAGATAACACACTATGTAGTTTAAGTGCTGATTGAAGAAGTGCTGATTGTACATGTATACCCACGGCAGGACTGAACGCCATGCTAATGGTTAAAATGTAGCAGCACCAATATTTCCATTTTACGTTTCGTAATCGTAACACGGCAGTCATGCGCGATCTACTACTTCAAAGCAACTTCAATCGCTCTCTGCGCCTTAACATTCGGCATTCAGTAGTATAGATCAAATCAATCGCAGATTTTCAGTTTCAAACGGATGCGTAAGTCCACTTTAATCTGCCCTACATATTTATTTAGCATTAAAATAAAATGCTTACTAGTAAATGAATCGTAATAATCTTTCGCGATGTTCACAAAATCTCGCAAATGACAAAAAACGTCAGATGTCACTAGAAAATTCAATTGCACTTCCGCTCTAACGCAACATAATTTATTTGGAGCTATTATTTTAACGAAAAGAAGTACAGCATACGCTATGCGCTATAGTATGCTATACAATGATAGAACACTTATAAATAAAAGTGTTGGCATTATTTATAGAGAGTAGGCGCATTTCCAATGCCGATGGGCCAACAATCGAGATTGCGTTAATTAGTTTGATCAACGATCATCTCAAGAGAGTTGCAAAGTATGTTTAATTAATTTGATGTTTTATGTAATCGCAAAGAAATTAGCTATCATGCGCAGTGCAAGGAATGCAGCTGAGTTCGATTACCTACACAGCAATTTATCGTAAATGTGTTGCATTTAATCACTAAATTTGAACAGCACCACTCGCAGTGCGACCAGAGTATACTGTGGTGCGACCGTGCGACACTAAAATTAATAAGCGAAATGATGCAGATAGGTCCCAGCTTATAATCATAAAGTCTTATAAGATTTTAAAAAAATTTCGCTTAACGAATTTGTTGGAGTGTCGACAAAGTTCAGCAGATTCGGTGCCGCACAGGGTAACGAATTTGAAAACTGGTTTCAGTTTAAACCTATCGGTCGAGTTTATAGTCTTTGCTCTCAATGCTGACATTAGCGGGAAGAATTTTGTAAACAACAAGCATGGAGGCGAGGTAAAATTGAATTCGTGTAGTTTTGTTTGATTTAGAAATATATAAATAAAAAAATTCTCATAGCACCGATAGCAGAAAGTCTGTTCTTCATAACATGAATATTATAACCAAATTCGCAACAGAGAACTATATGAAACTATCGGTAATGCTATTTAATATAAATCTCTTTGAGCACTGGCTTCATCAGTCTTTGATAATCATTGAATGATTCACCTGCGGTCTCTTCATATTAAATCTCATGATGCTGCTTATTCTCCTGAAGTTATCTTTTCACTGCTGAACTGCTGCAAGTCAAGCATCTATTCCTGATTTCTCATCTTTGACTTCTATCTGTGTACTTTTGTACGAGTAATAATATACTGAGTTTGAATTATGTTCAAAACCATAATTGCATTTTTAGATCGATGGAGGAAATCGACAGGATGGTGCAGCATGCAAAGCTCGAGAAATCTGATTTGCATTCGGCTGTCCAGTGTCTCTATTTTAATCCTATGCTGGGAACTGATGATATTAAACTTCTGGAAGTCGACAAGTCTGTTCTCGAGGAACTGCTATCTGGCGGAAGGTTATTATCATCTAATGATGTTTAAATTATGAAGTGTAATTTTGTCATCTTTTTATGCCATTTGCCATTATTCCTTAACACTATTTGCATTTGGTATGGTCATTATTACTATTTGATTAAACGAAAATTGATTGATTGATTGACTAATATTCAAGTTTGCTGATTAAATTGCTTTATTTTGATCTTTGTTTAGTAGATGATTTTATATATTGTTTTAGATTGGTCAATATTATGTTTATTGTTTATATTGTAATCTATCATGATTTGTGTATTAGTTTAACAAAATGTCTGTTGTGGGAAACCTCTCCACAGTAGTGTTAGTACCTATTAGATATAACACTAGGTACCTGGTTCTTGTTCATGTCTCTCTCACCTCGTTCCCCCCCCCCCCCCCATGGTCAAAGCACTGTCGTATGGACACGATCTTACCTTACTCAGAGTTGTTTGCAATATGTCACTTGTTATCAATGTACTCAGTGGACAATGGACCATGTGTACATGTTTAGGCCTTCATTGCATAGTTACAGCTTCATCTGTTTTGTTAAATAAATCTGGTTTAAATGTTGTTTGATCATGTTTATAAAAAGATGTCTGTCTTATTTGTAGTCTGACGATTCGAGGATTGAAATCGGACACTGCTGTTCTTTGCACGAAGAAGACGACCTTTGAGATGAAAGAAGCCGAAACGTCGAACACGTTGCTCCTTCTACCTCAGTGTGCTACTGCTGCTGAACTGCCACCTGCCTCTGAATCTCCCATCTATAAAAAGGTAGATTTATAGTTACAGTTTCCATGCTGGTGCAAGAGTCTTGTGTGACGTTGTTATAAATTGGGAATGAAAATGTTATTATTATTAAATGTTATTATTATTAAATGTTATTATTATTAAATGTTATTATTATTAAATGTTATTAAATGTAATTCAATGTTATTAAATTATGTTATAATTTTATTATTTTCATGTAAGTAGGTGCTGTGACTTCTTTAATTAAGGGGTCAGTTGTTTTGAAGTTGGCTTCATGATGTTCTAGGCCCTCTAGGGTGTTCCTATGTAGCAGGATCTTCGATTCTTTCTGGGCCCTTCCTCTTGCAACCGCAGAAACTATGTTGTCATGACTTGTTCCTGTACCTACGGTTGGCCACAATAAAACAATTGATTGATTGAAATCGTGTTAATGTATTGTGGGTTTTTTATTCTAAGGTGGAAGCTGTGAGACAATCGTATTTTGAACTCAGACCGGTGAAACCTCGATTGAAACGACTACGCGAGCGTCTCGAAGAAAACGTTTATGATGGAAACATCGTAGACGACGAAGCTGGCCAAAAAAAGCGCAAGGTTATTCACTATTTGTATAAATCAACCAGATTCATTCGGTGTATAATTCTAATAAAACATCCTCAAGTCAGGTAAACCTCAAATGTTTTTATGTCATATAGTTGACATCAGGGGGTTAGATATGCTTTGTAGAACAATTAATCAACTGTTTTTTACTAGCCACGTTTTACATCTACCTGAAGCCGTGTTGCAACCTGATTTTTTTACTAAACTAATGTATTTATACTAACTTCTCTTCATAACAATATTCCAGATAGGTCGGTTAGCAGGATATCTTTTCAGAAATTCCTTTAAAGCTGCTATTCATATTGCTGCTCATTAAACATTTTCAGTCTATCTGACAGCATGCCAATGAAAGTAGATTTATTTATCCGAGATGGTGAGGGAGAGGACTATGCATTCACTCTCATATGCCGAGGCTAAGAAAATGAAGTCGGCTAGCACTTCAATCCCATGATTCATCTTCTAACTTTTGCTTTATGGATTCTTGTACTGTGGTTATAATAGGAAATGCCAGAAGATCCTGCTACTTAGAGACACCCTAATATCAAATTAAATCAAACATCATGCGAAGGCATTCTGTTGTGGTGCTTTTTTTACAGTACACGTTTGATGAATTGTTGGAGGAGGTCCAATCAAGCGAAGATGAATTAAGACGTGGATTAGAAGAAATCAAGGCTTGCCTGATTGATGGTGTGTGTGTGTGTTCCTCTTTTGACTTTAGGATTAAAGCATGACTTTTAAGAATTTTTTCAAAAGGAGTCTTGTAAATTTTGTAATTATAATATCGCAGGCTTTTTTCATGGTAGGTCTTATTGCTGTGTGGCATATGGCTGTCTTCTTAGTCTAACAGTCTATTCTTTCTGTTACATGATGCTTTCTTTTTTCTTGTAAAGGCAAGAACAATCAATCCACTGTATTTCACATCTACATGAAACCGTTTTGCAGCACGCCAACCTGATTTTTTTAACTAAACTATTATATTTATAATATAGGCTGCATCAGATCATTAAGATCCTTTACTTGATGTACAAAACAGAATAAGTACTTCTTTGGGAGGCATTTTCTTCACACTAGTCTTATGGTTCAGCTGCAGCTAACTATGTTATGTGTATATTATATTATGTGTCTTATGTTCATTGTTACCTTTAGCTATTGTGTTTCTCCAGGTCACTGGCGCCTCTTAGACTTCGATTATCAGGTTCAGTTGTTGACGAGCATCATAGCAGCTGTGGACGAACATTCATGGTCCATTGATCGCATTCCATTCGCTGAAGTGTGTCAGCAGCTTCAAGATCTGTATCCTCTGTATGTTATGCATTGCTTTACTTGACTAATTATACGTCATTTACATGTGTAAGGATGTTTTACCACTTGGTCATCCTTCAGGGCTGTCTGCAAAGTTGTAATTAGCAATTTGGCAGTTTCTATTGCGATGGTGCTCGATGCACCAGGAATTTGAACAGGGAGGGTGGTTTTTTATCTCCAATGCATATGTCCACATTTGTTCTTAATGATGTTAGCACTGTTTGTATGTATGTATGTTTGTATGTATGATTGTATGTAATTATGTATGTATGTTTGTATAATTGTATATGGACATTTATATAGCACCTTTCAACAATGTCACAAAGGCGATTAACGTAGCTACCCAGCAGTTCTAAACAAGTGAGACGTGTATCTATGTATTGTATGTATCTATGTATTGTATGTATCTATGTATGCATGTTTGTATGAAACATATTTATCATTTAGCACATCTTAGTACCTTGCACGTCACAGAATTAAGCAAACTTATGTATTTAATGATTATTGAAAATATTTCCTCAATTCTGCATTATTTTGACTAACATAGGTTCATGAGGTACTGGCATAGGACACAGAGATAGTTCTGTGTATTGGAATGCATCTACATGTATCTATCGGTCTATTTTGATACTGGTCTGTTTTGACTGTTTTACGTGTGACTTGTAATTAACTATATATGATTATGATTGTGTTTCAGTGATATCATTCATCACATACTGGATGGTTTTGCGGTAGCTAGCACATCTACTGGTAAGATCTTTGTATTTTGCTTTTACCATTTAAGACATTTATTTATATTTATTTTTTGGTAAGTAAGGAACTCTACATATGAGACTCTAGAATTGTTCACTGAATGTGATTAATGGTCATTGTGTTAATTCTGTTTTCCGTCTAATGTTACATGTTAAAGCTATATTCACGTATTTTGTTGTTGATGTCGTTTTGGTGATTTGCATGTATATTTTTTCTGGTGCAGATGGATTGGTTTACTATAAGCTGAAAGATGATGCAGTCTCGCGATTCTACGCTGAATTAATCCTCTCCGCTACACCCGAGGTATGGATGTGCATGTGTATGCATGTACATGTATGTGTATTCATGTATTTATTTATACAGATATTATGAGGTATGGATGTATATGTGTATCCATGTATTTATATATGCTGATATGTTTATATATGCATGTATGTTGTATATTTGTCTGTGTTTCTGTGTATATAAATCTGCATGTATATGTGCATGTATGTGTAAATGTTTGCATGTGTTTTTGTTTGTATGTGTGCATCTTATTGTCTGTTTAATAGTTTTAAGGACGTGCTACTTTGATAGGTTGAAAAAAATGAGTAAATCACTTTCTCTGTTAGAACAGTACATCTTTACATCTGGAAATTACAGTGCTAATCTTTAAGACAACTCGAAGGAACTCAGGTGCAGGTTGTTCCTGAGCAGTATCTATTTTGTGACATAAACACAATGTTGACCACATTTGGGCCTTGAAAATAACTTTCCTAGTGTTAGTTATTCAGCAGCATTGCTATAAAGCTAAGGAGTGTGTTGTTAACGACAGAGTATCTTGTGTACTTCTGTACTGATTATTACATTCTGAATGTAAGGATGTAACAAAATGTATTGCTGCTTATATTATATTCATTTGTGTTTGTTCTTCGAAGTTTAATCTTCACGACTTCGTAGAAACCTGGCAGATGGCCGTTCCAGATGGAATGCACACGGATCTTAGTCAACTGGAGGTCGGAATTATGCTCAAGTTTCTGATTTTTTGTCACTGGATAAATGAAAAATTTATATAGCACCACTTTAGGGGAGATTCCTCAGATGAAGTTTGTATTAGTCTCTTCTACTGCGACTATTGAGATGTTGATGTCAAGACCATGCCGCCATCGAAATGAACGGTTTTCTACAATGTTTGAGAACATTGTAGAAAAAAAGGGCCAAGAAAGACCCTGAAGTTCATTATGGAGTTTGTTTGCTAGGTAACCTATTCCAGAGGGAAGGACCTTAGTTGAGGTGTTAGAAGAAGCTGGGATATGGTTAAGCCCTCCCCCAACAACAACAGCTAAAGCTCGGATGCCATATGGGGATGGGTTTAGGGTAATAGTAAAACTCTGGCACAAAGAGTGCATGGATGTGGTTTCACTTCCTGCTACCCTCCGAAAAGGTCTGCTCAACCTTTCATTTGGCAGTTAGCGTTGGTAAACTGAGGATTAGGATATGATGGGCACCTTGCATGGCTGCCGACAGTTAAATTCGAGACCTGTAATAATTAATTTGTGATCATCCGTTCATTACTGGATACATATTACATACTGTATTGTGTCAGTTTGAAAAATAAACGAAGATTATTATAATGATGATGGTGTTATAAAATTCATGAGATAGTGATTTGTACAAGAGATTCTGCAATGTGTTATTAAAGATTACTGATTTGCTCTTCGTTTATATTTTATTGACATTTCATGTTTTGAATGTCTTTTTATATTTAACGGATTGAGTTTTTAGTCGTGGCATTAATCTTTAAACTGACTTTTATTTGCAGGACATGGTGTTAGTCGATCGAGACGCGCGTCCTGAGGTCATTCGTCATTTTCCAGTTTCCGAACTTCCAGAGGACGTCGAAGAACGGTGGAATAATAAATAAATCTTTAGAAACATATGTGCTGACTCAGCGTATATTGCTCTCTTTTGAACGTATCTTTGTGTACGTGGAAAATGTGCCTTGTTGGCGCCCTTAAGTAATTTAAAGGATTTTTGCAGGCACTTTCCAAATGCTTCTCATATCTGAAAAGAGTATTATTAATTTTCCTTCTTCAAGTCTAATACTTCTTATTATTTCACAACTTTGTTTTTCCCAATGTTTCCGTGTCTGAATAGTTATTTCGCAAGAATCGCTATGTGAATCTGTAGATATGATACATTGCGAGCTGTGAGTTTCATGTCCTGCTGTAAATTCGATGTGTTAATTGTGATTTGTACTTCGGATCTGTATGTATTTGTAGTGACTCTCACAGAAATCCTTATGGATGTTGAGTAATAGAAGTTTAGCAAAGCCAATCTTTTAAAATGATGAAACTAATGTGGCATTTTAGGAAACGTGAAATTCATTTCCTGAAATTTCAGTGGATTTATTTATTTATTTTTATTTTGCTGTATAATTTCCTTCAGCTGTAATGTAAAATATCTTTTGGGCTGTGATTTCTTTAGCATGCATTTTTAATTGACAGTTTTCAAGAGTTGTTTCGTGCAAAAGCTCGCTGGACGTTAGAGGAAATAACTCCTTATGTAGAGTGAGTCTGTCTTCCTTTCTGTTTTGAAAAATATTTATTTCTACTATTTCTAACACTGACAATGTCTAAAAAAGCGTTGAATTAACGTGCAAGGCCAGTTTCTGGCCATATAGATTTATGTATGCTAATTGTTGATGTCCTAATGGCTGTTATTAGATTATGATTTTTTCATAGTAACTTTGAAGTTATTAGATTTTTAAAATCTAATATGTGAATGTTAAACTTTTTTAATTTAATATATTTATACAATAATATTATACGTACATAATAATTATGTTACCGGATTCTAGAGAGTCTTAGGGTCATTTGTACACGTTGGATTAGATGCCCAATAACTCTGATATGCTCTGTTGAATGTTGTTTTGAGTTAACACTGTCTTCATGTTCATTTATTGTAGAGGATTGTGTTTGGATAAACAGGGCATTGGAGTGCTACTCACGAAATATGCTCGAGTCTCGTCCCAGAATGGAATCAAACTGTACAGCAGCAAGAAACTCTAGTAATCATCCCTAGTGTTCTACTTTCAATTGCTGTCCTACTCGTTATTGACTTATTCTAGTGTTGTGCACTCAAACTGGGGGGATGCTGTTGTGAAGAAAATCCCATGATACTGATGTCATCTCAATTGCGAATAAATTACATATTTACTGTCTAACTTGACTTATGGGAAAATGAATTTCAAATCTGTGTTGGATGCTCTATCTTGCCTGGAGTTGTAGGTAATAGAGCAACTAAATAATCACAACAATACAGAGAGATCAGATTGAATAAATATTTATAAATTTTTAAATCAATTTTTCTACCAAACATCCTTTTGTTAAAGAGTGTATGTTTCTTATGATCAAGGTAATTACATATATGACTTCATGAAATCAATTTTTGGGTTGAGACTACTGGGCTATTAACCTTTTACAAATTATTTTTAAACTACAAATTTATTTCAATGACTTTTAGTAAAACAGTAGATTTGTTATACAAAGAACGCAGAAAGTCAATGAAAGTCTAACTTATCATTAGACCTTTTTCCAATAAGGCAATATTTATAATATCGGTTCCAGAGTAAATGTGGAATTAGTGAATCAAGGTCTACTCTAGCAAACTGCATCGGCATAGGCTCCCCAAAATTACCTACTACATGTATAAAACCCCTTCCATTGTTCCCATTATGTTTTGCTCTCTCTCTTATTGTTTTGTTTTGTTGGCACTCTTATGTTCACTACTTCTGAAACCGGTGGTCATCTCACAATGTGGGCAATTTTATAGCGTTCGAAGCTGCCTGTGAAGTGCACTAATGAATCATCATGACCAGTTCAGGCAAGTCTGAAGTTGGTGTTTATTACACCTGTAGGCTTTCTTAAAATGTTCGCTATTTGGATGTAGGTCGTCAACATTGGGCTTACCCAACCCCTTCTATGATTTTGATATTTCTTCCCTCCCCTTTGCAGATGTCTGTAGCGATGACCCAAAGCATGGCATTTCAAATTCATTCCTTTGAGCTAGAACCTCTACAATGTCTACATGTTTACAATGTTTGTAATTAAACCAGTAAATTTTGGAGGCTGTAGGCCTACTCTCCCATTTTCCTTGTTTATTTTTTCTTATTATCGGTAGTAGATTGTTGCTCCATCTTTGTTTTCGATGGTTCTTCCTCCTTTGTCTTGGATGATTCTTCTACCTTTGTCTTGGATGGTTCTTCTGTCTTTGTCTTGGACTGTTTCTCGTCGGTCGTGGACTTCGACGTGCTTCCGTCCGTCTTTGCTTTCGGCTTTTTCTTCACGTTCACGCTCATGTTGTAGAAGTTATTGTCGTCGTGCGGCGGAGGCAGTCGACCGAAAATCTCCTTCTGCCGTTTGCGGTTGGCCGGTTTCACTTCCTCCTCGTCCTTTTCCTTCTTCCCGTCGGCTTTCGAGGTTTTGTCGCTAGTTTTGTTGTCGGCGGGTGTTCCTTTTGCCGGTTCTTGCTTCTGCTTCTTTTCGTTTCCCTTCGATTCTTTTTCTGCGGCAGCCTCTGATTTTTCGATCGACCCCATCGCCTGAAATTGAATGTAAACAAACTACGGCTGATGATTTTAGTGATTAAATTAATTGATATTTGATGAAAATTTTAATAAATTCATTTTCTGTTCTTTAGATAATTTTATTGAACTTATTTTATGATGTCAAACCTGTTTCTGAAATAAACAATGAATTAATAAGGTTTATGATATTATAGGTTTAATATCTAGCAAATGCACAATATATTTCAGTGTTTGAGCAGAGACTGCATAAGTGATGCAAGCTTAAACACCTGGGCTACATAAAGTCAGTCAGTCATATCCAGGCAGGAACAAAAATGTTGTGGTCAGTTTTAATTCCAAGGATCAGTTTTCCATTTCTTAAAAAATTAAAAAATTTCTTTTGTTTATTTACCCAGACGTAGAATGTGACCGGGGCATTCCTTCCGACCGATTGGACATCGCTGAATTCAATCTTGCGCAGGATTTCCTTCGCTCTCGCAACGATTTCCGGATGAGCTTTCGAAGGGTCAAAGTTCACGACCCTTCGACACAGACCTTCGTTACCGTAGGGATTGCAGATGCGCTGGCAGTTCTTCCAACTCTGAGGATGAACGAAAAAAACAGTTGTGCAATGCGAAAGCATTCGTTAATAACTTAATAATGTTAATAAAGATTCGTTATCAGCAGCAACTGTTGGACATTTTCATGTTCGATGACTCTGTTTAACGACCTTGACTGCAAGTTTCTGGGAAACATACATTCTTTTGTATGGCAGTATGTCACATATTGGCATGGCAGTGTGGCACATACTGCCAAGGTCGTAGCTAGGGGGTGTTTTGGGTGTTTGAACACTCCCCGAAATGGAAAATGTAAAAAATAATATAACGCATTTACTAGCGCACGATGTAAAAACCATGAAATAAAACTATGAAAATACCCCCGAAATGAAAAATGTAAAAAAATTTTTTAATAGAATGCATTCACTAGCACATATGAAAAAACATGAAATTAAGCGAAAAATGGTATGAAAGCCGTTTCCGACGACTAAAAAAGGTCGTCGGAAATTCTCCTTCGAAGAAACACTCCCCGAAATCAAATCCTGACTACGTACGGCCTTGCATACTGCTACCGGGAGTTATGCATTGGGTTGACAGCAATATGTCTTGCTTTACATTGTTGTGTTGTATTAATCGAATGTCAGTGTAAGGTCAAATGACACTACAGACTTAATCTGTCGGGTCGAACTTGATCTGGCGTCTGTGAAAACTAGACAAATTTTCTGTCATTTTAGACCAACACCAAAGATCTAAACTTGATCTGTCATATTAAGCAAACATCAAGTGATCTGAACCTAATCTGACATCTTAAATTTTCACAAATAGATCGAAAATTGTGCAAATAAATCTGTTGTTTTACAGCAGCCCAAAAGATCTGAACTTAACATCTGACATTATTTTAACCAACACCAAAAGATCTGAACTTAACATCTGACATTATTTTAACCAACACCAAAAGATCTGGCCTTAACATCTGACACATTATTTTAAATAAACACCAGTAGATCTGGCCATCACGTTCTTCATCCATGTCCTCCTTGCGAAACCCTGGCACAAGGAGGACATGGATGAAGAACGTGATGGAGGACCTAGAAATGAAGGGCTTGGACATACGAAGAGTGGTGGATAAGACCAGAGATAGAGCAACTTGGAGAGGTCTTGTAAAGGCCTCATCGTCAGCATGCGCTTGACGGAAGAGAAATTGGAAATTGGGAGATCTGGCCTTACATCTGTCATATCCTCGTCCTCTCCGACAAGCAGCAGCGCCGCCTGGATGACTTTTCGTAGTATTTCCGGCGGATTCTGATATCGTCGAATCTCGGCCACCGTCTTTGAGTCCATAGCGAGGGACACAGCCCTCGGCTTCTCCTTCTTCTTGCTCTTCTCGTGACGATCCAGAAGGTTCTTTGCTTCTCGTACTTCCTGTTGGAGGTATGGAGAGAGGCCGTCCTTCTTGATCGACTTCAGCTCGCTCTTTACTCCGTCGTCCTCGCCTTTATCCTTCAGTTCTTTGCAGGCTTTTAGAAGCTCTGCGTACATGTAACAAACAAAAGCAGATCTCTGGAGAACTCCGCTGGTGAATTTTTGCGGTCTTGTTTGCACTATGGGTGACTTAACTTAACGAGCAATCATGAACTGTGCTTGAGAGACAGATAGCATGAAGAGAGACAGACCGACAGACAGAGAGACAGACAGAGGGACAGAGAGAAAGAGAGAAAGATAGATAGATAGATAGATAGATAGATAGCTGGTGGGTGGATGGATGGATGGATGGATGAATAGATAGATAGATAGATAGATAGATAGATAGATAGATAGATAAATAGATAGATAGATAGATAGATAGATAGATAGATAGATGAAACCACGAATTGAGGTGGATGTGGATAGAGGAGACAGAGATGGACTGAGAATGAGAGCGAATTCTAGGATGAAACAAAAACAATTGCTAGTAGCATCCATTGATTGTTAAGGAACGCTGCCAACGATGATATACCACCAGTGACCAGTTATGCCTATGCTGCATTCGAATGCCTACTGTTTCTTGCGGTGATGACCGGTAGGTGTATCTCTCCAGCCTCCTTCACCCTTTCGTTGTCATGGAGACCCGCATCGTGACATCTCTGAATCGCCTTCTCCACCTTATCCTCATCCTGCTGACGAACGGAGTTCCTCAGGTCTTCTAAGGCAACGCTCTTGTTCAGGTCTGCAAAACGAAATTCAACAGATACAGGGGCGGAGTTTGGTTTCCGTTTTTGGAGGGGCTAACCCTGAGTCTGGGCCTTCTGGAGGGGCTAACCCCGAAAAATGGTTAAAAAGTTGAATCTGGGCCTTCTGGGTGGCTTGGCCCCCCCCTAGCCCCTGATAAACTCCGCCCATGAACAGATAGCCTACTGAAGTTAAACGCTTCAGAACTGCAATCAATCAATCGATCTGAATTTATGTAGCACCCCTTCAGATCCCTACTCAGGCGCTCCCGGTCCAGGCCAGTAAAAAACGGCAGTAAAAAACTTTGTTCCAAAAAACTGTATGTCCTAATTATGTAATGCAACTTCTAGAAGATCAGTCCGTCAACGGGAGAGACGGACAGTCAGATAGACAGACTGTCTGGACAGACAGTCAGACATACAAACAGTCAGACAGACAGACAGACAGCTAGAGGTTGACAGATTGAGACTGATAGCCATGGCAATTTTATAAACAGAAGATAAGAACATCAGTTTACATTTTGTAATATGAAAAAGTTAAGCAATTTACAGCAACTTGAAGATTGGCATATGAGTCAGAAACCACTTGAAGCTATGTAGGCCCTTAATTGTAGGGCCCACTTATGTTGGGTGGTTGACTTATCATTTTTGGGTGGCATAAATTAATTCGGACTGACTGAGAATGCTTTCTGTTCATTTATCATAGTTTTTTTTCCGAAGAGCGAATTAAGTTTTGAAGAAGATAGCCTACGATAGATTGGCCAATAGATGTTCGCAAAAAGTATGTTCTACATGGGTAGGCCTACGTGATTGCGCGTGAGTGTGATCGTGATAACAGACAGACAGACAGACAGACAGACAGACAGACAGACAGACAGACAAACATAGGCCTACAGATAGACGGACAGGTGTAAATACTGTAGGCCTACCTGGTTGTATTGTCGCCGGAAGCCGGTAGATGAATTCCTTAATTTAGAACCCAGAAAACTGACAAAATCATTTACACACCTATTATTGCTGTTGCTATGCTGCTGCTGCTGTTGTTGTTGTTGTTGTTGTTGTTGTTGTTGTTGTTGTTGTGGTTATTATTATTATTTTTTTTGCCCCGAGGTATTTAGGATCCCTCAGGGACTTATCGCCTAACTAATGCTATAAAACCAGTCCGGAATGGCCCTACAGACATATTATTATTATTATTATTATTATTATTATTATTATTATTATTATTATTATTATTATTATTATTGTCACAACCTCCTTGTAATCACCTCCTCCTATCAGTCTCTTCGGAAGCTTCTTCGTATAAGTTCGTGGTAGCGTAGGCCTATCCCTAGATAACTGTTTCATTAGCTAAATGGCTAGGTTAAAGAATCTACAGTCTTTCACTGTTTTGTTAACCAACAACGACGACGTGTTTAACTCTTCTTATTATACTCCAAAATCCGATATAAAGTAAAACGATCAGCAACAACACAACAATGACTACACTTGCGTTATCATAACAACTACACGACTACTATCTTCATCAGTCTACTCTATCGCAACTCAACAACAACTCTTACAGCCAATCTCAACGGCTCTCAACACGCAACTCTCCTTCTTCACTTCCACTCCCTTCTTGTACAATTAACGTACGCTCGTCTAGACGTCACGTGCTGTCCAGACAATCACCTGTGCAGACGCCGCGCGGCAATTTGCACCTGGCCTACTTACGTCGCTGTACGACAATCGGCGTGCACTGATTAAATTAGCTGACATTACCTCCTTCCTTTCTTTTGAAGAGAGCTAATTAATCTTAAAAATTAGCGAACGTATAATGCTTAAACTAAATACAAACAATTCTTATACTAAATGCAATCACAAAATACCTTATACTACAATCTCGATAAGCAGTCTGCTACTACATTCAACTTTCCTTTCTTATAGTTCAACAGAATGTCAAAATTTTGCAATGATAAAGACCATCTGACTAACTTAGCAGACTTCGACATTGACTCAGTCAAATAAACTAAAGGATTATGATCAGTGAACACATTAATCTTGGAACCAATAATGATTTCTTTCAATTTGTTTAAAGCCCATATGATTGCATAGGCTTCCTTCTCAATCGTCGCCCATCTCCTCTGGGTATCTGTCAGCTTCTGGCTGATAAATGAAACGGGACGTTCTATCCCCTCATCGTCCACTTGTGACAGCACAGCCCCCACAGCAAAATCACTGCTATCACAGTACAAATTAAATGGTTTGCCAACCTCGAACATGTACAGAATAACATTCGATAAAACAATTTCTTTAAGAGAATCAAAAGATTTCTGGTGGTCCTGAGTCCAAATAATGTTCTCAGGTGTCTGCTTGCTAGTTAAATCTGTCAATGGTTTAGCAATCTCAGCAAAATTACAAATAAATTGTCTGTAGAAACCAAAGAATATCAATCAATTAGTTAGCAAATGTTAGGATTCTTCGGGTTCAGCACCACTTCCTGTTCTACCAGTGTACATAATCCAGGTTTGTCCGAAACTCTGTCTGCATAACAGTTCAGTACATCCAGTAGCTGTTTCTGTTGCTCGCTCGTAAGATGTCCGATCTGTTCATAGTCCAATTGCAGCGATTTCTGTGTCGTCTCTGCATGGTCTTCTTTCAATGGTAGCTCTACCACTGATCCGAATTCGTCGTCCTCTTCCACGATGAGACCACACGATAATGTTCTTGCGATGAACTTCCTCATTTTGTTGGCATGGACGATTCGTCGGCCGTTTTCATTCATGTCCACCAGATACGAATACTTGGATCTTCTTTGTAGCACTGTACATGGACCATGCCATCGTGAGATCAATTTATTGGTTGACGTTGGATACAGGACGATGACGTTTTCTCCTGGTTCGAATTCTTTATCCTTGGCCCTCTTGTTGTATTGACTGGCGTATTGTTTTTGCTTTTCCTCTGCACAATTCTCAGCAAATATCAAAGCTTTCTCCATGTCTGCTCTTAAGTTCTTCAGGTACTTTGCTGGTTGTACTCCAATGTTTGGCGGTAGATTTATTTCTTTGGTCCAGCTTTCCTTTAAGATAGTTAATGGTCCTCTTGGCATTTTTCCATACACCAGCAGATATGGTGCCACTCCTGTCGTTGCGTTAGAAACTTCTCTTAATGCCCATACGGTAAACGGAATGATTTTATGCCACTGTCTTGGATTTTCCACAATGACATGATGTACCATCTTCTTGAACGTCTGGTTCCATCTCTCGACTAATCCGGCTGCCTCTGGATGCCCCGGTGAATCGAATCGTGGACAGCATCCCATCAATTTCAAAAATTCTCTTGTAAGACTGGCTGTAAAATTCGTGCCTCTGTCGCTGGTGATCACAGACGGCACCCCCACGTCAATGAAAAGCTTCATCAAAGCTTCGCACACAGCCTTAGCAGTCAATGACTTCAGCAAGAAGATTGTCGGCCATCTTGTACATGAATCCACTATGCACAAGCAATACTTATGCCCAGCTGCTGACTTCGGTTCTATTGGGCCTACCACGTCCATAGTCATCCGTCGGAATGGAACATCTTCCCTTGGAATTGGTGTAATCGGCACTCGATCCATCACCAAACTTCGTGCCTTCAGCTGACACTTCTCACAGGACTTACAAAATTTCACCACGTCTCGACGCATCTTTGGCCAGACAAAGGACAACTTGATTCTCTCTCGTGTCTTCTCTTCTCCCAAGTGTCCGCCAAATACTGACTCGTGAGCTAATTCCATTACTTGAATTCTTCTCTCTTTCGGTAACACCAACTGATACACAAGCTGATCCAGCATTTGATGCTTCTTATACAGCAATCCATTCACCACGCTAAACTCTGATCCTTTGTCTTCAGCGATCCTCCACCACGATTTCAGTGACTCGTCATTTCTCTGCTGCTCCTCGAATTTCTTCGCATCTTCCAGCTGTCTTTCATCGTTCGAATTCTCTGTGAACAAGTCCCTCATACTTGTCTCCAGTTCAGCGTCGCTTCCGGAATCTTCACTATCATTTCGTTCACATGCAGCCATCTCTTCTTCAGTTTCATTGTTCTCAGATGTTGTTCTTTCGTCATCTTGGATGCTGAGTTCATCTTCGCTTTCCGTGTCATCTTCTTGCGAACTTTCGTTTATCGTTTCATCTTCTCCGTCTTCGACTTCTGCTCTCCGACTTTGTGCTCTTGTAGTCACATTCGCTTGTAGCTCTCCTTGCAATATACTGATTGGTGGAACCTCTTTCAGTTCTGCAATTATCTCTGGATGTAGCAGGAACTTTTCTGGATTTTCTTTACACAGTTCTGCTGAAATGCTGGCACACACTAAAGTTAAATATGGCGCGATATTTATTGTCCTGTCCTCTGTAGCTGCTCCTTCGTTACGACCGCTCATCCGCACTTCGATTTTCACCAACTTAGCTGGAATCGGCTCTCCAGCTACACATTGCAAATGAACTCTGCCGATTTCTTCTACTGTCGTTCCTTTCAGCAGTTCCTCGTTGATTACTGGTATCTCGGTCCCCGAGTCAATCAACGCCTCGACTTGCACAGGCTGCCCATCAGTCCCACGTATCTCCACATTTACATGCTGCAACGATATCTTCTTTATGCGTTGACACTCCTCTTTACTTTTTGTTTCTCGACAACTTTCTGCAATGGAAGTAGTCTTTATCGCTTCTTTCAGTATGGTGAACTGCGGCGTACACTTCATCACTGACTTTACTTCTGTTTCTTGGTTGCATTGTTCTTCCCAACCAGGAGGTGCATTTATCACTTGTATCTGGTTTACTCGAAGATTTTCTGCACTTCTGCTAAAGTTCTTCCTCAGATTTGCCGCTCCTGGTGCTTGGCAATGTTTTATTAGGTGTTTATCAGAATTGCAATTGTGGCAACGCTTCTTGATAAAACTTCTTTGCTCCTTGTTCTCCCACTTGTTGTACGGCGTGTAAGATGCATTACTTTCTGTTGGGCGTCCCAGCGGCGGAGTTCGATTGTAGGCTTGTCTGTCCCACGTTGACTGTTGTTTATCTTGCGACCACTGCTTTCCAGAATAATCATCTTTCTTTGCATCATTACTCTTGGCTTGGCTTCCGGTGTCTTTGCTATCTTTGTTCCACTTGGGTTGCTTTGGACTATTGTCCCATGCTTCAAATTTCGGTTTGTCTTGGAACATCACACCAATCCGATTGTTTACATGTATATCTGCGAGATCTGCAACATTACTAGCTTCCAAGCATTCTGTGCCCTCTTTTGCTAAGACAAACTGCAGTGGACCTGGTGGTAAACATTCTTTCAGCTTATCCGCCACTAACAAATCAAACAGCTTCTCGTAGTCTTTGTCCACTCGTCTACTTCGGACATAATAATTCAACAGGTTCTTCAGCCTAGCCGTGAACATCGTATACGTTTCTTCGGCTGTCTTCTTGGCATCTGCAAACCTGGACCTGTACTCACGAGCTGTTAACTTGAATTCCTTCAACAAGTGCTCTTTCACTGCATCGTATTTATCTAAATTCTCAAATGACAATCGATTCAATACCGTTCGCGCTCTCGGGGTCATCAATGGCAACAACAATTTCACCCAATATTGCTTTTCCACAGCGAAGCTATTGAATGCATTTTCAACTGTTTCAAAATATAATGGCACTTCCATCATATCATACGGCATCTTCGGTAACACATGCTTCATTGCGTCACCTATCTTCTTAATCTTGGACACCATTGTCTCACTTTCTTTGAGTCTAATCTGTTCTGACACTTCTCGGCTCTTACGATCATCTTCGTCTCTCTTCTTCAGTCGATCTTGATCTTCGATTCTCCGCAGTTCTTCCTGTTCTATCTTCTGTTGTAATAGTTCTAACTGCTTTCTGCGTTCTTCTTTTTCAATGGCCATTTCTTTAAGTTGAGCCTCCTTGATAGCAAGTTTCTTTTGTTCTAACTGCATCTGCTCTTCTCTTTCTCTTTCTGCTTTTTCCAAATTGTCTTTTCCGGCTTGAAATTCTTCCTGACGAATTTCTTCTGCTCTCTCCAGTTCTTGTAAACGCATCTTTTCTTTTTCTTCCTCGCGAGCCTTTTTGTCCTCAATCTGCTGCTTTCGTATTTCTTCATCGCTTTTTCTTGCTTTTTCGTACTCTATCATTAACTCCGTCCGTCTCCGTTCTGATTCATCACGATCGAGTCTCATTTGTTCTAGTTGTATCTGGAACTGCTGCCTCTGCATGTCTATCTCTTGTTGTCGCAATTCTTTCTCTTCTTGCTTACGTTCTTTCTCCTCTTGTCTGCGCTGCTCTTCTTTCTCTTTTTCTTCTTGTTTGCGCTCTTTCTCCTCTTGTCTGCGCTGCTCTTCTTTCTCTTTTTCTTCTTGTTTACGCTCTTTCTCCTCTTGTCTGCGCTGCTCTTCTTTCTCTTTTTCTTCTTGTTTACGCTCTTTCTCCTCTTGTTTACGCTGCTCCTCTTTCATTATCATGAATTGCAGCAACGCCTCCATAGACATCGGTGCCTCAGGCTTCTCCACTGGCTTCTCCGCAGCGCCTCCGACAGCACCTTCTTCTTCTTCTTCTTCTTTCTTAGCCCAAACCTCGGCTAAATTTCTCATCAATTCTTCCCTCGACATCTGTTCAACTTCTTCTGCGTCTACGCCTGCTTCAATTAATAATTTTACTAGTCTCTCCGAAGACATCTTCTTAATAGCCGCTTGCTTTTGCTCCGTAAGTTTCTCCATCTTACTTCTTTACTTTACAGATGCTCGATAAAATAGTAGGCTACTCTTCAAATGTTTGCAATTGACTGACTTCAATTCTTTAAGCAAACTTCAATAGACAAGCAAGTTTTTCTACCTTGTAGTCGTTGTGTTGTCGTTTCTCACTGACGTACGGATGCTCGATGTATCGTTGCTGCTCCCGTGTGCTCGGCTCCTCGATAAATTCACAGCGTCCGTTCCTCCACAACGTCTGTTGATTGGATAGAATCCCTCCGTTCGTAACTACGATCGTTCTCCTGCAACTTGGATCGTTATCCTGCAACTTGGATCGTTATCTCACCGCAACGACACCAAATGTCACAAGTCTTATCCCTCTTCTTCTCTACGTGTGACCTTCAGTCTCTTCGGAAGCTTCTTCGTATAAGTTCGTGGTAGCGTAGGCCTATCCCTAGATAACTGTTTCATTAGCTAAATGGCTAGGTTAAAGAATCTACAGTCTTTCACTGTTTTGTTAACCAACAACGACGACGTGTTTAACTCTTCTTATTATACTCCAAAATCCGATATAAAGTAAAACGATCAGCAACAACACAACAATGACTACACTTGCGTTATCATAACAACTACACGACTACTATCTTCATCAGTCTACTCTATCGCAACTCAACAACAACTCTTACAGCCAATCTCAACGGCTCTCAACACGCAACTCTCCTTCTTCACTTCCACTCCCTTCTTGTACAATTAACGTACGCTCGTCTAGACGTCACGTGCTGTCCAGACAATCACCTGTGCAGACGCCGCGCGGCAATTTGCACCTGGCCTACTTACGTCGCTGTACGACAATCGGCGTGCACTGATTAAATTAGCTGACAATTATTATTATTATTATTATTATTATTATACTATTATAATTGTTCTATAATTATATATTAGTTGTCAAAGGTCAATTTCAGTTTTCTAATGGCTGCCGGACCGTGGCCCCGGGCAATCCAGATAAGGTGCCCTGGTAGGCAACTGCGTTGAAGCGTTGGATTGTAATTGAGATCTTCTGGAACAGATATCCTGTTTCGCGCAAATCACCAGAGATCTTCGACAGCCGGCGACCGATATCGGATACAAAGGCGAGACCCTCGTTGTTGATGGGACCCATAGTTTCCACGGCTAACGGGACAAAGAGGTATGTCCTTTGAAGGTCCAAATATTTAGTAAGCTTCCTTGTGGCGGCTTTCTCCGCCGCTCTCCCTGCTTCGGTCGCGTTTTCGAGAACATACGAGGCAGCTACCGTGTCCACCACGGTCGCGTCCCAAATTAACGCTCGCCCGTTACTCCATGGGATTAGGGTCTGGCCGTCCGGTCGTTTCCCGTCAGTCCTGGCGAGGCCCGACGGCTCCTTGATTGCAGGAGTTCCAGCTCTGTTAAGACTTCGGTAGACTAGGTCGTTGATGGTGCTGTGTCTTGCCTGTCTACCGAATCCAAGAGAGCATGAAAGCCCATGTGAGCCCCTTGCTGAAACAGGGGCGCCACAAACACACGTGTGCGGCTCACAGATGGCCGTTCCCAGTCGGAGGCCAACCGCAACTCTCACAGCCTCGTCGCTCAGTCTGAGATCGAAAGCGGTCAGCGGAAGGGCATGAAGCCAGTCCGAGGCGTGTGGTGCCATTGAGGCCTTTAGACGTGCCCGATCGTATGGGTCTTGTAGCTTAGACTCGATGGATAGCACGGTCGTAAGCAACAGCGGATTGTCCAGTAGTGACTGCTTGTGACCTGGATATTCCGTTGGATCTCCCGTCTCAGAAATCCGCATCCACTCGGACCGCGCTGAATCGGATGAATCGTCATCGATATTCCAGGCCGTTCCCAAGATGAGGGACTGGATGGAGAGGGTGCCAGCGGCAGAAGCCAAAAAGGCTGGAAGTGCCAACGAAGACACCCTCCTAACTCCCAGTCCCCCTAATCTGATTGGAAGGGAGGCCTGCATCCATTGGACGTCGGTCAGCGAAATGTTTAATATCCTTTCAAGCCCACCCCTGAGCAGCTCGTCGTAATCGTGCAATCGAGGGTGATCGTGGCAAGGGGTGCATCTAAGTATGTGAATCAGCCGTGGCGAGCCCAGCGAGCATCTCAGAATCAAGAGGGCGTCCTGCTTGGCGACGAGTTGTAATTTGTCGATCGAGGTCTTGAGGTCGGTCACGCATCTGTCAAGAGACGATAGAAGGGCCTCCACAACAGCCAACGGGTATAATCTATTTATTTAAAAGATTATTTGCTTGCTTGCGATTGGTTGTATGGTTTCGCACAGAGATATCCCTTTGAAATGATTTGCGACGAAATGATTTGCGACGAAATGAACACGACGAAATGAACACGACGAAATGAGTGCGACCAATTGAAACGCGACGAAATGAACACGCGACGAAATGAACACGACGAAATGAACACGACGAAATGAGTGCGACGAAATGATTTGCGACGAAATGAACACGCGACGAAATGAACACGACGAAATGAACACGACGAAATGAGTGCGACCAATTGAAAGGCGACGAAATGATCGGCGACGAAATGAACACGACGAAACGAACACGACGAAATGAACGCGACGAAATGAAACGCGACGAAATGATTTTCGACGAAATGATCGGCGACGAAATGAACACGACGAAATGATCGGCGACGAAATGAACGGCCACCCTCGGTAGTGCGCATATGCATGTCTGGTTGGGCAAAAGTGCCTCGGAAAGAAATAGCATTAAAGCGTTGGATGGTGGCAGAAAGGCGTTGAAAAAGGTAAGATGTCTCTCTAATATCTCCAGAGATTAGTGTTATTATTATTATTATTATTATTATTATTATTATTATTATTATTATTATTATTATTATTATTATTTTTATTTTTATTTTATTTTATATATTTTTTTTTAGCAGTAGGCCCTAGTAGTAGTAGCAGCAGCAGACGCAGTAGGCGCAGCAGCAGTAGCAGTAGTAGCATTAGCAGCAGCAGCAGCAGCAGCAGTGGTGGTGGTGGTGGTGGTGGTGGTGGTGGTGGTTGTGGTGGTGGCAGTAGTATGATGACTATTACTATTCGAATATACAGGCCTGTCATCAAACTGCGGCCTGTCAGTGTAAAAATTAAACGAGTATCTTTATTATTCATTGAATTGAGCCGAAGAGATAATTAATAAGACAAAACTTGACGGTTGGTGTCGCTAAAGTCCCTTCGTTGTTCTTCTTATCGCTATTCGCTAATCAGCAACTAAGTATTCTCGCCACTTCAACTGATCTTCAGAAGAAGTGCCGCTTTGCAGCATTAATTAAGAATAAGTTGCGACAGGTCCTTATAGTACGAGACTATAGCTGTTGGCTGTGGCTGAGCACTCATGCTTCCTGAACCGTCAATATATATATATAAATTATATATATACATATATATATATATATATATATACAGGCGTTGCTTAGCAACACGGTTGCTTAGAAACAAGCGTTGCTCAGAAGGTCAGACCTGGTCTTAGTCGCCTGTCACGCGTTGCCTAAACGCGAGCGATGCCTTGAATTCCGATCTTTTTCAGCTTGTTTGTTTGTTTGTATGTGCACTTGTTATAGCGCCCCCTTCTAGCTCTCTACTCAGAGGCGCTCCCGACTACAGCGCGGACACTGCATCAGAGTTTCACGCCAAAGCGCGGAGCAATTGCGAGTGAAGGACTTGTCCAAGGTCCTTACGCCCCGAATTGAGGTGGATTCGAACCTGCAATTCTTCGACTTTGGACCACCTGCTTCTCTTATAGACAACCCTCTCGACTCAACGCAGCGCTCGTGAATAAGCTGGTGCCCCTCGCTTGGTCTTCGAGTGACGTTTAAGTTTGAAGATTACGATTAGGATAACGCAGAATAACGACGACAACCTTACAGCTCTCCAGACTTGTCAAAATTTCACATGCTTAACAACCTCTTCAGGTTTTATTTCTGCAGATGCTCCATTATACTTCGCGAGATGTTTCAAGAGGTTTTAAATTCTACATCGAGAGTTTTACCACCGACAGTGCGACGAAATCGCATATTAACTAATTAGGAACTAATTAGGATTGCGTGCTTGGAATCTGATGCGAGATTGAACCGCCAAAATTTTTCTTACTTGTAACAATAACGTTGATTCAAACATGGACGGCTTTGGATAACCATGCTGGAGATGGGCTTTCCACCGCATCTGGTTGAAATCATCAACAGATTATACAAAGGACAGAGAGCAGCAGTGAGAATAGCAGGTGTACTAGCAGGTGTACTATCAGAGTGGTTTAAAATTGGTAGGGGGGTAAGACAGGGATGTGTACTATCCCCCTACCTATTTAACTTGGTGGCGGAAATGGCAATGCGAGAGGCTCTGGAACAATATAAGGGAGGTTTCAAGATAGGAGGAAGAAAGGTATCAAATCTCAGGTATGCGGATGATATTGTGTTGGTTGCCACATCATCGGAGGAGCTTCAGGAACTGATACAGAGGATGGTGGATGCAGGGAAGAACTATGGATTGATATTTAACAAAGGAAAAACGAAAGTGATGACTACAGATGGCAGTGAGATCGAAATTTATGTAGAGGGTGTTGTGTTGCAACAGGTAGATAAGATGCAGTATCTAGGAGCCCAAATAACTGTAGATGGAAGATGTGAGGAGGATATAAGAGCAAGACTGGAAATGTCGAAGGGAGTATTGTCAGGCATGAGTACGGTATGGAAGAACAGAGGCATCACCATACCAACTAAACTGCGACTGCTGAGGACGCTAATATGGCCAATTGCAACATATGGAGCGGAGTCGTGGACATTCAGGAAGAGTGAAGTGAGAAGAATAAAGGCTTTCGAAACGACATCTTACAGAAGAGTATTAAGAATACCGTGGACGGCTAAGAGAAGGAATGAGGAGGTGCTACAGGAGGTGGGTGGCGAACGGCTGTGGGGAGAGGTGGTAGGGAGGAAGTTAAGTTACTTTGGTCACATCATGAGGAAGGAAAACTGTCTCGAGAAAGATATAATCACGGGAGAAACGGAGGGAAAGAGGAGACGTGGAAGACCGCGTAGGATGTGGATCGACGATGTGAAAGAATGGACCGGGATGACAATGGAGCAGGCGATTCGAGCAGCGCAGCAGAGATCTACATGGAAACAAATCGTCCTTTGTGCCGCCAAAGTTCGGAACGAATAAGGCACCGACGACGACGACGACGTAACAATAAAGATGCTAGTGGGATCGGGTGGTCGGAGAGAAGGCGTATTTATTATAGCACGGCATGCGCGCTTGTAACTTAGCAGTCTTAGCTGATCGATTTTTTACATTCAACAATCGTAACCGTAGACTACTAAAGCGTCACTTGAATGCTATTATAGCGAAGAGCATCAGCTTATTTGCATGTAGGCTAAGCGCTGCCCGCTGCAGTGCAGCGGTGGAAGTATAGGCATATAGTCTCTGGAGATTCATGTAGATCTATATAAAGTGATGTTTAATTGTATGTGCACTTGTCTTGTTTACTGAGAATTTGATATAGCGCTCCTTCAAGGTTTCTACTCAGGAGCGGGAGCGTAATAGCGCCCCTTCAAGCTCTCTGCTCAGAGGCGCTCCCGACTACAGCGGGGACACTGCATCGCAGTTTCACGCCAAAGCGCTGAGCAATTGCGAGTGCAGGACTTGCCCAAGATCCTTACGTGGCGACTGCATGGAGGTGGATTCGAACCTGGAACCTTTCGGCTTCAAGGCATGAAACATACCCATAATACCACCGCGCCCCACGCAGATGAGTTGGATAAGTTTTGAAAGAAGTCCAGAGCTTGAACGAGAGCTGTCGTAGCATATAGGTGCCTATAGTTGTTTATTGGCAGGGCTTATCAACACCATAAAAATCACAATCGAACAGCAGTCTCTACAAACTCAAAATTCCTCAAATTAATTATTGATGCAGTGATCAAAGGACCAGACAAAAATCAGATCAATAATATGGACCAGACCGGATTGACCATTTTTCTGGATAACATTATTTTGGCAGTAATAACAATAACATCCACGTCAGCAGTGCTAAAAGTGTTAAAAAAAGTGCCTGGACGCCCCTTGCTTAGTTGCCTTTCCAAAAGAATTCCCAAGACGCCTCTTACATTTTCAGGTGTGCTGGCCAAATAGGGCCTACGTGGCTAGGATGGCATAGAGATTTGAAATTAAGTGCCATGCAGGACGCCGTCCATGACCGTCCTGCCACACTTTAAGCCCTGCACGTCACTAGTCTCTTCCTATTGATGTTTTCATGTCCAGTCTTCTAAACATGATTAAAATAAATAAATTGACTGTAGGCTAATAATAATTTTTTGCACTTACTTTTGTCGTATTTTTTCCAATCGTCGCTGCGTGCGGTTGAAGACATCTCCTCGTGACCAACAAATTATTATTATATCGAACGTCAACGTTTTGTTTTCTGATTCTAATTACGTGAACAGTTTTCTAAGCGCTTAGACACATTAATAGAAGTCTAGCTGCTGTAAAAAAAAGAATCGGTGCAGAACTATGCGTGATGATACTAATCCGATTTTGTTATGAAGAGGTCACCTAGGCTTTGGTCAATTTAGACCTGTTGGAGTCGATACGACGTGTAGCCTACAATGCAGTAGAGATAAACGGACCAGTATTCAGGATAAGGATAACATACACACACGCAGACAAACACACACACACACATGCACAAACACATACAAACACACACACACACATGTGTGCATGCATGTATATATATATATTATAGGGCATATATATAAATTGCATTATGCAGGTTCTCAATGTGTGTACATTTTAAGCACATTATAATTATACACGTGCATAGACATGCATTCAGAAGTACCATACAGACCTACTTAGAAAGCCCGGGTAGGCCTATGCAAGAGCTGTATTATCGAGTAGACCTATACACCGTATACGTGTATACATGTTGCGCATGGTTCCCGCGCAATAGCAATTGGACGTCGCCCCTGATGCAGGTATACGGTGTATATATAAGCTTATAAGTGTATATATAAGCTTATAGGTGTGTATATATACATGTAGGTGTATATATATGTGTATATAGGTGATTAGGTGTGTGTATATATATATGTATATATCTATAGGTGTATATATTATATAGGTGTGCATATAGGTGTGCATATAGGTGTAGGTCTATTATAGGCCTCTGCCATGCTAGGGCTACATAAATTGATCGATAACTGATCGATATATGAAGCCTTGAAGAACCACTTGAATTTCGTCTTAGACTATATACTGACCAAATCAATGGCCTATACCTTAGGCTATTATGAGTATGGGCAGAGCTTACTAGTCTTTCAAAATACAAAAAGCATATCATGTACCGCGAGATTATAGCATAAGATAACATAACAATATAGGCTAAGCTCTTAGCTTTTTCCGGGCTCCGTGTTGCTTAGAGACCGTTCTGTATCCCCTACTTGTATACCTACTCATGTTCTTTTTGTTTCTTTGGCAATAAATAAATAATTAAAACAAAATAAATAAAACAAAATCATTGAAAGGACGTTCGTCAATTTTCTCGCTACACATGGAACTTCTTGATAATATCGAGTAGGCCTAAATATTGAGACGGTGTGCAGAGAATAGTGACGGTAGCCTACATTATGGTACAGTGGTGGTACAGTGACTGTAATATCGAGTACCGTAAATATTGACACGGTGACGGTACAGTAGCCTACAGAGAACAGTGACGGTACAGTACGGTACAGTGGCGGTTCATTGGTGGTACAGTGACGGTACAGTGAACTCAGGACTCTGGTAACATAATGGGGAACTATGATAGTTTGAATAGAAATGTTTAATTGGGGTTTGCATCCTCAAGTCCTCAACTTGGTGATCACACACTATGATCAGTTAAAGGCGTCTTCACTTGGAATGTATCTCCAGTCTGTTATCGTTTGGTCAGACGCCGAGCTCTGAGTTTCGCTCACACTAAGAATCGAGTCTCGTCCTCTAGCGAAAGACATGAAAACTCTAAACTGAGCACAATTCGAATTCTAGTCACCCTGAGCGTTGTTCGATCAGGCAATTCATGAATATTCATTCGTTCACTTCGATCGTCCATTTAATTTAGTCGCTCATTCATTCGGTCGTTCGTTCATTCGTGCATTCATTCACTCACTCATTATTCATTCGGAACATTCAGAACATTCATCCATTCACAACATTTGTTTCTTCATAGTATTCATATATTGTGCTCTTCGAGACATAGGTGCAATCACGTCCTAAAAGTTGGGGGGACCATAATGAATCACGTCCTAAAAGTTGGGGAGGACCATAATAATAAAGTCAGGGGACCACTCAAAAGTTTGGGGGGACGCGTCCCGTGGGTCCCATAGGGTGGTTGCGCCTATGCTTCGAGAGAAAATCTACCTCGCGACATCTGCAAGTTCATCCGAGGCAACAAACAGCCTTCATAATATTGGACACCAAGTTTAATTATGATCAAAACGTTAATCCTCCGACTTCTTGCAATTGCTTATTAAGTGCTGTAATATGCCAAGCAAATTTCTGTCCAGAATAACGGCCTCTGTTGTCATAGACACTGGTCAAAATAATCTGATCCATCCATCCAACTTTAGATCCTTCTCCCACCCCCACCACACCGACGCCATGCACCTCATTGGTAGACACCACTGGCAGGGCCGGATTAAGAAATGTGGGGGCCCTGTTCGGAAACGTTTTTTGGATCTTCGATTGAAAAATCTGATGACTTTTTAGGCGTTTGGTCGAAATTTCTTTAGAATATACCGATTTTTCCAGTCGGAAACAGCTGATGATCCCTCTTTTTATAGTCGTTTGGCCAAAATTTAGTCAAAATATACCAATTTCAAATTTAACAAATTGTTTTCTAGTGTGTGGGGGCCCCCTAGAGTGTGGGGGCCCCTGTTCGGCCGAACATGTTGAACATGCCTTAATCCGGCCCTGACCACTGGCATGTATAGAGGTTGCCCACGACCAATGTTTACCGAGGTTTGCTAAGCCGTTCAGCTGCTACCTGTATGTGTGATTAAGCTTGGATAATTGCTATAATTATAATGCACTAAAATTAATTAACATTAGTTCGCTGTTCTTACTTCATACACACAGTTACCATGGCGCTTAATGTTGTAACGGCACAGTTAGGATTGACTCTTGTTTACTAGCAGATTAAAGCCACTTTCATAATTATTGTCATATAATATTATATATATATATATATATATATATATATATATAGCCTATGGTTCACCTTAAGAAGAGCGTCAAGTGCAATTCGCCTCGCCACCCAGGAGCAATTTATTAATTAAATTAATTAATCAAATTAATTAATTAATTAAATTAATTAATCAGATCTGACGTGTACGTGTCACTGTTGACAAATTAATCGATGTCAATCGAGATAAATCGTTTCGGTGATGACCGATCAGTTCAGTAACAGCTAAATAATAAATCGACACATCTATCGCCAGTGTTTAATCAAGTCTCCCTGCTTTTTTTTGGGGGGGGGGGGGGGTCAGGTTTCGGGGTGGGGTGTTGGAGTGGCACAAATGGCCGTTGGGCGGACGGCAACCCCCCCAACCGAGACGGACAGCAGGAACAACCATGTCCCGGTCATTTTTTCTGATGACCTTTTTCAGGTAATAGTAATTAAATAGCCTAATATAAAAAAAGTGTCGCAATTGATTTAAACCTTTGATGTGAGGCAATAATAAAATTATTGTAGGCCTACATGTAATAAACAGTTCTGAAAAATCTCTTGGCGAACGTCATTCCTCGGTGGAACTTTTC
Source organism: Lumbricus rubellus (assembly GCA_945859605.1). Lineage (NCBI taxonomy): Eukaryota > Metazoa > Annelida > Clitellata > Crassiclitellata > Lumbricidae > Lumbricus > Lumbricus rubellus. Next base: position 19,208,088 of record OX243827.1, on the reverse strand, counting down.
GTCCCCACCCTCGGATAGGCTATGCATAGATTGAACACTGTTCAGTGTTCATGTATGGCTCGAGAGAAATTTATCTTCCGTGAAGACAACAGATATACTTTGTTTATGGCACGGCCTATTGGGCCTAGCCTATACCGACAAATCCTCTGCTAGGAGGAGAAGGATGAGAGGAGGAAGAGGAGAAGGAGGAGGAGTTGGAGAAGAGGGGGAGGTGAAGAGGGGAATAGAAGAGGAGAAGGAGCAAACAAGCAGATCGGATATTGACTAATCGATTGTCCAATTCAGATATTGACTAATCGTAGTAATCGATTGCGTATAGGGCCATAGGCTATAGTTCGAGTTTATAACTAAGCACATCATTTGCCATAATTTTTGTACGATTGACGATTGACGCTGGTTCCTTAGTTTGCGCCACAATGTTTAGAAGGTGATGCGCAATTAATCTTCAGCCGAGGTGATCATGTTCTATTAATCTATTAAAGTAATCTCCTGTAAGCTTATCGAAGTAACTGCCAACTCGACATGTATACACGGTACATGTATCATGTAGGGCTTGTAGGCTATAGATGCTTGAAGTGTAAGCGAGTTAATGACCTGCGAGAAGTAGGCTACCGTACTAGATAATGGACGTGAATGAGGTTTTGGTGCACGAATCCGTGGGTCAATGGGCCTATTATTGGTGCTTTCGCTAGAGACCTGATGGTAGGTAGTCCGTAATGTAATGCAGTGTCACCTTGTCACCTTGTGCCGTCGATTCTTGGAACCTTAGCGACCGCTGTGATAAACCTTCTCCATGTGTTACGATCTTCCGTCGCGTCTCTCAATTCCTCCAGTTTCATCTTTGTTCTCTCGTGTATTTCTTCCATCCACCTTCTTCTTGGGCGTCCTCTCTTCCTTTTTCCCTCTCCGCAGGCCAACATCATCTCCTTTTCCAAGCCGTTTGCTCGCATCACATGTCCAAAGAACGCCATTTTCTGCCTTGCCGCTCTCTGTCCCAATGACATATTCCCTCTTGACTGTCCGATCTCTTGTAATACGGATTCATTTGTTCTTTTTTCAATCCACGAAGTTCTTAATACCTTCCTCCATATCCACATTTCGCAAGCATCGATTTTCCTTTCATGCAGTGTAGCGTAGTGTAATGTAATGATCAACTCCACGCTGAAAAATCTCACTTCATGGGGTCGATGTTAATTTAACTGCGTGTTTTACCTGCGGCAATGCAACTAATGAGCTATTAAAATGCTAGGCTGACGGTTCCGTATAAAATCTAAACAGACCGCAGCTAGAGCAGCAGGCTGGTACATGGGCGGAGTTTATCAGGGGCTAGGGTGGCTAAGCCCCTCCAAGAAGGCCCAGATTCAACTTTTTACCATGAAAATGGTAACCTTTTTGGGGTTAGCCCTCCCAATAAGGCCCAGACTCGGGGTTAGCTCCCCCAAGAACGGAAACCAAACTCCACCCATGGGCTGGTAGGCCTACTATAGTCTGGTTTCAGTTTTAAACAATATAGACATGACTGATTTAGTCTACATACACGTGCATGAGCCGTAGAAAAGGTGATAAAATTTCGCATCTTAGTGTCTTCCTGATTGACTGATTGTTCTTTGATAGTGGGAGGTGGGGAAGGGGCAAGTCAGAGGCGGATCCAGGATTTCTGGTTAGGGGGGGCGCAAATACTACCAATCCAATCCCGTAAATATGTATACAGTGGCGGCGCCAGGATTTCAGGTTTGGGGGAGCTGAAGCCCTAAGCCCAACTAGAACATTTTTGATTTTTTTATGAAGCGCCGAAGGCGCGAAGCTGCTAGTGCCGAAGGCATGAAGCCCATACCGACTAGGGGGTCTGAGGGAGCGTTGTAAGCTCCCCCAGTGGGGTCTGGTGCGGAGCCCCAGCCGCCAACGCATTTTTAGCTCTGTTGACCTCAACTTGAGTCCTTTTAAGGCTCTTTTTGCCAGCTATATATTTATGAACGAAAAAATCATGAAAACTTAAATAAGAAGTGGTTTTGCAGAGTCGCAGACTAGCTACCAGTATAAGAATGTCAAAATTTTATTGTAAAAGAAATGGGCTTAGTCTTTACTATAATCACAGAAGTTAAACGTTTAGGCCTATATAGCCTAACAAGTTTATAAGTATACCCGTACTATCATATGGGTAGGCCTACTATATAGAAAAACCCTAGGGGCATGTCACATGTAGGGGGTTTTACGGGTACATCACGGTCTGCGGTGCATTCTATTAGCATAAGCATCGACGTGCTGTTGTAGCAAAATTCAAAATTGCTGTCTTTGTGAAGCTCAGCTCCTTCCTCCGCCAATCCGGACTCAGCACCCTTCTCCCGCCAGCCCGGACTCACACCGGGCCAAACCTCAGCCCCCTTTCTCCGCCAGCCCGGACTTATACCGGGCCGAACCTCGGCCCCCCTTCAACCGCCATCCCGGATTCACACCGGTCCGGACCTCAGTCCCCTTACCCCCCGCGCAGAGTATCTTTCGGCGGCTATAATCAGCACGGCGAATTTCAAAATTATATTGATAATCATATGCCATCTTTTGAGATTTAGGCCAAAGATAGGCTTATGTCTTACCAACGGCAGTCGGCTTATTCGCGAATGATAAAACTGCTTGTATATTTAAGCCGTTTTGACGGCGGACCACTCGACATATTTTTAAATTGACCAATTTCTATTTACGTAAATTTTGTCTGTACATGAACTTTGTGAATGACGTCACGGCAAAAGTCATTGGTCACGTGGGAAACGTCTGCTAGCAACTCAGGTAAGTAGGTAAGAGAGCTCCGGTAAGAGAGCTCCATTCTGCCGGTCCAGCTACTTCAAATATCCTAATCCCAAATTGCAATTATATTAGTTTTAGGTAGTTTAGTTTGAGAACATTTGTTCAGGTTTAGGGGGGGCGTACGCCGGCTCCGCCCCCCTCTGAATCCGCGCCTGCAAGTGGCTGTGGAAACGGACATTGTTTATCCTGCTATGATGAGGAGTTCTCTGCCCGAAGGCAGGTCCATTGGCTTTTATTCCCCTGCATGGGGAAATGAGATGGGTGAGGTGGTTTCCCGTTGCCTTCCTCACAGACAGTTGTGGGTGAGCAACTTGTCGCTATAGTAGGCTATACGCAGTGGCTTGAGGTAGATTCGAACCTGCGACCCTTCGGTCACAATTGCATTGACGCAGGTAAAACATGCAGTTGAACAACTTGAACATCGACCCCATGAAGTGACATTTTTCTGCGACACTTGTATTTAACAAACAATCTTGAAGGTGGTCTTCGTATTAATAAAATAATTGCGTAGATAAACTGAAGACTCTTAAATATACTGAATGCTGCTTTTGCGTCGAGAGAACAACTGTTACACACATCTAAGCTTATCACACAAACTACTTCTAACACCTTATATGTTTCACCTCGAAACCTGCAACTGGTGACAGTAGTAGGCCTACATAGTGCTGCTGGTGTTGTCTAGCTCATTCCAGCCGGAATTGTTTTGATACATATGCTGTTAATGGGGTCACGGGTGACCCCATCCGGCGGGAAAGAGCTAGCAAATAAAGCCCCGGAGCAGAACATTTTCAACAAAGAACGGAAGGGTTCGGAAGGTTTACTCCTCGATCGGTCTCGATTTTTGCAGTATGCAGCTGTAGCCTATAGGCTTACAGTGCTTTAGACCATAGAGCTGTATTCTGTCTGTACATTTATAAAGCGCTTCTCACAGTGGACACCAATTTTTGACGTCATTGTTAGATACCGGTATTAATAAAGTTGATTCCATGCTATTAAGTCCTGCAGAGTTTGCTGATGCTTATGTAGAACTAGCCTACTGTAGAGCCTCTTCTTCGTTACTGGAACCTGTAGCGGCCGTCCCCCGGTGTACGACTGTAATTACTATGCTCCGAGGTTCGATCCCCCGGCTGCTGGCTGTGGTCTGTCCTCGTTCTCCGGTCAGTCGCTGGTGCTACCACCTTGACGGAAGAACCGTTGGAGGAGGTGGTATTACCACTTGCGTTCAGACGACTCAGCAATAATACCTTCTGTCTTTTCCTGTTCGCTGGCTCGATGGGTGGTTGTACCACTGCGGGGTTCATCTGTCCCTTCTTCTGCTGCCCCCTCTGTTCCTTCTGCTGGGCTGTCTTTCGAGCCGACTCAGCCTTCTCGATTGCTGCCCTTGCCTATAATAATTATAGAAATCGTTAACAATTAAGCATCAATAATTGGTATTAGTAAAAATGATGGCAGTTGCAATTTTTTATACATAGCCTATAGTTAGGATCGTAGTAGTATTATAGTATAGTAGAAATAGTTGTGTCAGTAATAGTTTAGTAGTAGTAGTAGTAGTAGTAGTAGTAGTAGTAGTAGTAGTAGTAGTAGTAGTAGTAGTAGTAGTAGTAGTAGTAGTAGTAGTAGTAGTAGTGGTAGTAGTAGTAGTAGTAGTAGTGGTAGTAGTAGTAGTAGTAGTAGTAGTGGTAGTAGTAGTAGTAGTGGTAGTAGTAGTAGTAGTAGTAGTAGTAGTAGTAGTAGTAGTAGTCGTGGTAGTAGTGGTTGTGGTGGTGGTGGTGGTAGTAGTAGTAGCAATCACAGTAGTAGTAGTTGTAGTAATAGTGGAGGAAGAAGAAGAGAAAGAGGAAGAAGAAGAAGAAGAAGAAGAAGAAAAAGAAAAAGAAGAAGAAAAAGAAGAAGAAGAGGAAAAAGAAGAGGAAAAAGAAGAGGAAAAAGAAGAGGAAAAAGAAGAGGAATCAACAAGATAATGATGACGATTCTAACGCTAATGAATATGACAATAATTATACAGATGTGCATGCATAGTTGCATTGCATACCCAGACATAGAATGCGAGTCCAGTTCCAGCTCCGATCGTTTCCACCTTTTCCAGGTCGAGTTCACGGTCACGTTCGGAGAGGATCTGCTTCGCTCTGGCGACGATCTCCTCGTGGACGGTTTCCGGTTGGAACTGGGTCAAGCGCCGACTCAGAGAGTTTCGTCCTTGAGGGTTGCACAGGCGCTGGCAGTACCTCCAGTCCTGCAGTGGTGGAGAACACAGTCAAAGAAGAGAAGAATATTGGAATCGTATTTGTTTTCTATGTCAAATCAATCCAACATGTTACATTTACTAATATTGCATTTTTTACTGCACTGTATAATGACTATTTATAAAGCGCTCATAAGAGCAAAAGCCTGTCGGAAGTTTTGATCGACCTAGAGCGACAAGCAATATTTAGTAATTGGTAATAATTATTATAATAATTATTATAATAATTGAAAATGAAGGCGCTAACACTTCATCCCCATTGGCTAGCCCTCCGGGCTAGCTAGACGGGATATCATCATCATCATTATAATAATTAGGCTTATGACGTCTACTAATAATTATAATTTGACCTCTGGTATTCAATAAACTGAACCTGAACAACTATTATTTTAGGTCTATCATTATTACCAATTTATTCATTCATTTATTCAATCCAAGAATTTATATAGCAGCTCCTCAAGAAACCTACTCAGAGGCGCTCTCTGTACTGGCTTAATACTTAGACCACTTAACCATTGGCCTTAAACTTAGGCCAATATTTAGCCTATAGACCTAGCTCATACGTGCAAGTTAGGCCTACTTAAGAACACGTAGCCGAATGCCGACGTATCAATTGCAGACGAGCAGACTAATAATGCTTGTGTCAATTCAATTAAGCTAGGCACAAGCTACATAATTATGTAAGCATTGGGTGGAAAATGTTCAAACCGCTTCATGATTCCGCATAAAACAGTCTACCAAAGCCAGGAAAAAGGTCATGGGTCACCGGGAGCATCCAACAAGAGCGTGATCCTTTCATGCACGTACTCGATGCCCCAACGTACCAGTGTCCGTGTTGAATACGAATGACCAACGCACATCGGTTTCCCCTAATTAAATTTCGACCGGTATCACCAGCAATTAAATCAGATACAGATACATGTACGTCTACATTGTTGTCGTGGATGACCAGAAATGAAATCAGTGGGAGGAAAGAAACTTAAAGTAAATAATCTAAACACCAAGAAATGAAAGGTGCCAATGAATTCATATATGTTTTCAGGTTAATTCAATAAGGTGAGTCAGAGTTTCTTATAGTTGAAACGTTTACTCAATAATATTCTTGTGTTTACTATAGCATTGCATGCTTAGGAATTGTCAATTGAAAGCAGGGGTTATTTTAACGTGCAGCTGGACACAAAGTGTGTAGTTGAAAAACGAATTTGTGCAGTTGAAAATCAGGTTTTGTGCAGTTACTTTTTTTACACACAATCGCATAATCAAGGTAAGTAGCTAATATATTTTAATTAAACTAATTGTAACAAACAGGATTAAAATACATTTTTGCCAAGAATCTAACTTTAAATTTCTATTGACAACTCTATTGGCATAAAATACAAGAAAACAAGTCTAGAGATAAAGACATGGCATATTCAAACAAGCTGTCTGATGCAAGCCAAATAACGCTTAGCTGTAGTTGCTGTTTAGCCTACATCATTGAATTACCTGAACTGTTATAATATACTGTAATACTATTAATTATTATATGGTTAATGGTTATAATGTTATTATTTACTATCATAATATATGACACAATCCTGCTAATATTTGTACAAATACTACTTTTGTACAACTGAATGGTTTTTCACCAGTGGTATCCTTCAAATTTTAAACTGTAAAATTTCAAAATGTTTGGTCCTATGATTTGAACACATATAGTAAACCCTAAAAACAACATCATTACTACACATGGCTACCTGAATTTGGTACCGGTAGTTTATTAGTTCTTGGTTGGTTTGTGTACCACTAAAACATGATTTCAGAAAGTACGTCCTGGTTAGCAATTCAGGACCATCTTGGGAAATAGGGTTAAACTTAAAGTTAGTGCTGAAAAGTCAGCTTGTATAGGCTACTATTATATTCATGCCTGCATTTATTCATTAGAATAACTCAGCAACTGGAGAACTGAGCTACTGAACTCGTTACATAAAGATATTTGTTATTGTAATTATAATAATATATATTGAATCCTAAAACACTTTTTATCAGTACTGAATAGTCTAATGGAGTTATTTTGCTAAAATGGCGCCTTAAAATGGTACTATTATAGTGTGGAAATAACATCCCCCCCCAAAATAATATTTTTAAAGTGTTGCTTATATATATTGAAGTCTTAACCCACTCTTATAAGCACTGAAAAGTATAGGTATTTTGTTAAGATGACACCTTAAAATGCTGCCATTGCAATGTGAAAATTCAAAAAGTTTCAGATGAGGCTCTGAAAAGACAGGTATTTTGTTAAGATGACACCTTAAAATGCTGCCATTGCAACGTGGAAATTCAAAACGTTTCTGATGAGGCTCTGAAAAGACAGGTATTTTGTTAAGATGACACCTCAAAATGCTACCATTGCAATGTGAAAATTCAAAACGTTTCTGATGAGGCTCTGAAAAAGTAGAGGTATTTTGTTAAAATGACACCTTAAAATGCTACCATTGCAATGTGAAAATTCAAAAAGTTTCTGATGAGGCTCTGAAAAAGTAGAGGTATTTTGTTACAATGACACCTTAAAATGGTACCATTGCAATGTGGAAATTCAAAAAGTTTCTATGTGGCTCTGAAAAGTAGAGGTATTTTGTTAAGATGACACCTTAAAATGGTACCATTGCAATGTGGAAATTCAAAAAATTTCTGATGAGGCTCTGAAAAAGTAGAGGTATTTTGTTACAATGACACCTTAAAATGGTACCATTGCAATGTGGAAATTCAAAAAGTTTCTATGTGGCTCTGAAAAGTAGAGGTATTTTGTTAAGATGACACCTTAAAATGGTTCCATTGCAATGTGGAAATTCAAAAAATTTCCGATGGGAAGGGGCCCATCCCCCTCCCCATACCCCTCCCCTACCCGTCTCGG
>OX243827.1:19182654-19195154 GCA_945859605.1 Lumbricus rubellus | reverse complement strand
AAATTAGCAATACGAATATGGGTACAATGGATATTGGCCCCCCTATTCGAAAAATTGTATGGGACGTGGCCCCCGCTCGGTTTTGAAGTTGAGGACTAAAAAAAAAGGTCATCAACTTTTTGGCGGATGAAATGGTTATGTTTTTCCCAAAAATTTTGGCAGATGACTAAAAAAAAAGGTCATAAATTTTTTGGGCGGATGAAATGGTATGTTTTTCCGGAAAATTTTTGCAGATGACTTAAAAAACTTTTCCTTGGAAATTTTCTTGGTTTTTCCCAAGATTTTGGCCCCCCCCCTAAAAACAGTTCTGGATCCGCCACTGTCTTCGAATAGGCCTAACCCTTTTTAGCGTTAAGCGACTATGAATTTACTGCTTAGGCTTAACACAGCGTCTTCTGAACCCTCATAATAATAATATTATAGGCGAATGGATATCAACTTCGCTATTATAGTCGGTCCATTTCTCCAGAATAAGTTACCTATCAATCTCCGTAACGAACTTCTTGGTCTTTCTTTGCAACTTTTTCGCAATCGTTTGAAAACCATTCTCTGGTTCTGTCAGGTCGAGATCTCCTCCGAGGCTCTGAAGTGGTGCTATATAAATTTATGAGTACAGTTACTAATTCCGTAATTTCCGTTACTTGGCAGCATGCCCAGACCGGACGGGGGGGGGGGAGCTCCTCCTATTACAGCTCTGTGTCACGTATAAGAAAAGGCGCTACGGCAATTGTGGATAGGAGATATTCACGTAACTCTTTATCGGTTACAAAACCGACGCCTTTTAAATTGAGACACGGTGTACTCGGGTAATTGGCCTAATTATCTTCACTCGTCGGGGTATCAATCACTCGTAAGCGTACGTCTCTGCCTAAAAGCCTAGGCCCATAAAATTGCAGGCCTTTAATAGGATATTTATGCGATTTGAATTGAGTAAAACGCTCATCCCATGAACTCCACTGTATACAGTAGGCCTACTCAGATCTTCCGTGAACAAGGCAGTAAAACTCAATAGCGCACCGTAGACCCGTATGCACAGTTCGACGCTTTTTCCAACTTAGCCTATAGCCTAAGAGTCACACACTTCCTTGTAATGTAGCCTATCATGGGCGCCCGCAGAAATGTTTGAAGGAGGGGGCAAAACACGATGGTCAACGTTAAAAAATTGTTAGGAGGTCAAGAAAAATGCAAAGCGGGAAGTTAGGAACATGCATGGGTATTTTTCACAGAGGTTTCTTGATGTAAATTTCTCAGTTTCACTTTAAATCTTTTTTAATATGAATTGTTTCTTTTTGCAAGAAAATTTGTTTTAAAAATCGAAAAGTATTAGTTAAAAGTAGGCTTTTTAATTCTCTAATGTGAAGAAATTTGTTATAAACCCAAAAGTAGTAGTGAGAAAAAGAGGTTTCAATTTTCAAGGGGGGGCAAGTGCCCCCTTGCCCTATGTGCGGGCGCCCATGTAACCTATATAACATTGCGGAAGCGAACCTATTCTATCTCATATAGGCCTATATATAATATAATTAATAATTATATGTTTATGTAATGTGTAAGCTTACATAATGTATATATATATATTTATATATATATATATAGCCTATTATAGTATAAGGTAAAGGCGCATGCGGTTTGAGGACAGCCAGGACTGCAGTAGAATGAATTGTCGAAATGCAAATTATTATAATTTAAATTTCCAATAAAACAATTTCACATCATAATTGTTCCCGTATTGTTGTAGGCCTAGCCTACTGTTTACACCGAAAATTGATATAATGAAACAAGTAAAGAAAATTAATAGGATCAGTTGATTAGCCTACATTTTTGAATGATTATTCAATTAATTAATTAGCCTACATCCGCAGTCCTAATAATAATAATTACATCTATGATATGTGATAAATAATAGATTAGCAACGCTGTCTACTGCGAGCATCCTCGTCATAAATTGATATCGTTGAGCACCTGCAGTAGAAGAACATTTTCCCATTTTGCCTGCGGCGCACATCTCCTACGCACGCGAAGTGTATCGCGAAATGATAGGCGCACATAGAAGTGTGCATGAATCACGCCAGTCATTGATATGTACTAAATAGTTACTGGATAGGAACTGGCCTATGAAAGTCCGGATTATCGCTCACTCATGGATATCCCATGATTCTTTGAGGCAAAGCCAATAGCAAATCCCAGGATTCTCTGGGGCAAGTCCCAGGATTCTCTGGGGCAAGTCCCAGAATTCCTAGAGGCAAACCATAGTAAAGGATAGGCGGAACACTCTTCGGCTTAAAACGCAAATTTCTCAGCGATGATACAAAATTTGTTAAAACCAGCCGAGGGTTTTTTAGTTGAGTGACATACAAAACAATCAACATAATTTTATTTAGCGGCTATTGAACAGTTTTCTTGAAAATAGCCTTTAAAGTTGACGAATTTAACATGGGTTTACATAGGACCAAGGCCGCGTCCCCCTTACAGGAAGTCACGTGTGATTCGCCGTCGGCCATGGACCACTATACGAAGCTGTTCCAATCCAGCCATATAATACATATCAATGACGCCAGTGATCATTAACGGCGCGAGCAGCGCTGCGACATTTCCAACCTCTCCTCGCCGCTTATTTCGTTAATTCGCCATCGAGCGTAAATCTGCTGCGCCTAAATTCATTAAAAATGGACGTTCATGGAGATAAAAGAAGCGTCCGCAAGACAAATGAAATCGTAAACTGATCATTAGTTGCACATTGCGTACGCTGTTCACGCCACTGTGTCTTCCTCTGCAGTTTCAACAGCATATATTTATACCGTCCCCCATTGCATGCGTTCTTGTGACGTGCCTCTGCCACGGCGGACAGGAAAGGTTAGGAGGACGGACACCGTAGCGCGTGTGGGTCCTTCTGGGGTCCCTGCTGGAGCCACCCTCAACGCGGATTCTAGACGGGGGGAACGCCGGACAGCAGAGGCATTTAATTGATCGCCCATGTCCACTAATGGACAGCCCGGTAGTGGGCGCTGCATGCTGTAATGACCGCTCACGCATGCAGCAATCGTGACTGCTTCATCTACTCAGCCATGCATGACTGTCGGCAGTTTGCGATGCTGCATGTATCCCGCATCAGCATCAGCAGCAGCAGCAACTGCTGATGACGAAGAGGAAGAATGATGACAAAGTCGTGTAACAATTGGTAAGACGATATCCCTTCAGGGACGAGCGGGGAGCGTGTCTTGAATTCCGACATCATAGATCAACCGGGTATAAGCTTACATCCTATCCGGAAGATGCTGATCACAGCATTGTAACATCGTCGCATCTATTATAATATAACAGTCGAATGTTTCTGTTGCTGCTGGTCCTACGCACTGTTACAACCGATGCGTCTGATGTTGCTATGAACAGCTCGGACGAGGATCATCATTATTATCATTATTATGATCAGCGGACGGAGAACACCCGCAGTCACTCGTTGAATTAATCATTCGTTGTCATGGTGATGCTCACCATCCGTCTGCCTAATATTCCCGCGTGTCCCACGCGCACGCGCACACAAACGCACACACACACACATGCAGGCATCCGAGACTTTTAATGACAGCGCTATGTAAATGCTCTGAATACTAAAAGCGACGGTAACTACACGTACATGTATGATGTCTTTGAATACTATAGACTCCTGCAGTAAGCTTATAGAATTTAAAAAATAATTTTCAACGCATTTCCCAGACTTCGGGAAGTACGTACTCACGAGGTCAAGTCGTGTTATTTTGTTATTCATGTTACGGTAGTCGACGATATTCTGATCCTACACTTTCAATAATCTCGACTTAAACGACGCCACCCGCTCAAACTAACAGTGGTCAAGTGTGCAGTGGACACCTACGGGCTGTTAGCCCACGGATAAAGAAGAAGACCCCCTCAAACAGCTGCTCTGCCCGTCCCCGCAGACTAGCATCGTCAGTATGAGAATTGTGGAAAAAAAACTGGGGGGGGGGGGGTTGGCCTATGATAAACTTGTAATTGGGGTATGAAAAACATACTTTAACATGGGGCTCTAAAAAAGACTGGGGGGTTGAACCCCCCAACCCCCCCCGGCAATTCTCACCCTGAGCATCGTTTTAATTCGCCTTGAGTTTTAGGTTTTAGTTAACAATAATAACTTCTTTCGGACCTGGGACGAAAGCCAATCGGGGAGGGGGCCCACAGGAGACAACATTTTTTTGTTCCAAACATTTGTCTTCGAACGAATCTCGATGTTGATGCAATGATATAATGATGTGACCTTTAAGAGCACTTTCACCGACCAAGAAACAGAAGATGACTAGGGTCTTTCCGGACTTTTGATTTTGTATCGGGCGATAGTGGGGTCTCTGGGCATAGGCGTAGGGGACATTTCAGCAGTGGAGGGGGACAAAAATGAGACTTTTGCCCGAAATTTTTTTGTATCGTCCGGCCGAAATCTTAAGGAGAAAATACCCCTTACGTTTGCCGGAAAATTCTGACGACCTTTTTTTAGTCATCCGGCTGAAGAAGAAGAAAAAGAGGAAGCGGAGGAGGAAGAAGAAAAAGAAAAAGAGGAAGAAGAAAAACGTAAGGAAGAAAGTGGAGAAGAAGAAGAAGAAGAAGAAGAAGAAGAAGAAGAAGAGGAAGAAGAAGAAAATGAAGAAGGTGAAGAAGAAGAAGAAGAAGAAGAAGAAGAAGAAAAAAGAAGAAGAAGAACAAGAAGAAGAAGATGATGACGAAGAAGAAGAAGACGAAGAAGAAGAAGAAGAGGAAGAAGAAGAAGAAGAAGAAGAAGAAGAAAATGAAGAAGATGAAGAAGAAGAAGAAAAAAAGAAGAAGAAAAAAGAAGAAGAAAAAGAACAAAAAGATGATGACGAAGAAGAAGAAAAGAAGAACAAGAAGAAGAAGATGATGACGAAGAAGAAGAATAAAAAGAAGAAGAAGAAGAAGAAGAAGAAAATGAAGAAGGTGAAGAAGAAGAAGAAAATGAAGAAGGTGAAGAAGAAGAAGAAGAAGAAGAAAATGAAGAAGAAGAAGAAGAAGAAGAAGAAGAAAAAGAAGAAGAAGAAAAAGAAGAAGAAGAAGAAGAAGAAGAAGAAGAAGAAGAAGAAGAAGAAGAACAACAAGAAGAAGAAGGTGAAGAAGAAGAAGAAGAAGAAGAAAGGGCATCTTCTTCTGCTTCTTCTTCTTCGTTTCTTCGTCGGTCGGATCTCGAGCATATGCCATGGAAGCAGAGGCGGCCATTAATCTATCGACAGCTAATTGGCCAACGGCCAGCTATCTGCGTAACACCTCCGTTAACCTTCGTTCATAATTGAATAGTTCGTCGGACATAACAAATGGAGACGTCGTCAGGGGGCGGGACGGCAGAAGGATGCATTGCTTCCGAAAAATAAAGGGAAGGGAAACAGAAGGAAGGATGGAAGGGATGGAGAGAGGGAGGGAGGGAGGGATGGAGGAATAGAGAGAGGGATGGAGGGATGGAAGGGATGGAGAGAGGAAGAGATGGCCGGAGAGAGGGAGGGATGGAGGAATGGGGAAGGATGGAGGGATGGAGGGAGAGAGGGATGGTGGAATGGATAGATGGATAGAGGGATGGATAGAGGGATGGAGGGATGAAGAGATGAATGGATGGAGAGATGGATGGAGGATGGAGATATGGAAGGATGGAGGGAGGGAGGAATGGAGGAATAGATGGATGAAGAGAGGGATGGATGGATGGACGGACGGAGAGATGGAGAGATGGAGAGATGGATGGAGAGACTGGTGGAGGAGCAGGACGTGCATGATGCAGGGAAGATGCTGCAGAGCGAAGGAGGAAGGAGATGGAGGAAAGGGAGGAAGCGAGCAGACGATGGATGCCGGTTGGTCATAATTCACGGGGGGGATCAGAATCCCAAGAAGCACGCGCTCTAGATTTAATATGCACGGCGAAAACAGATGGACGTTGCCACAGAGAGAGAGAGAGAGAGAGAGAGAGAGAGAGAGAGAGAGAGAGAGAGAGAGAGAGAGAGAGAGAAAGAGAGAGAGATAGATAGACAGACAGACAGACAGACAGACAGACAGAGATTGAGAGAGAGAGACAGACAGACAGACAGAGAGTGAGAGAGACAGACAGACAGAGAGTGAAAGAGAGAGAGACGAAGAGACAGAGAGACAGTGAGGCGGGCAGGAGTGCATATGGAGCACGGAAGATGGGCAGAACTTTCCAAAGGAAGGCTGGAAGAGCGGATGGATAGAATGAAGGGAAGAAATGATGGATACAGTCAGTCATGGATAGATGGATGGATGGATGAGTGGATGGATATATGGATGTATGAATGGATGGATGGTCGGATGGATGGATGAGTGGATGGATGGATGAGTGGTTTGGTGGGTGTATGAATGGATGGATGAATTAATGGATGGACGGATGGACGGACAAGCGGATGAATGAATGGATGGATAGATGGATGAAAGAATGAGTGGATGGAGGGTTGGTGGATGGATCGACACGTAGAAAGGAAGGATGGATGAATGGATGGATATGGAGGATGAACTTAAGGCATGCTTGTTGATGGACTGGTGGATGAATGCATGCATGGAACGTTGAATTGTCTTCAGCTGCAATTTGTGCACTGAGTCATGAATCATCTGTTTAACGACTCTTTTGCCTTCATTAGTTTGTGCATTGATCATCTTCACCTCAATTCATCGATGAATTATTCGATATCTGCATTTTTTATCCTCTCTCTAAGACCACCTGTTTTATGACGCTTTTCGTTACATGAAAAATTTACCTTTGCACAACAAATACTGCGTTATATAATACATCCAGCTCTGAACTACGACCAATTATTATACTCTAAAACACTTGCAATGCAGGCCTTTCTACTTTGTGGGCATCATAACAATTGGCATACTGTGTTTTAAGTACTTAAAACAGCGCAGTAGTAGGGTATTATAGCAGTTGCAATTTAACGACACTGTGTCACCCTCCTCCTTTATTCAGGCTTGGGACTGGCAGAGTAGAACCAGCGGCGGAGTTTCAGACAGGCGCAGCTGCTACTCTCACCATTTCAAAGAAAGACTCACGGATTTAAACCCACACGGCATGGTTGTCTGTCTATGTTGTCTGTCTGTCTATCTGTCTGTCTATAGATGTGCTTCCATGTTCGTTTATGTTGTTGAGACTCGCAGGCGTGTGAAGTGAAGTTGCACTGAATGTGCACTTATGAACTTCGGAAGTATTATAGAGAATCATCATTCAGTTTACCATCTTATTGTATTGTGTTGTATTGTATTTGCATCGTATTGTATTGTATTGTATTGCATTGTATTATATTGCATCGTATGGTATTGTATTGTATTGTAAATTGAGCAATATTGAGCCATGCTGCGTGGTTAAATCTTTTCGTCAGAGGCTTCGCACCACAAAGCCTGGTCCGTTCCTTACAGCGGCACGCTATCGTGAAGAACTGGAGGTCTGTATAGTGTATACGATTGGTTGTCGATATCTTTAATAAGCGAACAACAACATTTGCCTGTTTTTGTGTGTGCCTGTGGGCTGTCTCTATCTCTCCCGTTTTGTTTGAATCTTTGTCTCTCTCTCTCTCTGTAATCTGTATGTCTGTATGTCTGTATATATCTGTCTCGGTTTATGTCTCTGATTGTCATATGCCTCTGTTGTCTCTGTTTCTGTCTCTCTGTCTATACACGTCTGCCATCTGCCTCTGTATCCTTCCGCTTTTGTCTCTGTCTCTGTATCTGTATTTCTGTATGTCCGTATATATCTGCATGTCTAGACGGTCTCTGTTTCTGTCTCTATCTGTCTCTGTCTGTGTATGATATGTGCCATCTGTCTCTGTCTCCCCATCCTTGTCTCAGTCTCTGTCTCTCTATCTCCGCGCACGTCTGCATCTGTCTCTGTCTGTCTGAGTGTGTCTGTCTGAACCGGAACAGGGAAGACAACAGTGACGATGGCTCACGTTGTAATAATCACAGAACAACAGAGAGAACAGATCCAACCGCTTCTCCTCCTCCTTCTTCCTCTTCCCATGATGCGACAAGACGTAACTCAGCCTCAGCATCTGCAGCAGCAGCAGCAGCAGCAGCAGCATCAGTAGCAGACGAAGCTTATCGAGAAGCATCACCGACGCTGAACGACGTGGAATACCCAGGAGAAGGAGGAGGAGGAGTAGGGGGAGGAAGAGGAGGGGGAAGAAGAGTAAGAGGAGGAGGAGAACGATGTCTTCCTCGGGAGCATATCATTGCACGCACCACGGACGATGCTTGCATGCAACAGGCAGACAGACACACAGACAGACAGACGGACGGACGGACGGACAGACATATAGACAGGCAGATAGACAGATAGACAAGCAGACAGACAGACAGGCAGGCAAGAAGACATATAGATAGACAGGCAGGCAGACAGACAGGCAGACAGGCAGGCAGACAGACATATAGACAGACAGGCGGCAGGAAGGCAGACAGACAGATAAATAGACAGACAGACAGCCAGACAGACAGACAGATAGATGGACAGGCAGGTAGGCAGGCAGACATATAGATAGACAGGCAGGCATGTAAACAGACAGACAGACAGACAGACAGACAGACAGACAGACAGACAAACAGAACCTCAGGCGGTTGGAAAGACAGCGACAGACTGACTGAGGGACGGCTAGCTCCTGCTCCTCCTGTTCTTCCTCCTGCTCCTCCTGCTCCTCATGTACACAAAATTACACATACATGTACGCACAGAAAGTTGAACGGGCAAAAAGACAGACCACAGACAAACGAAAAGACACGCAGACATGCAGACGAAATGGAGAAGCAGCAGATGAAACTATCCAGACAGACAGACAGACAGACAGACAGACAGACAGACAGACAGACAGACAGACAGACAGACAGGCAGACAGACAGACAGACAGACAGATATACATTTAAGTTAGGCGATAAATACAACCAAATTAGTACGAGATAGGATTAGTCAATAGCAGAGCACAATCTGTAAACTATTTGTTTACTACAAGTTATAGAATGTAGACTACAACTATAATAGTAGACTGTTCGTGGTTCTGTATGTTCGTGGTTCCAGTATGAGAATTGTAGGATTAAACAACTGGAGGGAGGGTGTCAGACGTTGATTTATGTAGATTTGGCGTGTTCAATGAGAACATAACTATGGGGTTCTAAGAAAGACTATAGGGGTTTGAACCCCCAACCCCCAACAGGCCACAACCCCTGCATTTCTCACCCTACGTGGTTCAGCCTTTCGCTTCCTATACAGATGGGTCCACGTAAAGTTTCGCAGACAGCAAATCCTGTTCTATTGTTCAATAGCATACGTTCAAAGGACCAACGTCGAATTCACAGTTCGTTCCTTTCTCAACGGGTCTCAACGTATACATGTATAAGGCCACTGCAACAGGCAATGATTAATCTCCGATGCAAGCGTCCAGAGCCGTCAGGTCTGTTCTCACATCGGGATGCCTCCTTACATCGGCTGTTGTCCGGCTGGTAAGAAAAGAGTTAACAGGACGCCCCTGCCTGCATGTCCTCCCTCCATTCCTTCCTCCCTCCCTCCATCCCTCCCTCCCTCTTTCTCTCTAGATCGCTGCTCGATCAATTTCCCCTTCAGTCGCTCTTCCCGGGCGGCGACCAATTCCCCAACGACGACGATGGTGACGATCAGACTACAATGCCCTTAATTCATCCCTCTCGATAATTGCTGCATTCCTGCGCGCGCCCATCGGCGAGCGTGCACGGCGTTTAGCTCCAGTGTCTTCTGACGGAAATCTTGAGCCACCGTCCGGAAATTACTTCGTCGGCATTACTCGCGTTTCCATGCAAGTCCGAGGAACGTCCTTGTCTGCCCTCCTCCGCCTTCTCCTCCTGCTTCTCCTCCTTCTGCTTTTCCTTCTCCTGATTTTCCTTCTCCTGCATCTATTCCTCCTCCTAGTCCTACTCTGCTTCATCGTCCTCCTATACTTCTCCTGTTCCTCCTGCTCCTCGACTCCTGTTCCTTCTGCTCCTCCTGCTCCTATTCATGTTCTTCCTCCTGCTCCTCTTGTTCTTCCTAATGCTGCTGCTGCTCCTCCTCCTCCTCGTCATCGCTCTCCTCTTTCGCCTCTTCCTCCATCACCTCCTCCTCCTCCAGTTTATCCCCTATCATCACCCATCGGACTCTTCCCGCTGCCTCTGTGAGTCAGATCCTGTATTCCTCATCGAGGAAAGTGGTGTCTTTCGGTTCTGAACATTGGGGGGAGTAGGGGAGTGGGGGAGAGTGGGGTGTTGGGAGATAACTTCTTCCCTTTTCCAAGGAGGTGTTCTTATAATATATAATTTATCGGAATACCTACGCACTTTCTGATTGTGCACACTGCTTGCTGAATCTATTATTTTCACAAACAAATGCTGGTGGACATAATTACTTGTTCTCCGTCCCCCACCCCTAATAGGTAGACGCCTATGGTTCCCTGCGTCTCCCCTAATGAGAACACGTTTATGGTTCCCAGCGTCTCCCCTAATGGGTACCTACATGTATATGGTCCTCTCCGTCTCCCCTATATATGTATACTGGGTAGACGCATATGGTTCTCTCCGTCTACCCTAATGGGTATATAGAGTTATAGACGCCTATGGTTTCCTCGGTCTCCCCCACATGGGTCGATGGCTATGGTCCCCTCTGTCTTTCTTTATGGGTAGACGTCCATGGTCCCAGGGAAGGACATCTGCTTTGGCTGTGGACCAGGGCGTACACTGCATCAATGGCGTCGTCGGACGATTGAGAGCCAACTCACTCTTAAGTTCCGTAATAATTTCGCCGACGGTTCCAGAACGGCAACGGCCGCAAGGGACGGAGGGAACGAGGGCAGGAGGGAACGAGAAAGAGAGGGAGGGAACGAGGGCAGGAGGTAACGAGAAAGAGAGGGAGGGAACGAGGGCAGGAGGGAAAGAGAGAGAGGGAGGCTGGGACGGACGGACGAAGGGAGGGAGGGCCATGAACGAGCGCCCGGATTTGGTTTACTGCGAGCGTCCGTCAGCAGCGCTGCAGAGCACTGCAGCCATTGAGGTATTAGTACCAATTAGAATGATTCATTGACCGGGTAGGTAAGGAAGCATCTGCCCGTCTACGTCGTCCCCAGCTAATGACTGTTTCAAAAGACTGATCGCTCTCCTACGTACATCGCTACCCGCCTCCTCGCTCCCTTCCCTCCCTGCCCGCCCCCGGTCCACCCACCGCCCAACGGCGCTTGGCTTTGACGTCCTACAATTTAATAATTCTAGTCCGGCGGGAGAGGAGGGCGAGGGCGGGCGGGTACGGGCCCCATCGGTCGGGAAGGGAGTCGGGGAGGACAGGGCGGCGAGGGATGAGGAGGCAGCGTTCGATGCTGGTCGAGTAAGCCGTCCAGATTTCGCTGCCAACGGTCGGATGGACGGACGACGAAAAACTGGGCAGCGAACGAACAATTTACAGTTTAAGGGAGATTTATTTTCAGTTATCTGCAGACAGAGGGCTTCTGCTTCTTTTGCTGCTGCTGCTTCTGCTGCTGCTGCTGCTGCAGATGATGATCGTCCTTTTGCTGTTGCAGATGCTCAGCTGCTGGTCTCATCATTCTTCACCGGTCGCCGGCTTTGTAGCGTACGCGGCATTGTTCTCTGCGGTGCTTTTATGAAGCTATTGTCTTCATCGTTCCTGTCGCAGTCGATTGCTTCGGTTGTTCTTCCTGTTGCATTGTTCTCATTGTTCTGGTTGTTCTTAGTGCAACGTTTCGTCTGTTATTATTGTTGCACAGTTTCTATTGTTATTGGTACAACGTTTCGCTTGTTTGTGGTGCAATTTTGGGTTGTTCTTGCTGCAACACTTTGGCGATTCTAATAATTGCAGTGTCTCTTTTCTTATCGATGCAGTTGCGGCGCTCGCATAGACCGCGGCAGGTCGTTTGACGTACTCCCTATTTTTTCACTTTTGACCTGCTTAAAAACCCGTCACAAATTCTTTTTAAAATATGTTCAACATCTGTGGTGCATTGAATTTTTTCGACCTGCAGAGTTGCTCTCATAATGATGACGCGATCTGATGGAACTTTCTATGGCTGCCTGCAGCACGGTCATTGTGTGTAATTATTGTTGAAATGTTTCTCAGCTATTTCATTAATGCTTTGTGATTTTTGATCCCATTGTAATAATGCTTTAATTGTTCATTTGTTCTTGCTCTTGTGTCTCAATTATTCATGTAATATAGGAATAATCAAGAATTAAAGACACAGGAGCAAGAACAATTAATATACTGTTGATATATTGATTCCGCTGTTGATGATGTTTACGACGACGACGACGACGACGACGATAATGATGATGATGACGACGACGATGACGATGACGATGACGATGATGATGATTATGACGACGACGACGACGACGATGACGACTACACCACAGCGGCGATGATTACAACGACGATGATTACAACGGCAATTGGAACATACATAACAGTACATTACATAGCAGTGTGCAACATA
>OX243827.1:18895154-19172654 GCA_945859605.1 Lumbricus rubellus | reverse complement strand
TCAATAGCTTTGTCCTTTATTCCGATAATACTCTCTCTCGCTTTGACATCTGTGTCGGAGTGCGTGCAAAGCTTGAACGTCATAATACAAAGATTCTACCACCAGCCATGTACACCAGAAATACAGACGAGTTGGGTCAGAAGAGGGCTTTTACCTTTTCAGTGTGCCATTAGTCTCATTGCCATCCATGATGATGCATTCTTCGCGTGGAATAGTTTGCTCTTTGGTGTAGAATAGATTAGTCTGTGTAACTTAGGCCTACCTTTTGTTATAGCGCATTATTTTAAGAACCTCCGTACACCATGCAGCACCGCGGTGTCCACTGTCCAGCAGACCACCCAACATTGAAAACAAATTAAATTATGAAATTATATGCAATATCATGCATGCGAAACATTGGTTGAAGGTTAATTCTTGTGTAGAATGAAAGCTTCAAAGCTGAAGTGAATGCGACAAATGAGAAGGACTTGCTAGATTATTATAGAAACGAAGCTGTTAGTCAGTGTAAGAATTGTGGAAAAATAACAGCAGGGGGAGGGGGTTGGACCATTATCCAATTGGAATCGGGGTGTTAAAAACAGACTTTAACATGGGACTCTAAGAAAGACTAGGGTTGAAACCCCCAAACCTCCCGGCAATTCTCATCCTGCTGTTGCATGTACTATTTCCAACGGTGACAGATTAGACGAGCAACTAGCCACTTGTGTCGTGCTGCATGGTGTCTAATGCACAAATCTGAAACCGTTGAAGCATCAGACATCAGCGCGAAAGAAATCGCAATGGTTAGGTCGGACAATACAAGAAAAATATGGCAGCTGC
Source organism: Lumbricus rubellus (assembly GCA_945859605.1). Classification (NCBI taxonomy): domain Eukaryota; kingdom Metazoa; phylum Annelida; class Clitellata; order Crassiclitellata; family Lumbricidae; genus Lumbricus; species Lumbricus rubellus. The sequence continues at coordinate 19,171,835 of OX243827.1, read as the reverse complement.
TGTTGGATTAATTACTTTACTTTTTAGCATTATTCTCTGCCTCGCACATTGTCTGCAGTTACAATGTTACATGTATTTGTGAAGGGATGATGCTTTCCTACATGCGATTAAAATGCAATTAGCTGCGATTAAAAAATTTAATCGCGTTATTAATCTATCGCGATTCAAATTTTTAATCGAAATGTAGCTTTAATTATTATCGCCCACAGATTTACAAAGAACCAACATTTTTATGATTTTAGCAACAGTGCTACTACATTTCAGCTGGCCTATGCGTAGATATGTACAGTGCTAATTACAGAAACTTCAGCTCTGTTCGCGTTTTGCCTTGCCATACATACATACATTATACATACATACATACATACATACATACATACATACATACATACATACATACATACATACATACATACATACATACATACATACATACATACATACATACATACATACATACATACATACATACATACAAACAATACATACATACATACATACATACATACATACATACATACATACATACATACATACATACATACATCCATACATAAATAAAAATAAAATAAATACATACATACATACATGGATGCATGCATTCGCACATACAGACATACATACATACATACATACATACATACATACATACATACATACATACATACATACATACATACATACATACATACATACATACATACATACATACATACATACATACATACATACATACATACATACTGTCGTATCCCGTGTAAAAGGGCACTTTATTATCCTAGTGGTTAATCGGTTGGGTTTAACTTACTCAAGAAATTCTTCCAAATTCAACAAACTCCCTGTTCTTATGAAATATATATAATATAAAGTTATTCAATATCATTCATATGCACAAACAAATAACAATCCTATTTACCTAGTGTGGCGAGTTACTTAGGAAATATTATATTTGCGCTTATCTGTCGAGTTGTATGAAACTCGAATGTCTTCGGCTCTCTCCGTCGTCCGATTCTTCGCAGTCAAGAATGTTGATCAGACGGTTGAAATGCAGTCATGGAAGCAACCACACCAATCGCCTTACTCGTATCTTGCCGTGAATCAGTTGCACACAAGATGAATCGTCGCATTCACCTCACAGCTCTTCTCCAGTTGACCAAACGTCCCTCGTACTTCACACGCCGAATCAGCTGTTCGCTAGCCGATTCAAATTACACGACTCTTCAGACTGTTGCCTAAGAGTTCGTCTTCTTCGCAAGTGTCTCACACTTCACACGATGATTATTATGCACTAACGCAAATTTCTCATTTAAATTGCGTTGCACTTAATGCACAATACTTTGAACTATCGGTTGATCGTCCGAACAGTTCAATTACCTTCGTCTCTACTCTGGAAATCACAACTTTGGATTGATCACCGCAGCGAATCAACCACCATTTCCAGATATACCTGTAGAGAGTCAAAAACTTAACGTCCACTTCGCTGACGTCATTTTTAACTCGTCACGTCATTCGCCTCCAGTTTGCACCAATCACGAATAGGATTAGCGTCCTTTGTTGTCATGGTAATCTTGACCACTCGTTATTACGCTTAGCTGCAGTCATTGGTTTTATGTATTAATATTTTATATGTTGCCACACATATTACCTAAACTCGCCAATTAAATTGCCTAGCTTAACTTCTACTTATAATTAATAATTATACATGCATAGCAAGTGTTTAATTTGATAATCATTTAATATAACCACGACAAATACCCTTTCTTCAAAAGTCTGTACACAGGCTTTATCAACTTATCTAATTATCAAATTACAATAACTGCTTATGCCTATGCTTATACTACTTTACACAACATCACAACCTAACACAACTACTTCTTATCTACCTATAGTATCACCATTGATTTACTTAAATCTTAGGTCAATCCTCTACTTAAATAATCGGACATTACATTATTACATCCCTTAATGTAACGTATTGTAAAACAATAATTTTGAAGGGCGAGGCTCCACCTCATGACTCTTGCATTCTTCATCCTCCCTTCTTTCATATACTGTAGTCCACAATGGTCAGTCTCGATCACAAACTCTTTTCCACACAAATATCGATCAAATCTACTGATTCCCCACATTATGGCTAAACATTCTCTTTCCTCAACTGAATATCGCATCTCTCTTTCCAACAGTTTTCTACTCGCATATGCTATCGGATGGTTTATTCCTTCATATTGTTGAATAAGAACACAACCTATCCCTTTTCCTGATGCATCTGTCTGTATTATAAATTCTTTCTCCAAGTCTGGTAACCTAAGGATTGGTGTCTTAGCTAGTGCTTCTTTCAACTGCTTAAAACTTTCACCTAACTCTTGGTTCCATTCAACATTGTTAGGAGCTAACTTTTTAGTCAAGTCGCTCAACGGTGCCATCAATTCTGCACAATGTGGAATAAACTTTCGATAGTAATTTATCGCTCCTAAAAAGCTTCTCACTTGCTTCTTCGTCTTAGGCTGTGGCATTTCCACAATCTTGTCAATAGATTCTCCCTTAGGGCTTATATCGTCGTTGTTCAATGTATGGCCTAGGAAATCTATCTTGCCATATCCTAGTGAACATTTCTTCGGTTTCAATGTCAAATGAGCTTTTCTCACTCTTGTGAAAAACTCTCTTAACGTCTTCATGTGTTCGTCCCATCCTTTCGTATGAGCAAGAATATCGTCGACATAACTTTCTAGATTTTCAGTTCCATGTAATATTTTCCGTATCAAGCGATTATAACTGGACGCGCTATTGACTAGTCCAAATGGTAACACATTGAACTTATATAATCCGCTTGCACAGATGAATGTGGTTAAGTCTTTTGATTCTTCGCTCATTGGTATCTGCCAATACCCTTTACAGAAATCGAACTTGCTATAGATTTTACTTCCACTGAGTTTATTGAAAATATCCTCATTCGACATCATCGGTTCTGGATCGAATACTGTCACTTTGTTGAGTTGTTTATAATTACAGCAAAGTCTGTTACTTCCATCTGACTTTTTAACAACTACAAGCGGCGCTGCATACGCTGCTTCCGATCTTTCTATAATTCCATTATCTAGCATCGTCTCTAATTCTTTGTTTATCTCCGCTTGAAGATGATATGGCGTTGGATAAGCTCGTAACCGAATTGGCTCATCACTCGTCAGATGAATCTCATGCTTTACCATATCTGTCCTTCCTGGCTTATCACTGAATATGTCCTCATGTTCTCTCAGTAGTTCCCTTAATTCTCTTTTCTGTTTTTCCGTCAATTTAGGATTGATATCCACATCTTTGTAAGTCTCCGTTTGTTTACTTACATATAAGCTCAATATCTCTTCTTCTTCATCTTCACCATCTTTACCATCATGTACTATCGCCGATATGTATGCTGACGTTTCTACATCATTACCTTCTCCATTTCTCTCGTAGTACTTCTTTAGTATATTGATGTGATATGTTTTGAGTTTTCCACCATCAATTTCCACCTTGTAATCATAATCTCCTATTTTGCCTCTGACCACAAATGGTCCTTGCCATTTTACAAGCATCTTATTGTTACAACTGGGTAACAGTAATAAAACTTTATCTCCTATCTTCAACTCTCTGTAACGTGCTTTCTTATCATAATACTTCTTGTTCTTTTCATTTGCTTTATGTATGGCCTTCTGTGCCATATCACATGTTTCTTCTATTCTTTCTCTCAAATCGGTCATGTATGTATAAACATCTTTTACTTCATCTTCCACTTTCTCATTTGTCCAGAGTTCCTTCAATATCTGTATTGGTCCTCTGCATGACCTTCCAAAAATTAATTCAAAGGGTGTGAACCCATGACTTTCGTGTACAGTGTCTCGTAACGCGAACAATAATGGTGCTAAGAACCTGTCCCATTCCTTGACCTGTTCTCCTATTAGCTTCCTCAACGTTGCTTTTATTGTTCCGTTAAGTCTCTCCACACATCCATTTCCCATAGCATGGTAAGGACTAGTGAAAGTGTGCTTGATCAACAACATCTTGTTAACATCAGCCATCAGTTCTGAAGTGAATTGGCTCCCTCTGTCAGTATGGATTTTCTGAGGAACACCCATGCGACAATAAAAATTGAACAAGGCTTCCGCCACCTCCTCTGTAGTTATTCCTTTCAGTGGAATCGCTTCTGGGTATCTGGTACTCAAATCCACTATCGTTAATATATAGCGATAACCTCTTGATGACATAGGTTCTATCACTCCGATAATGTCTACACAGACATGTTTGAATGGTACATCCAGTACCGGAAGATGTCCCATCGGTGCTCTGTGGCTCACCTTTTTATCCACCGACTTTTGGCATACATCACAACTCAGGACATACCTTTTAATTTCTTGTCCTATCGATGGCCAATAAAATTCATTCACAATTTTATCATGGGTCTTCTTCATACCCAAATGTGCTGACAATAGCGAGTTATGGGCCACGGCTAATACCTTACCTCTAAGTTCCTTCGGGACCATTAACTGCCACTTCGCATCATCTTCCGTTGTCTCCATGAATCTCCTATACAAAAATCCGTTCTTCTTCACATAAAGAACTTTCTCTGTTACACTGTCATCACCACTCCAATCAATTGCTTTATCCCAAAACTTCTTCAAAGTCTCATCTTTGCTTTGTAACTCTTTAATTTCTTTTGTTGATACATTTAAATCCGGCATCTCAGTAACTTTCAACTGTTTGTATTTTGTTACTTTCTTTGATTCCGCTCTGGTTTCAACTGCTGCTGTCGTTTGGCACACATCATTCTCGATGACGTCATCCGTTACATCATCATTTAATTCACTTGTGACTTCACTCGCAAAATGAACTTTCTTTTTGTCACTTTGTCCTTGTGACTCAACACTTAAAGATTTCTGAATCTTTTTCAATCTATCCTCTCTATTCTCGTTATCATCTGTATCACTCCGATCACAGTTTATCATGTTATCTGTAGTTTCTTTCACTACCAGATATTTTAGTCCCTTCATCCTACCGATAATTACTGGTTTCACCGGTTCTTCCATCACCATTGCTTCAACGTTTCCTGTAAAATACTCACTTTCAATATTAACCTTTGCTGTCGGAAAATTTCTCAATGTCCCATCGATTAATATGCATTGGGCTTCTCTTCCTGTGAAATCAACATCATTTACCAGTGATCTCTTGACAATACATGTGCTTGACCCAGAGTCATATAGACAACTGGCATTCACACCGTTCACCTTTAGCTGACCTTCATTTTTATTCTCAAGGTCATCGCCATCATCTCTCCGATCAGTAACCATTGTACTTGCTGCCAACTGTATCGGTAATTCCTTCTTACGTTCTTCCTCTTTTTCAACTTCATTTAGTTTCAACTCTTCATTTGCTTGCGCTATCTTGTACGCCCTATTCTCACATACTTGTATAGCCGCCGCAGTATGTTTAACAACTCCTTTTTGTTTGTGTGAACAATCATATGACTTGTGTCCGGTTCGGCCACATGAGAAACAAGTTATCTTATGTTCAGCCGCCTGTTCTCTTTCTCTACTAAATCCTCTATTCATACTTCCATTATGATTCGTCTCCCTGTTCTGTTTCATGTCTCCTCGTCCTCTATTTATGTTTCCATTAAACCTCTCTCTTGATTTATCGTCGAACGGTTTCACATTCGGCCTTTCGTTACTGAACTTCACTGGAGGCCTTAGACTACTTTCTGTGTATTTATATCCGTGCGCCTCGATATAAGACTCGGCACAGTTCAAGGTGTCCTCTAGACTCATCTTGCCTCTTTCTTTGAGGAACATCTTAAGTTCATTGCTACACGTAAGGTAGAACTGATCTCTTAATAATAAGTTCTCCATTCCTTCGTAGGTTTTCTCGAATCCAGCTTGAAGTAGCCACTGCTGCATATATCTCCTCAATCTATGCACAAAATCTGTAGGTGTTTCACCTGACTCCATTTTACTCATCTTGAATTTGTTACGATATCCACCCTCTGTTAATTGAAACCTTTTTAACAGATGTCTTTTCAAACACTCGTAATCTTGTGTCTCCTCAGATGACATTCTTTGATATACCTCTAAGGCTTTTCCTTCGAGATGCTTGGCTAGCATCAGAGACCAATTCTCTGTTGCTATCTCGTATGCCGTGCATGTCCTTTCAAATCTTAATAAATATGCATCCAAGCAATCTTTATTCTCATTGAATACAGGGAATTTTATATCTTTCATTCCTCTGTTATGGTTACTGTTTCCTTGATATGAACCATCACCAACCATTGTGAATGTGGCTTCACCTCTATTCTGATTATTCCTAGAATCAATTTCTCTCATTCTTAATTCACATTCAAGCTTCTTGACCTCAAGATCCATTTCTCTCCTAGCTTGACATTCGGCCGCTTCACGAACCAATCTTGCCTCATTCTCACGACTTTCCCGTTCCAGTCTGGCGTCATTCGCCTCTCGTTCTCGTTGAACCCTGGCATCATTCGCCTCTCTTTCAATTCTGGCGTCATTCGCACGACTTTCCCGTTCTCGTTCAAGCCTAGCATCAGCTATTTTTGCTAACTCTAATTCTTGTACCCTGGCTGCTTGTGCCTCTTCTCGTGCTCTGGCTGCTTTAACTTCTGCAGCCGCGGCCTCATCTTTAAGCTTTCGATCTTCTCGTTCACGCAGTCTGTCGTCTCTTGCTTCCTGCTGTCTATCACGCACATACGTCTTCAACTCATCACCTTCCATTCCCATCTCTTTAGCGAGTTTAACCCACTGTTCATGTTCTCCAAATGACGACATGGTCTACTTACTTGTTTACTCAGTTAACAAGTATTTCCCAATAGCTTTCGCTATACAAGAATTAAATTCTTCAAAAGATAATCTTAAACAAGATTAATAAAATGTTCCCTCTTGAAATGCGTACTCTATGGTTACGCGAGGTTAAACAAATCGCATCGAGTAAACGCTTATCAATAAAGTCGTTCTTTCGCAATCGCAAAAGCGATAACTTTAAAACTATACATTTTCAATACTTGAGATTATTGTTCGTTGATATTTCGAGTGTTAGTTAAAAATCCAGTTTTAATATTCCGGAACGTAGGACCCCATAGTTGTCGTATCCCGTGTAAAAGGGCACTTTATTATCCTAGTGGTTAATCGGTTGGGTTTAACTTACTCAAGAAATTCTTCCAAATTCAACAAACTCCCTGTTCTTATGAAATATATATAATATAAAGTTATTCAATATCATTCATATGCACAAACAAATAACAATCCTATTTACCTAGTGTGGCGAGTTACTTAGGAAATATTATATTTGCGCTTATCTGTCGAGTTGTATGAAACTCGAATGTCTTCGGCTCTCTCCGTCGTCCGATTCTTCGCAGTCAAGAATGTTGATCAGACGGTTGAAATGCAGTCATGGAAGCAACCACACCAATCGCCTTACTCGTATCTTGCCGTGAATCAGTTGCACACAAGATGAATCGTCGCATTCACCTCACAGCTCTTCTCCAGTTGACCAAACGTCCCTCGTACTTCACACGCCGAATCAGCTGTTCGCTAGCCGATTCAAATTACACGACTCTTCAGACTGTTGCCTAAGAGTTCGTCTTCTTCGCAAGTGTCTCACACTTCACACGATGATTATTATGCACTAACGCAAATTTCTCATTTAAATTGCGTTGCACTTAATGCACAATACTTTGAACTATCGGTTGATCGTCCGAACAGTTCAATTACCTTCGTCTCTACTCTGGAAATCACAACTTTGGATTGATCACCGCAGCGAATCAACCACCATTTCCAGATATACCTGTAGAGAGTCAAAAACTTAACGTCCACTTCGCTGACGTCATTTTTAACTCGTCACGTCATTCGCCTCCAGTTTGCACCAATCACGAATAGGATTAGCGTCCTTTGTTGTCATGGTAATCTTGACCACTCGTTATTACGCTTAGCTGCAGTCATTGGTTTTATGTATTAATATTTTATATGTTGCCACACATATTACCTAAACTCGCCAATTAAATTGCCTAGCTTAACTTCTACTTATAATTAATAATTATACATGCATAGCAAGTGTTTAATTTGATAATCATTTAATATAACCACGACACATACATACATACATACATACATACATACATACATACATACATACATACATACATACATACATACATACATACATACATACATACATACATACATACATACATACATACATACATACATACATACATACACACATACAAATGCTGCCACAGGTGAGCCAGCTTATTCGCGCATAATAGGTTTAATCAGATATTGCAGGAGACGGGATTGTATACAATCATGTACAGAATGTGTTTAGTTCCACGTCGACACCTCATCTGACGACTATCATAATAGATCATAATAGAGACTCGTGCACACAATGTGTGCTTGTTGCTATGCCTGTTTCAGACATGACAGCAGCAAACATTTATTAAAAAATAGCATTCATTTGGCAATGTACCCATATTATACATGCGCAGCATAATGTATGCATGTATGTATGTATGTATGTATGTATGTATGTATGTATGTATGTATGTATGTATGTATGTATGTATGTATGTATGTATGTATGTATGTATGTATGTATGTATGTATGTATGTATGTATGTATGTATGTATGTATTATGTATGTATGTATGTATGTATTATGTATGTATGCATGGCATTGTATGTATGTATTTTGTATGTATGTATGTATGTATGTATGTATGTATGTATGTATGTGTGTATGTACGTATTTATGTATGTATGTATGCATTATGTATGTATGTATTTATGTATGCATGTATGTATGTATGTATGTACGTATTTATGTATGTAGGCGAGAATGCATATACCCATATTTACGGTAGCATAATTATGCATCATTATTAAAAGAGAAATTATCGTAAATTTGTTTCTGAGTAATTTTTCAGTGCGTGCTCGGGACACCGATTCAAAATGAAGCAACTTCCATGACTTCGGCTGCACTGATGTTAGCTTATACACGAGAACCAATGAAACCGAATAGAATGAAAATGAAGACATCAACGCCGGTTTGAGTATAGAATTTTTATGGAGTATATTGGCCATTGATTGTATGCAGTGTACTGTTTATGCACCATTATTAGGCTATATGTTGTTGACCTGAGAACACACGTTTTGTCCTTCAACAATTATAGCCTATCAACTGTCAGTTTCGTAATCTTGACGCGTATACAAAAGCTTCGTAATAATAAATTAATTAATTATTATTCCGCGGGTTTTGATCGACTGTCTACAACTCGTAAACTAGGGTTTTAGAAAGACTCTGTTTTTTTATTTCCTAAACACCAAGTTCGTACTGGACAAAGTATCAAAGAAAATATGTCTCGTTAGCTCGATATCAGTTCATTTAGAATCTCTCTTCTTTCAGTACTGAAAGACAGCCCTCGAACAGGAAAAGCAAAATTTAATTAATTCAGACCTTTAGGAATGGCGAAACAACAATAATTAATGTTATTTGTGAGTTACTGACAGGTCGCAATACATTCGTAATCGTAATCTACAAATTCCTAATTGTCCATTCGATGGACAGGCGAAGGGCACCAACCTATTCACGAGCGCTGACATCGAGGCGTATTTCCTGAACCTTTTTCGTTGTCGTTGTTTACACCACGTTTCCTTATCACTGATCTAGTCCGGTGTGGCAATTGAACAACTGGACGGAGAACTGATAAGGGCAAGTGGCAAGTGTTCGTCTAGGAAAGAATACATGGTGCTCCTCCATATTTTTGTATTCGATTGTTAATTGTTGCTAATGATGATGAAGAGGATCGACAATCTTTTGAGACATACTGCTTCATTCAGCGACGAATTGAAATCATGAACAGTGTTCGTCAAACAGGTATAATGCATTCACTTGTCTAAGTAAAGCCGTCTGCCTGTCTGTCTGTCTGTCCGTTTGTCCGCATGTCCGTCCGTCCGTCTGTCTGTCCAAAGACGATGTAGTTGGCTGCTGACTAAATAAATGTTAAAAAAATGAACAAAATAAATGAATAAATGAAATTTTTAATGTGTTATCATTGCTTATAGCTGTGTTCGCATTTTCTTCGCAAGTCACCCGTGGAATTCGCCTACATGTCATGATTGTGTAATGTAGCGTAGGGTGACTGTGGCAGGGCTGGTGCGGACCTACATGAAGATGCTGACATTCTGGATCCTCTAACAACGCACCAGTCCATGCACCAAGCACCTATTTATAACTGCAGGTCTCTCAAAACTGCGGGACTAATTGTAATTGTAATTGTAATTGAACACTTATAAAGCGCCGCTCGCAGATTCAGTAGCGCTCCCGACCAAAATTATCGCTCCCGCTAGCAAATAGCATAGTCTTCAGGCGTTTACGAAACAGAGGAAGAGAGAGACCAAGGCAAGGAGCTCAAGACGTATGCTAGCTTGTGAGGGAGGCGATTCCAACAAGAAGGGCCAACATAATTGCATGGCATGTATACGTATACCAAAGAAGCGATGTTGTATTCAGTAAGCTGTTGACAAGACTATCTCTTCGCTTTGCAGAATAGGCCTAATAATGCTGCAATGTTAGGTGTATAAAAACATGTTCTAACAAACTCAACCATAAGTATCCATGCTCACATATAGGCTACAGTAGACTACACTATACAGTGTTTACGCTGTTGCTTATGAAATAAACGAATAAACATAGGATTGACCTACAGGGTGGTCCAAAATAAACTGCACAGTGACAGTTTTCTTGATATAATGTATAACAATTCAATGTATAATGCCATTTTTCTTGCGTATGATGAAAGAATTTCCAAATAAGACATGGAAACGTCGTACTATCCTCATTAAAAAAATTGATACCGAAGGTACCACAGCTAGGAAGCCGGGTTGCGGACGTCCGAAATCAGCTCGAACAGATGCAAATATCAAGTTGGTAAGCGACCTTATCTGTAGCCAGGAAGACAAACCGCTAAGCCATAAGAGCCCACGGGAGATCGCACGTGAAACCGGAATTTCACGTTCAACTGTTAAACGTATTGTAAAGAAAGATCTCGGACTTAACCAGTACAGGCGCAAAGTTGGACAGCAGTTGAACAGCGATTGCGTTTTATTGACCGCGCAATTGATCAATGGCGTCGTTGGCTTCAATGCGTGGTCGAGCAGCAAGGAGGACACATTGAACATTTTATGTAACGAAATCCATCCATGTAATGTTACAGTAAAAATAATTGCTGTGTTTTTGTGAATTTTCACGGTTATATTTGAATTGGTCTGAATAAAGTACTATCAATTTATCATTGTGCAGTTTTTTTTGGACCACCCTGTATATAGGCCTACATAATATCGCATGTTTTGGACGTAGACCTAGGCTATATAATATGTAGATGCACCTGTGAATTGCTTATATTAACGCCACATAGATCTAATTTATACATCCAGGATATAATAAATTCTATAAATAGTTGTTTCTCAACGATCGTTGTTATCTTTTTTCCAAGAAGATATTATAATTAAACAATTAACCTATATAATTATTATGATAAATTAACTTTATAGATGAATGCGCATGTCTGAATAGGCTTAACAGCGCTGGTAAAAAATAAGCGGTTGGCTGGGAAAGGAATGTTATTCGGTAAATTGCCAATTAAACTCAGTTCTAAACAAAATGTGAAAAACGAGATAGGCCTAAACCAAACTTTACGATTCGTGTCCTTAAGTGTGAGGCTACATTTGCCATTTTGGCTCATAAAATGATGAAATGCTTATCGCCCGAATGATTGTAATTTTAATCTGATGTAAAAAAACCCACTTTTTAACATTGAACTGTAAGCTTAATTTAGGAACAGTAGTAAACATATACAATGCTTTATTTCTTATGAGGTTGAGAAAATAGCACAGAATAGCGACACAAACAACACTCGTTGCGATTGCTTCTTTACATTAAAGTTTCTTGACGTTGACCACACTATCTGCCTATGGAATGGACTTCCTCCATGATCCATCCGTTCGCTCTGCTATCCTCTCTGGTAGTCTTTCGTCATTTTTCTCCCGTCTCAAAACCTGCCTTTTTCTCTCGGGGTTGCGCGCATTGGGAGCGCTTCTGAAAGGCTACTGCTGCAAGAAGCGCTTTATAGCCTAAGTTGTCAGATACAATACAATACAATACAATCTAAATACGATGTCATGGCAGAACGACGTCATTTTCATTTGCTCTCATCACTTTTCGGATGATTCGAGCAAGAAACTGAAGAAGACGCTGAATAAAAAAACTGTTACAGCTCGAGATCTCGAAATTTAACGGCAGTCTATATCATCGAAGCCAAGAAGAAATGTTTCGTAAGTATACGACAGAAATTTCATTGGCCACCGAAAAATGATGATCGACCATTAAATTGCTAGAATAAGCTTAGCCTACAATAATATTTAATTTATAGATGCTAAGATGGCCATACACAATAAAATACCGGTACGATACAATTAATCAATACTCGTTTTATTTCGACTTAGTAAAAACAATAATAATAAATAAAATAATAATAATAATAATAATACGCGTACCGTAGCTAGGGACCTTGAGCAACCCCTTCACTCGCAGTTGCTCTTGCGCTTCGGCATGAAACTCCGATTCAGTGTCCGCACTGTAGTCGAGTGCACCTCTGAGTAGCTATCTTGAAGGGGCGCTTTCGGAAATTTGAAAAGTAAATGAAATATGTAGAAACAACTTATAAAATAAATTAAAAATTGCAGAGTGGAGGCATTCTCGAAAGTCGAAACGACATGTGGGCCTGCGCTTCAGAAGTGTTATGCCTATAATAGGAGTTCTTATAAACTATGCTGCAAACGGGATATAAAACAACGGAACTATTAAACTGGCAATAACCTATACAATAGGACCTGACTATATAGGCTATAGCCGGGTCCAAAGCATCACAAAACTATTCAAACTGAAACACAAACAGCCTAAAACAGGCCTAATAAAACTTTAAAAATTCATGCATCAATTAAGTGTTGAGGCCTCATTACTCATTGGCAGGCCTACATGAAATTAATGCTTGCTGGGAAAAATTGGCCTGACTTCTTGCATTAGTATAGCCGTACGTAAACCTATGCTAATGGCTATTATCATGTCAGAAGTCGACTTCAAGTCGGAAGTCGGTTGTTTTTCTGCCAAGTAGTTTTGACTCCAAGAAGTCGACTTCAAGTCACTTTAGGGTCAAGTGGGGTCAGATTAGCTGACCAAAGTCACTCCCAATAATTGCGAGTAAAGGACTTGCCCAAAGTCCTTACGCGGCGGCTTGTGTCGGATTCGAACCTGCAACCATCCGGCTGTAAGCTGCTACCACGGAGCCAAACGTACGTAGGTCTAGTAACGAGTTTAGGGCGGCATATAGGCTAAGCCTAAATGAACTGGCTCTTAGATCCATAGTCGAATGGGATTGATTACCCTCCAAAAGCCATCCTTAGGAGGAATGGGTCTAGATTCTAGAATGGCGATGATATATTGCATGGTGATAACATAGTTATGGTTGTAATGTTTATAGATATCTGAATTTGTCTTTTTCCTTGACCTTTCAAGCCCTGTCCTCTCCGTGTCCCTGAACCTGTCCCTGTGTCACTTCCTGTGCCTCTCCACCATCCTGTCTGTCTGTCTGTCTCTCTCTGTCTTTGTCTGTCTGTCTCTGTCTGTCTGTCTCCGTCTGTCTGCCTGTCTGTCTCTGTTTGTCTGTCTGTCTGTCTGTGTCTGTCTGTCTGTGTCTGTCTGTCTGTCTCTCTCTGTCTCTCTCTCTGTCTCTCTCTGTCTCTGTCTGTCTGTCTGTCTGTCTGTCTGTCTCTCTCTCTCTCTCTCTCTATATATATATATATATATATATATATATATCTTCATGTTCCTATTCATCTGCCTCTGACTCTAGCTCTCCATCTTTAACGCCCGATGAATAAGCTGGATCCAGCGTCTGGACTTTTGTCGACGCTGTAGAAGTAGGCCTTGTTTTCGGTTTACGATTTCGACGATCTCTCTCGATTCGGTCGATTGCTTCATTAAACGTCTGCTGCTGCTGTCTCCGTGCTTTTCACATCGAGGTCAAAGACTTGATGCTCGATCGTACTGCCAAGCACGCGGACTGGATACGACATCGAACCGTCTGATCTCTCGATACGCTGGAAGGGGGGGGGTGTATCTTGATGGTAGTAGGGTGCAGGTGGTTTGTTTCCAGCGGACGTGGCTTTCTGCACTTGAAATAATCTGTTGTCCGACTCAGTTGTGAATTAAAATTACCTCGCATAGGCCTAATTAGCCTATTATGTGATGGACTAGCTGAGCCGTCGTTACGACGGATCTCACGTCGTGAGTAAAGTTTTAGTCCTGGGCTGTCAAGAATTTTCCTATAGTGTCGGTCTATGGACATGGAGGTAGGCCTATAGGGTGTTTCATATAATTTCATGTTGCCTAAGTTACTAATATTATGAACAGTGGCGCCGCCACGAGATGGTTTGGGATGGTTTGAACTTCCACATTAGGCCTATATACTCTGAAAAATAGAACCCACGTCCCAGAGCCTTCTATTACTAGTAGGCCTAATAGTTTGTCTCCCCACTCCCAGAAATTTGGATACTTTTTCAGATGAAGGGAGCTATATAACACTGTGAAGTCTGTCCATGCACTAAACTTCATAACTGAACAGCCTGGAAAGGTATAGGCCTACGGGGCGTCCGCGCATTTATTTTTCCACACTTTGAGCCCTTAATTGGTCGCAGTCTTAATAGTTAAATTAATCCGCTGCTTAGGCCTACGTCGCCACATTCAGCCTTGCCATTGATCGAAACGACCTATCAAAACTTTATATCAAGATTAATATAATAGTAGGCCTTAAAAATAGACCTTTGATCGATATAGGCCTATAGGCTAGGTCACGTCACGTTTTTTATTATTAAACTGATCATTGGCTAGGCCTATAGCCCAGTGGTTCTCAACCTTTTCGGACTCACGGACCCCCTTTTAATTTTGTGTCCCGGTCACGGACCCCCAATAAAATTTGGTGCCTTTTGGCGCATTATCGCGACTGTGCGACTCTATTATCCTATATAGGCTAATAATAGGCCTACATGTGTGTTATAATATAGCCTACATGCCCCTGCACTCCTGTAGTACAAATTTATATAACTAATAAGATTATATTAAATTTATTTTTAAAAACCTGTATTTTGTTTTACTGTTAGCTTTAGATACGTAGGCCTATATTCGAGCACGTACAGTTTATCTTTTTCTCTAAGAAACTCTCTCAAAAGAATCCCGAAATCTATTCTAGAGAGTCTGTTACACACTTTCCCTCGTTGATAGCCAGTGAAATTCGGCTGGCCTATGCCTATATATAATTAACTGTGCATGGTTTCCACATCCGAACCTTATGCAACAAAAAGAGGCGAATTTAGTCACTTAATTTAGTGGACGTGCCTTGATGAAATTAGCCTATAGCCATTTGTAATATTTTTTATGCCCTGATCGAAAATAGATTCAGTGTGCACAGTGGCGGATCCAGAAGGTTTAAATGGGGGGGGGCCAAATGAGGACGAGCGGCCGAAGGCCGATCGCCGAGGCGCGTAGCGCCGAGAGGGTGGGGGGAGAGGGGGAGGGGTTTGGGGAGGGGGTTGTACCCCCTCCCCAACCAGATTTTTTAAAAAATTCTTGCACTGCAGTGGCAGAATTTTAAGCTGTCATCTTAATGAAATTGCTATGCTACTCAAATGCTGACAAACCAAACAAGAACTACCAAAATCATCAGAATTGGGAAGCCATTTAGTAGTGATGTTGATTCACTAATAAAATAAAATAAAATTTATTGATCTCATCCATGGGCTGAGACCTAGGGAAGACAGGGGAGAGAGACGGTCCCTCTTAATGAATGTGGTGGGGGACGGTCCCTGTATTTGTTCCCCCAATCGTTAAGTGTCAGGACATACATGTATACACTGGATGAACACACTGCAGGAGACTGACGACATTACAATGCTAGAAGGAGATTTTCGAACAAATTACTAAAAAATGCAATAAGAGCGGTGCCATAATAGAACCGAGATACATCGTCCCATTTTGAAAACACCCCACTTGGACACCAATAAATTTTTTCTTGATGGACCTATATAATTGCAGTAAACTTACCGAATTCAAACAATTTGGTTTTATCCATGAAATTATTAGAAAACATTTAACAAATCTTCGAAAAAACCTCTCGATCTAATCATGAACTGAGTTTAATTTCAACTTAACCATTGCAGCTTCGACAAGAAAAGATCGGTTTAATTCAGAAAACGAAGTATGGCAGTCTGTTACAGTATCCGTACCATAGAATTATTCATATTAATGTGCAAAAAGCAGATTGCAACCTGGGACATTGAGACAAACTAAAAGATAGAAGGAGTAATCATTCAGTTATTAGTAAATATCACATTACTACAGTATTGTCACCTTGAGGTGAAGTTCTAAGCATTTGTTATGGAGGTTTAAAGTTTTGCATTATATTGCTCTCTGATCAAGAGACCTGGCCCGCGACTAATGATCTGTGAAGTATTATCATCGATTTTCGGGTGTCTAAGAACACCATTTTGATTTTAGTATAATCAATGATTTTCGGGTGTCTAAGCACATCGTATTGATTCCAATATTATATTTGATTCTAGTATTATCAACGATTTTCGGGTATTTAAAGACATAATTTTGATTCTAGTATTATCAACGATTTTCGGGTGTCTAAGAACATAATTTTGATTTTAGTATTATCAATGATTTTCGGGTGTCTAAGGACATCGTATTGATCACAATATTATCAGCGATATTCGGGTGTCTAAGGACATCATTTTGATTCTAGTATTATCAACGATTTTCGGGTATTTAAGAACATAATTTTGATTCCAGTATTATCAACGATTTTCGGGTGTCTAAGACTTCGTTTTATTTCAAGTACTATCAACGATTTTCCGCTCTCTAAAACATCATTAATTATTTTTGATTCCAGAATAATCAACGACTTTTGTGGTCCTTTTGACTCAAGTATTATCAAAGATTTTCAAGTGTCTAAGGACATCGTTTTGATTCATTAACAACAATTTTCTGGTGTGTAAGGACATTATTTGGAATCCTGTATAATCAACGATTTTCGGGTGTCTAAGACATCATTTTGATTTCAGAATTATCAACAATTTTCGGGTGTCCAATGACATCACTTTGATTAAAGAATAATCAACGATTTTCTGGTGTCTAAGATATCTATTTGATTCCAGTACTATATCAACGATTTTCGGGTGTCTAAGGACATCATTTTTATTATAGTTTTATAAACGATTTTCTGGGGTGTAAAGACATCATTTTGATTCCATTATTATCAACAATTTTTTAGACTATTTTTGAGATCCGCGGGACATTGGAATTCCAGCAGGTTAAAGACTTTTATGACAGCATAGACAAAAATTGGTATGCCTGTAATAGTCGTCATTGTATATCTATTTGGTTATTGCTTAGCGAAACTCTGCACATTCCCATCTCGGCGCTTCGCGTTTTCGCTCGTGGGCATACCCAAACGCACTAAGGGCGATTTATGATTTAGCTTCTTCCACCCCAAGAGCTGAGAAAAATCTTTGCCTGTGAGTGTTATCAGCGATTTTCGGGTGTCTGAGGACATCTTTTGATTCCGGTGTTATCAAGGATTTTCGGGTGTCTAAAAGACATAATTTTGATTACAGTTTTACCAACGATTTTTGGGTGTCTAGGAAATTTTTATTCTCATTCCAATGTTATCAAAGATTTTCGGGTGTCTAAGGACATCATTTTGATTCCAGTGTTGTCAATGACCTGCTGTTTTGAAGTTGACTTGACTAATATAGAGATCCGTGGAACATTGATTTAGCCCCACACCCCCAAGAGCTGAGACCAAATTCCGCCCATGCCCACAAGACCGTAGCCATTATTTTGATTCTGTGGGGAGAGGTGCTTCTTCGGCGCAGGATTTCTGACGACCATTTTGTAGTCGTCCAAATTTCTGAAAACACCTTTTTTAGTTGTCACAATTTTTGGAGAAACCTTTTCACCTTTTTTAGTCGTCAAAATTTTGCCATACATGATAGTCGGATACTGTTGAAAGATTGTTTCTTTTCTTTGCGTTATATTAAGACAATGTAATTGTGTGAGATGTAATTGACTAATAGACTATATTCTATTTTCATTCATGACTGACCCCTGCAAAAATCCTTCGGGCGCCATGGATGGGGGGGGCCACGTCCCATGGGGATTTGAAATGGGGGGGGGGCCATGGCCGGATTGGCCCCCCCTGGATCCGCCCCTGAGTGTGCACTCTAGCGATTAAATTTAATATGCGGTCGTTGATTAAAACATTCCGACCTATCTAAAACAGATGAATTTGTAATTAATCAGCGTGTTATTAGTTTCATATCGCCATTGAAAAGGAAAAAATTGAAAAATTGACAAAAATTTATCGGTTTCTATGTTTTTAACTAAGAAATGTATAATTTTCAAGACTTGCTCGCGGACCCCCAGGGAGCTCGCCGCGGACCCCCAGGGGTCCGCGGACCCCCGGTTGAGAACCGCTGCTATAGCCAAGGTCAAGAAAGCCGTTGAGTCATAGGGTAGGCCTATCAATAGATGCATTGGCTTTGTTTTGCTGCCAAACGATGCAGAGTTTCTTTAGGGCCTACTTAAAATTGCGTTACACAGTAGCCTATATAACATCAACGACATTAACAATGTTCTTTACTCTAGACTCTAGAGTCTAGAGTCTAGATTGCAAATGTAATGCCTTTTCAAGCAGCAGCGCCTGAACTCTTATATAAATCAATCAATCAATCAATCAATCAATCAATCAATCAATCAATCAATCAGTCAGTCAGTCAGTCAATCAATCAATCAATCAATCAATCAAAATTTATATAGCTCCTCTTCAAGGTACCTACTCAGAGGCGCGTTCCAATGTGGTGCCAAAGCTAGATTGCGTCATTTCCTGTCTGATGCCCTCTGGGAGTGAGAACGTGAATCGCACTTTAACCACATTACCAGCTCCAACATACAAGCCAGCTGCAGAATATGGAGGCGGGTGGATTGAGTCATGAATCTCATGATTGATAGGTGCCCTTAAAAGATAGCATCTGGAAATTCCTTGTCTAAAATCGTCTGACAACAAAGCAGGTGAGGAAAATGACAATCGCACTTTGAAAGCTGTTCGTAAAACTTCGCATCTGTTAGGCTAGGCTACTTGGCAGCGCATAGGGCCTAGCAGATAATAATTATTATAATGATAATATTTATCTATTTATCTAGGCCTATATAAATAAAAATGAAACTTTGCGATCCTGCGGTCACGATCACGCCAAAAGTGACGCACCAATTGTTTTGAAAATTTACCAAAACCTTCCATTCCAATAGCACAATTAAGGTCACAACATTTCTTTCCCCGAAAAAAAAATCGTTTCCACAAAAAGTTAACTTTGCAATCCGTTCACCAGCCATTTGCAAATTCAACGAAACCGCACGCTTGCAAAATTTCAGAATCGTCTTTACCCGAAACACAGTGACGAAACATTAATGAGGTCGCGTCCCGTGACGTCATAAGCGAGTCGATAAATAATTCCATTACGAAAGCGGCCTTCCAACATTCTTGGGCTCTATCCGCTGTCAGTAAAGGACGGTGTGAGGGAGGAAAGGAGCGGAGTGGGAGGGGGACGGAGCGGAGGGGAAGGGGGAGGGGGAGGGAGAGGGGAGGGAGACGGGAGGGGTCTTTAATTCTGCCACAGCAACGCGTGGCTGGGTACAGCTAGTTATTAAATAAAATTTTAATTTGAGAATTGTAATTATGAGCTCCAAACTTCTAGATCGCTATACCGGTAGGCCTACTCGAAACCCAGATAGCCTACAGCTGGGGCACCAAATTATTCACGAGCGCTGCGTCGAGCCAGAGGGGCTGCCCAAAGGATCATCAACAGGGTCAGAGTTCGGTTGCAGAATTAAGAGGAAAAGCCGCAGGGTAGCTGTTTAAGGCTGGTGTAGGAGAATCTCTCAGATATAGGCTAAGGCTATGCAATTTTTTTCGAGATTTCAACCCATCATTGACAGTGATGATGATGCTAATAATAATTTTGACGACGACGACGATGATGATGATGATGATCTGGCCAGGCTTAGGCTGTTTGTATTAGGCCTGATAGGGGGGGGGGGGGTGGTATAGGTTCGATTCAATGTTTATTCTGCTAATAATTATGCGACTTTCGTCATCGCGCGGTATTGACTTCTTACCAGGTCTGTTGCGATTTTGGTATTCCTCTAGTTGGTCTGAGACAGTGATGCCACAGCTGTGTTTTTCCACATAGATCTATGTTTTTTTGCTTTCGTCTGTGTTTCTGGGTTTTTTTTGGGAAAATCTGTGTTTTTTTCCGTTTTCGTCTGGATTTCTGTGTTTTTTTGGGAAAATCTGTGTTTTTTCCCGTTTTCGTCTGGGTTTCTGGTTTTTTTGGGAAAAATCTGTGTTTTTTTCGGTTTTCGTCTGGGTTTCTGGGGTTTTTTTTGACTTTTCGGACCGGATGACTAAAAAAAAAAAAAAAAAAAAAAAAAAAAAAAAGGTCATCAACTTTTTTGTCGGCGAAAATAGAAATTTTTTTGACTTTTCGGACCGGATGACTAAAAAAAAAAAAAAAAAAAAAAAAAAGGTCATCAACTTTTTTGCCGGCGAAAATATAAAATTTTCTTTACTTTTCGGCCGGGCGACGTCTGTGTTTTTCTGTGTTTTTTTTTATAGGAAATCTATGTTTTTTTTTGAAACCTCAGTGGCAACACTGGTCTGAGAGACTGAGGCTGCCATCGTTAATGCACATGCCTTCCGATGCTTTGCTTTTGGTGAATTTTTGTAAGAATTTCTCTTTATTAAAGCTAATAACGGCTGTTATTTGTTACTGCACAATGTGGAATTATCATCAAGAGTTGATTAATAACGTAATTCGGTTTATTTACGTCGAAATCAGTTTTATTTAAAATTTTCACCGGCCGTGCTCATGGCACCAATGATCGCTAATAATTATTATGCCTGACATAATTATGCAAGGTGTTAACTGACGTGAAAGATTTACTCTCTGCAGGCTTCGCAAACTACAAACGGCACACATCCAAAGCTTTTTATCATAAAAAAGCTTTTTCTGTCCCAATTTATTTCGCAGTGTGGCAGAGGAATTGTGGAATTTTACCAAGGTTCACAAGAGACTGATATGGCACGATTGATATGGCACGTGGCGTTTTTATGTTTGCTGACAATCGATTAGGCTAGAGTTGATGCAAGAGTAGAAAATTATTATTCATTATGTTCAGTGCATAAAAAGACCACGTTTTATTGGCCTTATTGCTTTTGTGGTATCTAGGCCTCTAGGGCAGATCTTTCAGATATCGGCATTGTCATATTTCTCTTTAAAGAGTGCCTCAAAGCTATTTCTTGAGTGTTAGAAAAAATTGAGCTTTTGTGCACGTGTTTTATTCAAGACAGAGAGCTGGATGAAGTGAGTGGGTAACATGACTTCATTCACAACTTAGACGGTTTAAATTATTCGTGTTGATCAAGTGACGTTAACTATGATCTTTGCTTCTTGTCCAGGATTAGCTGGCCAAATATGCTTTATTTATTGTTTACGAGTGCCTTTTTCATTTATTCATCAGGTATTTATATAGCACCTGTCCACCATAGAAACTACTCGATGTGCCCCCAACTCCAGAACGGTCAAATAAATCCGTTTTGAAGTGCTTAGAATGTTAATGTTATGCACAGGCACGCATGCATGCACGCAGAGAACACACACACACACACACACACACACACACACACACACACACACACACACACATATGCTCAAGAAAGTATAAAAGCTGCCAAGAGATGAAAACGAAATATAAATCTATTAATTTTGTTTTTGACTTGTTATTTTAATGTTTTATGTATAATGATCGAGTTTAAAATGGAAAGTAAACATTGTGTAAGTGTGTATTAATTAGTAAGCTGCACTTGTTCTGTGTTTTGTCGCAGGTTGCCAGGGCTCTTCTTTTCTGATTTGAATTTTCATAACTTGAAATTACTCATCCATGCATTTTTGGCGCTTCGCCAGAAGATATCGAATTAAGTTCCGTAAAAAACTGCCACTTAACCGACTTCTTTTGGAATTAGATTAATGACAACGTAAAGCAGTTCTGATGAAATGGACGATTAGACAGTAAGACAGAAGCTGACACATACAGAATGGGATAAGAGTTCCATCACTGACTAAAGTAAAAAATGCAAAGTCTGAGTTCTGTTAAAGTTTCTCTGGATAAAAAGAGCTATACAACATTGTGCAGCTTGATCTGGTAAATTTCACGGGACATGTCAGTGACTTGGAAATCAGAAATACAACTGGCCGCTTAAGATTTCCTGAATCATTGCAACATCCTGCGAGAGAAGACAGCTTCTTCATATTCTGAAACGTTGGCAAAATTCGTCTGCAGTTTAGGTTATTTACAAACAAACCCGGCCAATTGCGTGTAACTCTTATTTTCGAAAATCCTTAAGGCGAGAAGAAAACGAGGTACACGACGGCTTGCGTGTATTATGGGTTGCTGTAAGAGTGAATCTTATAAGGATGTAGTTATCCAAGACCCTGATGTGACTGCAAAGAAGTTCGATGCTGCGGACGTAGCTGACGGTGAAGCCGTTCTTGATGTATCGTCCGAGTTGGATAAGTCCAGACAGTTGGATACTGCGAACAAAGGAGGTCGCGCTCAGTGGACGTCGCAGACGGAGTTCCTTCTGACGTGTATCGGATACAGCGTTGGGTTGGGAAATGTCTGGAGATTTCCGTATCTGTGTTACAAAAATGGAGGAGGTTTGCATACTATCCACGTTGCCGTTGCAAATATCTTTATATATGCTTGCATGCATGGAAGTGCTTTAGAGTTATGTATGAGCACTTGTTATAGCGCTCCTTCAACATTGCTATTCAGAGGCGCTCCCATCTACAGCACAGACACTGATTCGGAGTTTCACACCAAGGCGCATGAGCAATTGCGAGTGAAGGACTTGCTCAAGGTCCCTATGTGGTGGCATGAGGTGGATTCAAACCTGCAACCTTCCGGCTCAAATTCACCAAACATACCCTACTCCACCATGCCCCACAAGTGTTGAGTTTATGATTGTAATGTGTGTAATGTTACTTCTTGAAGGGGCACTATATAAATTTTCGGAATGAATGAATGAATGAGTATGAGGTAGGATTGGATAAAGATAGGGTTTCGTAAGGAGCCAGGGTTTCTTTGTTTACAATTTCTTATGAGCACTATCGTTTTAACCTTTTCGTTACTGCTGCCCATGTCAACCACTGTACTACCACGTACCAAATCATTTCCATCCCAGCGCCTCGCCGGGATAAGTACAGCGGCATGTTTTGATATCCCGGCACCGCACCGGGATACGCTTTGAAAAGATTATCAATAGTAGTAGACAATTACAACTGGTTGGTTGTGTCAGAATTAGACATCAGTAAACTATGTAGGTAAGTGCTGTTTACTGACTCTGCTTTGCTTAGACTAAGACAGTGTAAGTCACTAATACTTCATACTCACTCCTGACTATTCAGTAACAATTAGAAGTATTGTTTTCACTGCTCATGAGTAAAGGGTGAAGAAGCTGCTCTTCTTTATCAACATTTAATTGCATATTTAGACATGAATGGGTTACTCCCCTCTCAGCAATCAGGTTTCCGTAGAAATCACTCTACTGAAACTCTTTTAGTTCGCCTATTATCTGACTTCTATGGTGCCATCGACCGTGGCCAGGTCACTCTTTTAGCTTTGTTTGATGTCAGTGCTGCATTTGATGCAGTTGATCATTCTATCCTGCTCCAGCGTCTTTCTATTTCATTTGGCCTAGCTGATGCTCCTTTGGAGTGGCTTCGTTCTTTTCTGTCTGGGCGCACTAACTGTGTGGTATTGGGTGCCTCGAGGTCATCTTGGGTCCCAGCCCCTTTTGGTGTGCCACAGGGTTCTGTGTTGGGCCCTTTACTGTACATTCTCTACACAGCTGGTATTGGTTCCTTGTTGTCTGCATGTGGCCTTCTGCACCAACTCTATGCTGATGACGTTCAGGCCTATGCTCACTGCCTTGCCACTGATGCAGTGTCCACTGTATCGTTAATGTCCAATGCCATTGATGCTCTTACATCATGGATGGCATCTAATCGTTTGTTACTAAATCCCTCTAAAACTCAGTTTATCTGGTTTGGTACTCGCAGGCAATTGGCATCCATTGACCTGCACTTAATAACAGCAACTTTCCCTGATATATCTTTCTCTCTCACAGTCCGCGACCTTGGAATTACTCTGGATCAAGAGCTCAATTTCTCTAAGCATATCAATTTGGTCACTCGCAGTTGCTACTACCAGCTTCGGCAACTCCGAGTTGTCTCAAGATCTCTCTCTCATAGTGCTACTCTGACACTTGTCCATGCCTTTGTCACCAGTAGAATTGATCACTGCAGTTCGGTACTCATGGGTCTGCCACTTGGACTAATTGGGCGCCTTGAACGAGTTCTTCGTTCGGCTGCTCGCCTCATTGGCCGCATTCCTAAATATGCCCCCGTCTCTGCTTATATGCGTGATGTTCTTCACTGGCTCCCTGTTTCACAGCGCATCTCTTACCGAGTTGCTGCACTTGTCTGGCGTTGCCTTACTGATTGTGCTCCATCATACCTGTCTATTCTTTGTCGACCTGTCTCTGACCTTGCAGCCCGTCGAGCTCTTCGCTCTACGACAACGGGGGAGCTTTTGGCTCCTCGAGCTCGCACTTCTACAAGACAGCGCCGAGCCTTTTCTTCTGTGGGTCCCGCTATCTGGAATGGCCTCCCACTAAACTTGCGACTTATGCCTAGACTAAATTCACCTGCTTTTTATAAGTCGCTCAAAACCTATTATTTTAGCTGTGGCTGGACTGGGAGCGCCTCTGAGTAGTTTCTTGAAGAAGCGCTATATAAATTCACGAAATGAATGAATGAATGAATTAGACTAGTCCCTAGTGCATAGGGTCAGATGCAAATGACTAAAGAGTAATAAAGAGGCGCATCTGCAATAGACACAACTGATGGCAGGGCAGGCTAACACAATAGCAAAATCTAAACTGTGCCATTCTGTTATCATTGCACCATTTGTGCCATGTGTTATTGACTTGCAATTCAAAGTACCGGAAGTAAGTATGTGGATTATTTATTAGTTTTGGTACTACTGCAAAGTTGTATATATATATACACAATAGTATTAATCAGTATATAATAGTATTCGGCATCTGAGATAATATATATAATATATATATATTCAAGAGTAGTTTGTGCCAGTGGCTTTTTTGAGTTTATAATGAGTGACGAGGATGGATTTGTGTGAGCATGTTGTTGATTGATGCATTAATTAGAATCACTGCATTGCTGGGTGTGTTCGTGCAGTGTGCATTGATACTGAATCTTAGTTTTCTCATATGCCGTGTATTTTAGGCGCCTTCCTCATTCCATACGTTATCATGATGATCTTCATAGGAATGCCGCTGCTGTTCATGGAATACAGCATCGGGCAGTACTTTGGCATCGGCAGCCTGTCTGTTTTCAAGAAAGTCTGCCCACTTTTCCAAGGTAGCTGAATTTTTGATATATGTTTATGTTTTAATATTCAATTGGCAAATGTACGATTGTACATAACTTGGAAATTTATGAAGTCAAATGCTTTAAAAGTACTTCAGTACTTGCTTAAATACGGCTGCTTTGCGTCTGGTTTCTGTGGCTGAAGCTGGACTTTTCTAGCAGATTAAAAAGGTTTGATTATGCATCCACTGATGCCTTCATTCATTTGTGCTCTATGAGAATGGCACCATTGAAATTATAGACTAGATTTTAAAATCAGTTTTGCAGTTAAATGTTACTTTTATTTCCAAGGGCACTTTTGGGGAGTTTCTCTTAAGTAAGCTGACTGTGAATGTCCATTCAGATTGCTATTACATCTACATTTACAATTTATACAGTGTATACAACTGTACAACGTTATATTTATAATCATGGAATTTTGTGGGTTCTGATTTATTTTCTGAGATGTTGTGAATCAGTTGTTTATAATGTATACAAATGCATACGTGTGAGATTACCTTTTATAAGGAATTTAGGTTGCCTTAGGCTTAGGACGAACATTTATTTATCTGAGGCTTTGTTATCCCAGTTGATAAGAAAACAAAGAGGAGATTGTTTTGGGAGGGACTAGTACAATAGTTTGCAGAAGTAGCAAAGCCACCCTACACAGATCACACAACTACGCATTAAGGTTAAATATTTGCAAGCACAGGTATCTTTTTATCATAATAATTGGCACAATTGTGTGAAATTCCAATTTTCATTCGACCTCACTTTAATAGCACTTTATTACATGTTACAGGGTTCCTCATTGCTATTAAATGCAAACTGTCATTTTATTGCATAAATCAGACAGTGAGCTATATATCTTTATCCAATTTCGAAGGTTATGTTACAGTAAAATATTTTCTATTTAGAATTTTGTTAGGTTCAAGGTGTCAAAAAATATTGTATTACATTTTCAACTTCAAATGTTAATTGAATATCAGTTTAATTTTTTTTAAACTTAGGCTGTCATCCATTTATCATTTTTATTATGTGCTTGTAATTTTGACCTTTATAAGGTGTCAGCCAAGTGCTTTTTAATCTTTAAATACCAACCAAGTGCCATTTTATTCAATGTTTTATGCTCATACCGTGTGCCGTTTCTGCTGTTCTATCCTTATCAATAATATATATATATATATATAATTATATATATTATATATAGTGAGTCACAGATGTTAAATCTATGATGTACACTGTACAGTCTAGACAAGCTGTCTGACACTTGTCTGTGTATATTGGAGCCCTTTTTGCATCAAGTCTGCAAAATACATGTAAGTTGGAAAAGATTAGCTTATGGCTTATACAATTTTTAGATATAGGCTGTCAGAGAAGAATAGGAGGAAGGCTACCATCTAGAATTCGGGTCAAGTAGATGGAAACATCATATTCCAAAGAGAGGGACCAGTTGAGGCAGAGGACCAGCACTGAACCATAGCTTAACTTTCATGAGGAAGTAGAAGATCAAGTATTTTAAAGAGCATTGCTGTATTGTTCAGGTTTTATGATGTCTTGTAAAGTAATATTTCAGTTATTATTGTTATTGCTATTATTGTAATATAATGTGTGTAATTACCCTGGTAATAATAACAATGACAGACGATAATAATAATATAATATTACTATTATTGTTACTATGGCTGCATTTATTTCTTGTACTGTGTCAGTGAATATGAATCTGAGATGTGAAATAGTTGTGAGTGAAAGAATTGCTCACAATCTCAGCATAGTAACTGTTGCAAGGTCTGTGACGGCACATGATGTGTACAGCTACAATTGGAAGAAGTTCATTGGATAGCCACTTACTGCTGTGTGCAAGGGGTATCATAGGCAGAAGCAGGAGAGAGAAGATAAGAAATGAAAAAACAAGGGAAGAACTAGGAGTCGATGAAACAATAATAGAAAAAATTATGAAGAGAAGACTCAGGTGGTTCGGTCATGTGAGAAGAATGGCAGAACAAAGGTTACCAAACGCTGCACTACATGGACATGTAGAGGGAGGAAGAAGCAGAGGTAGACAGCGGAAGACTTGGATGGATAACATCAAGGAAGATCTGAAGGAGAAAGGCACCAGCTTAGCTGAGATCGGTGAAACAATTAGGAGCAAAGAAGTTTGGAGAAATTTCGTAAGGGCCTCGTCTCATCGTCATATCAATGACGGAAGAGAAGAAAGAAGAAGAAGAAGCTGTGTGCAAGGGGTAGCATTGTGATAGATTGAACCCATACATTGACTTTTTGACTTTTATATCAGCTTCTGTTTGTAATCAACGGTGGAAGAAGAAAGATGGTTGGCGCACGATATCATACTTTTTATCGATATATATTTGATGATTTTTATCGATATATATTTGATGATTTTTACCGATATATATTTGATGATTTTCATTGATATATATTTGATGAATTTTATCAATATATATTTGATGACAGTTAGTCTGTTGTGCTGTGTTCTGCAGGTGTCGGTATAGGCTACTCAATTCTCAATGGCTTGGTGTGCGTCTACTACAACGTCATCATCGCAATCGCCATCTTCTACCTGTTTGGATCGTTTGCGTCCACGCTACCGTGGAGCACGTGCAATAACGAGTGGAACACTGAAAACTGCGACGATTCAGTCGTCATGGCTGAAAAAAGTAATGCCATCTGAACTTTAAGGAATTTATTTGTTACTAGCTGTACCCGGCCACGCGTTGCTGTGGCTGAAAAGACCGTTCCCTGCCTCCCACCCTCCCTTCCTCTGTCCCTATCTACCTCCATTCCTCCTCCCCCTCCCTACCCTCCCCTCTCCCACCTCAGCATTTGATTTATAATGTAACAAACCATTGAAAAAAACGCTTTTATTCAAATCTCTTGCAGAGCCTCATGAAACTAAAAAAATTTAAAAAAAACACACTTTTGGAAGCACTGGTATTACCAGGAGGGACAGCGGTAGTGCATATATAAGTGTGTTATTGTGTAATTTGTGTTTGCGTAGGTGTAGGTGTGAGTGTTCCAGGTGTTCCTACTTATGTGCATAGTTCTGTATGTACAATGTTGTACATGTATGTATGGATGTGTGAGAGCTGTTAATTTGTGCATCTGTGTTTCTGGTCTTTGTCAGATGGTGTCAACATCACAAACAGTACATTTATGAGTGTCATGGGTGGCGGCCTCAATTCAACAATATCCTATGGCAAGCCATATCATGCTGCCATGTCACTTTCAAATGTCACAGCAGGTGGCACTAACGGCAGTTGGAATGCGAGCTCAGCTCAACGTACCTCCCCAACTGATGAATTTTTTCGGTGAGATCATTGCTTATTTGAAGTGCAGTCTGTTACCTAAACCTAAGAGAACTACATGTGACCATGGTCCACTGACCAGCTTGGACCAGTGGTTAGCGGTCCAAACAGATTATATTTATATGTACAATTGTTGTATCTAGATATTTGTAAAGCGCCTCTCACAGTGTCAACTATTCAGAGGCGATTTTCTGCTGATAGGTGTGAAGAGATTTTACATTATAAAGTAATTTTTTATTCAGATGCTCCTGATTCATATTCTAACTTCTTGAACCTCCAACCGCTTAACCCTTTACCCGTTCATTTTTCCCATTAAGCCCGTGTTTTCAGCAGATATTCTCGGGGCAAACGGGTAAAGGGTTAATGAAGTGCTTCAACTGTAGCTGTGCTAAATATCTTTACCGATTCTGCCCAAAAATTCTCATTCTTCCATTCTTCGTATGCTCACCGAATTCCAATTCCTTGTCCAAGATCACACTCAGATAACGGCGCTACTGAGGTTTTGAGATGAGATTAGATTTGAACGATTTCATTTGCTTTCTTCAAAGACCCCTTGTTTCAGATCTATTGTTTCATCTGTGGCATCATGTTCGAAGGAAGGGATTGGGGCAAACGAGGATTGAGGCAAACGAGGATTGGGGCAAACGAGGATTGGGGCAAACGAGGATTGGGGCGAACGAGGATTGGGGCGAACGAGGATTGGGGCGAACGAGGATTGGGGCGAACGAGGATTGGGGCGAACGAGGATTGGGGCGAACGAGGATTGGGGCGAACGAGGATTGGGGCGAACGAGGATTGGGGCGAACGAGGATTGGGGCGAACGAGGATTGGGGCGAACGAGGATTGGGGCGAACGAGGATTGGGGCGAACGAGGATGGTAAAATGTTGTTCATGCCAAACAGGCAATGGAGTTTTGTGAGATTTTCTTCATGTCACGCTGAATGATTTTATTTTGTGTTGTTATGGCAGGTTGGCTCTGTTGGCTGAGGGACCGGAACACAACATTGGCAACCTTGGCGCCATACGGTGGCACCTCTGCCTCTGTCTCCTGTTGTCATGGCTACTGGTCGTGCTGTTTGTCAGCCGTGGCATCAAGTCATCAGGCAAGGTTGGCAGACTTATATTTTTTGGGTTCATACTTTTTTGCACATTCAAGATTTTTCTGACTCTAGTTTCTAAGGCTATGCAGCTGCAAAAATACATGTGTGCAGTTTTATTGTCTGCTAGGTTTGGCAGTATAGACGATGCCGAACATTTGTATGTTATGGATTTGCTCATAACCATCTTTTTTAGGAGTGAGGACCCTGCCATCCTGTGGGGCGCGGTGGTGTAGTGGTGGCGTCGTTGCCTTCAAGCCGAAAGGTTCGAGGTTCGAATCCACCTTGCAGCGTAAGGACCATGGGCAAGTCCTTCACTCACAATTGCTCAGCGCTTCAACGTGAAACTCGGATGCAGTGTCCGCTCTGCATTCGGGAGCACCTCTGAGTAGCGAGAGCTTGAAGGGGCACTATAACATGTGCACATACAAACAAAACAAACATCATAGTTACTAACTTATCAGTCTAATGTGGTATTACACTGTTGAGCTTTTGATGTATTGATATAATTACATATGCGTATGTTGCTGTTTCAGGTGGCATATTTTACGGCCACTTTTCCTTACTTGATGCTCACTGTGTTGGTCGTCCGTGGCGTGTCTTTGAATGGAGCCGCCGACGGAATCTTGTACTTCATTGTTCCGGTGTGGAGTAAGCTCGCTAGTCCAGACGTAAGCTGCAAATTCAGAGTTCGGGATGATACTCTTTTGTAGTGGTAGTGATGGTGGAGGTGGTAGTAGTGGTAGTAGTAGTAGTACTGTAGTATCTTATGTTTAACAACAGTCCCCCGTTTTTGTGGCATTGATAGTGGTTGTCATGGTATCAGTGGTCTTCATTTTGTAGTGTTCAGGGTAGTTGGACACTTTGTTAAACACTTGTAATTGAAGAGTTGTTTTGACTTGCCGTTGCTGAATAGTTCTGGCAATCTTAGCGACTTGAATATGCACACCTTACCATGGTGGGAATCTTGTAAATGGGATTTTTACAATTTTTCTTGTGTTGCATAAATTTGATGTTTGCAGTCATGATCTGCTTAGGAACATAAGGTGTCATTAGATATGTGAGGTTAAAAGGCGAAGATATGTGATGATTAATCTTCAAATTTGGACACGTTCTTTAGTGAGAGGGCATTGCTGTATTGTGATCGATGATTCATCCATTGACAGATATAATCAGTTAAGATATCAATCTGGATTAGTATATGGTCCCTTACACCTTTGTGGTTTCATACGAAGTTACAAGTAGCATTTGTCAGCCATTATTGATTCCTGAACGTTATGCTGTGCTTCAGAGTAACCTCAAAAATGTGGTGCATGTTTGGTAAAAAAGTGCTGTATCTCACAAGATTCCAGTCTTTGTGTGCTATGACGTAAAACTAGGTTGAGAGGATTCACTTGATGTTTCTCGACAGGTTTGGTTTCAAGCTGCCACGCAGCTCTTCTATTCGACTAATCTGGCGTGGGGCGGAATGATCACGATGGCTAGCTACAACACGTTTCATCATAACTGCTACAGGTATAGTGGCTAGGCTTCTTAGGTTAACTGTACTGTGTGAAAATCTGTACCAGTTGTTACTTTGCAATGGGATCTTGTTGACAAACTGTAGGTCATGACTAATGAAAATTGAAGTTAGTGCTACTGTAGCACAAACTTCTTGTAACTTGAGGTTTGGGCTTAGATCAATTGTTTTAAAATGCATTCCCTATAGATACTAGCGTGTATGGGTAAAGACCGCTAAAGTTTCTAGGAACTCGATGATAAGGCTTGATGGGGCAATCCTGCACTTGTAGCTTGTAATCTCACCCTTACTGAAGTTAAAGTGCCTATGAATGGAGCCGGGAGCGCCTCTGAGTAGTTTTTTAAATTGAAGAAGCGCTATATATATGTCTGAAGGAGTGAATGAATGAGTGAATGAATGAATATGTCCACCCATCTGCATTAGAACATAATATTTTGCAGGACCAGCCTGTTGTCAGTCTGAGTTTATCTTGTTGACATTGACTTTAAAGTTACATTGTAAACAAATAATTCTTTGATTTTTTTCAGAGACGCTGTTGTCATCAACGTTGTCAGTTTCTGCACGAGTCTCTACGCTGGATTTGCCGTTTTCGCCATCATCGGTTACATGGCTCATGAATACAATGTTCCAATAGAAGAGGTCATCAAGTCAGGTGGGCCAATATATTGCTTTAAGATGGAATTCTGTATTATAATTTTACATGTTCTTATGGCAGCATTCCTCAGGTAAAAATTGGCATTGCAACTTGTAAAGAAGCATTGTGGGACATTTCAGTATGAATTGATGTGTCTTTTAGGGTTTTGTGTTTTCTTTGTTGTATTGATGTAAATGATAAAAGGTAATGCTTCTTGTTTGGCGTAGGAAGCATAAGTAAGAGATTTTGGATCTGGAATTGCATTTAATTATGAGGTTCAAACTGTATAGCTTTGTGACCATCCGTTGCAGTTTTAAAATGTGAGACTATGAAGTTAAGCACACAAACTGCCTAATGAACATGTTTGGTCCTGCAGCCTAAAAGGTTACAGTGGCCGCTATTGTTGCTGTGAGATCAAAAGTGTTACCATTTCCCCAATGATACTTTGTACAATTTTCATTAGCTTCCAAGGTTTAATTTTGTAGATAGGAGTTCTTATTACATGAGTGTTTTTCTTTCTAATTATTCACCAAAAACCAGAATCAGTTATAAATTGTAAATTATAAATCAGTCCAAGAAATTAATTTATTGATTGAGTTATTAATTGTTAGTTATGAAACTAATAAATAAGCACCATGAGTAATGACAATTTTATTGAGAAAAACAAAGCTTATAGACCATGCATAACAATTAAGTAATAGATTGAATGAGTACAAAAGATTGTATGTGTAATGTATTGTGGTTTGATTAAGTGCACGTTTTCAATAAACAAATATTTTATGTTGTTCTATTCTCTCTCTTCGTCAATTGTTTTGTCTGTGTAGGTCCTGGATTGGCATTTGTCGCTTATCCACGAGCGCTGAGTCTCATGCCGCTGGCGCCAATGTGGTCTGCGCTGTTCTTCTTCATGCTCTTTCTGCTCGGCATTGGAAGCCAGGTCTGTAGCCACGTTACACTTACCCATACTAAGGTTGACTCGTCAGCATTTTGCAGGCTCTTTAAGATCTATTTAGATCTTTGTGGTTGGACTGGGAGCACCTCTGAGTAGGTTTCTTGAAGGGAATGCTAAATGAATTTTTAGAATGAATGAATAAATGAATACGTATAGGCATTGGTTCATGTTTGTCCTCTCTTTACAAGATATTAATATGTCAATCAATCAATCAGTCAGTCAATCAATGTTTTTTATTGAGATCAATATTTTTATTAAGACCGTTTCAAGGCAAGACACTCTTAATTACAGAATAATGTAAATAAAATTAAATGGTAACAAAAGTGAGACCCAGAAGAACGGCCAGAAGGGATGCATGTCAAATTGTTTTCTGACTTTGCTCCTGGACGTTATTTCTGAACTGTCGTATAAATTGTGGTGCAGATGGTTCTCATTGAGACGGTGGTGACGGGGTTTGTCGATGAGTTTCCTCGTCTCGGTCTCAATCCTTGCATTCGTCTCATGACGACCATCTCCGTCTGTGTCATCTGCTTCCTCCTTGGCATCACCATGACAACACAGGTATGATGATTATTATTGCTTTTGCTCAGGTGTATTGATTAATCGTTGCAGCTGTGTCTTTGGTGCTGACTGTCTTTTTTTTTAAGGCGGTGCACCAAGTGATATCTCACTTATCTTACGCGTACTGTTTTTTTTACCTGGCTGAGCGCACGTTCTTACTGTATTCGAAGTGTTTTGATCAGTTTGCCAGGAATGGCATGATTTTAGGAGGTGGTACAATTACATGGTTTATAGTAAGAATGTTTTATTTATATTGACAGTTGATTGTTGTTGAGAACGTCTTTACACCAAAGTGTGGATATATGCATTTGGTTAATAAAGGACATTCTTGCTTGCTTACTTACTTACTTACTTACTTACTTACTTACTTACTTACTTACTTACTTACTTACATGATTTTAGGAGGTGGTACAATTACATGGTTTATAGTAAGAATGGTATACGGTACTTATATTGACAGTTGATTGTTGCTAAGAACGTCTGTACTCCTAAGTTTGGATATGCATTTGGTTAACAAAGGATGTTCTTGCTTACTTGCTTAATTACTTACTTACTTGCCTACTTACTTACTTGCTGGCTTACTTACCTGCTTGCCTACTTCAATTTACCGGAACCCCAGTAAAGTAATGATAACATGCTGGCGTAGAGAGTGAGAGGTAGTGAGTTCGAGCCCCCTGTTGGGCGGACATGCTTTGTTAGGCTGCTATTAGCGCCATGTATTGCAGGCTGTCTGTTCAGTTACTGGTAGTATAGTTAAATTTGATGTTAATTAAGATTACCAAAAATATTATTATTATTATTGTTATTATTATTATTATATGTTCGCGGATTCATACACTGCTGTGTGTGTATGTGTGTGTGTAGGGTGGCATGTATATGCTGCAGCTGATGGATCACTACAGCGCTGGATTCTGTGTTCTTGTGATTGCCGTCGTTGAATGCGTAGTCGTTAACTGGATCTACGGTGAGTGGTGGGACTTCTCTGTGGTTGGCGCAGTGGTCTGGAATGGCCTTCCTTTTGATCTTTTGGGGTGGGCTGGAGTCGGGAGCGCCTCTGAGTAGTTTTTTCTTGACGGGGCGCTATATTAATTTCCGAATGAAAGAATTGAATATCTGAATGCTGGGTAAGGATGATAAACTTGAAAATGACAAGGGAAGAGTGAAATGGGCAGAAGGGGAAATATTTGAGGGAATTTAGCAACGTTGCCATCGCAGTGCGTCTGGAAATTAAAGCGTGTTTCGATGTTCATCGACCAGTGAAGTTCACACGGCGTAGAAAATCATCTGCAGTGAGCCAATAATTAATTAATCTGTGAACGAGTCTTGCTCAGAAATAACGCTAAACCTTGTGGGGCCGTCAATCTGGAATGACCTCCCCCCAAACCTCCATCTCCTCCACCTGACCAGTCAATCTTTATTTCTCAAGTCCCTTAAATCTTTTCTTTAGTCGTGGCTGGGCTGGGAGCGCCTCTGAGTAGTTTCTTGAAGAGGAGCTATATGAATGAATGAATGAATGAATGAAACGGATGCAGTGCACAGCGGGACTGAAGATTGAAAAATAGTGGGTCACAATTGAACACTGTTGGTTTCATTTTCACTTCAGTTATTTTCTGATGTTGTTGATTTGTTTCTTCTATATATTTAAGGCAACCGGAAGATGTGTAACCACGTGAAAGAGATGATCGGAAAGAATATGAACACGTTCTGGAGAATCTGCTGGCTGTTCATCTCGCCAATTCTCATTGTGGTCAGTACTCTGTCTCTGTCTGTTTGTCTGTCTTCCTGTCAGTCTGCCTGTCTGTCTGTATGTGTCTGCCTGTCTGTCTGTATGTGTCTATCTGTCTGTCTGTCTGTGTCTGTCTGTTTGTCTATCTGTCTGTCTGTCTGTATGTGTCTGTCTGTCTGCCTGTCTGTCTGTATGTGTGACTGTCGGGGTCATATGATGAAGATTGATACTAAAATTGTTCCTATAGTGCGACCTTAATCGGTTGTATGAGGAAAACATCACTCGCCGTTCTGACGACCTCGACAGGAGATCTTTTAGAGGAACTGTCTGTCTGTCTGTTTGTCTTGTCTGTCTTTGTCTGTCTGTCTGTCTTGTCTGTCTGTTTGTTTGTCTTGTCTGTTTGTCTTGTCTTGTCTGTCTGTCTGTCTTGTCTGTCTGTCTTGTCTGTCTGTCTTGTCTGTTTGTCTATCTTGTCTGTCTGTCTTGTCTGTTTGTCTGTCTGTATTGTCTTGTCTTGTCTGTCTGTCTGTCTTGTCTGTCTGTCTTGTCTGTCTGTCTTGTCTGTTTGTCTATCTTGTCTGTCTGTCTTGTCTGTTTGTCTGTCTGTATTGTCTGTCTTGTCTGTCTGTCTGTCTGTCTGTCTGTCTGTCTTGTCTGTCTGTCTGTATTGTCTGTCTTGTCTGTTTGTCTGTCTGCTTGTCATGCAACATTTCTTTTGAGCAAGGTGAGACTACTCTTCGAACAATGCAAACCAAAGTGCAGTATAAATAGTTGGTCATTATAAGAACATGTACTTATATTGGATTTAGGATTATGTGTTATTTTAAAACATTTGACTTTTGATTTGCTCTCTAGATGATAATAATTTACTTTATTGAACAATCCGGTTGACAGACCGCAACTGGTTACAGTGTACAGTCATGCAGTTGGAACAATTCGCTAGAATGCAAATCACAAATCTTAACTACTAACAGAACAGACGGCCTGCAATACAAGATGATGACATATAATAATTATACGTTTATTAAACAATGTCTAATTGTCTATACACCGAAATGCAAATAGCTATTGGTTATCTTTTATTATGTTATGTTTTGTCAAAAGGTAGTGGACACTTTTCCTTATGGACTTTGTCTCCGTGTTTTTTTTCCAGGCGATCCTCATCTTCAGCTTTGTGCGTTACAAAGCCGTGGAATACAACGACAAGCCATATCCCATCTGGGCCGACGTACTCGGCTGGGGAATGACGCTGGCATCAAACGTACCCATCGTCATCGTCGCTCTCTATGTCTTTATTAGGGCACCGGGAGCTTCTCTGGTGCAGGTGGGCGACGTGCCAAGATCTGCTCACATTTCCTGTTAATTGCATCTGTAAACTAGTAAGCTGGTGGACACTTGTGTGTTATGGGTTAGCAAAGATGTGACCATTATTCTGCTAATTGTTCCTTTTGCTGGTGTACGTTGTCCATGCAGATTTGAGCGCACCTTTTGAGAGACAAAATTGTAAGAAAAATAATTTTGTTCTATTTTGTCCAAATTGTCAATTTTTTCGTATCACCTGGTCACCTGGTGCCGTCAGCTACTAGAGCTCTGGCGAAAGCCCTGGTGCATCTTCTCCAGTTGATCCTCTCCCTAGTCACCTCTCTTAGTTCCTCCAGTCTCATGCCAGACTTTTCCTGTACTTCATCCAACCATTTCTTCCTTGGTCTTCCGCATCTTCTCCGTCCCTCACCGCATGCCGTCATCAGCTCCTTTTCCAAACCGTTAGATCTCATCACATGGCCGAAGTAGCTCAATTTCCTCCAAGTTGCTGTTTGCTGCAGTGTCTCCTCCCTCTCTATTCCGAGCTCCTCGCGCACCGATTCGTTAGTTCTCTTCTCCGTCCATGAAATTCTTAGCATCTTTCTCCAAATCCACATCTCACACGCGTTGATTTTCTTTTCCATATCCCGTGTCTTTGTCCATGTCTCGCATCCATATAGGACGACTGGGAAGATCAGTGCTCTTACCAGTCTTTTCTTTGTTTCCCTGCTCACGTATTTGTCCTTCCAAATCTTTTCGTATATTTTTGTTAATTCTTTAAGAGATGAGGGCCATTTTTTTAGGCCTGGCGGGCCACGGATTGGAACCACTGCACTGCACTCTTATGGGGCGCGGTGGTGTAGTGGTGGTGTCATTGCCTTGGAGCCGGAAGGTTCGAATCCACCTCACCGCGTAAGGACCTTGGGTGAGTTCTCCACTCACAATTGCACAGCGCTTCGGCGTGAAACTCCGATGCAGTGTCCGCTCTGCATTCTGGAGCGCCTCTGAGTAGAGAGCTTGAAGGGGGCGCTATAACATGTGCACATACAAACAAACTCTTGAATAGCGTTGTTAGTTATTTAACCGATCTCAATTCCCGTTTTTCTTTTACGCACTTTCAGAAGTGGCGCTCGGCAACCAAGGCATCGGCCGTGAGCCGCGAGGATCAACAGTTGGAGCATATGGCTCCGCTCGAAAACTGGCAACAGGACGTCAACATCGAAGTGAGCGCGCTTGAGCAGCCGGTCGAGGTGCTCGATGAGTCGCTCGCTCACCAACGCAATCTCTTGTTTATCAAAGACACTAAGGAGGTTACGACGAGTAAGATCTAAATTGCGTCTAGTTGTTCTCCGTCGTCATCGTCGTTTGTGTTGTCTATTTTCCTTTAGTCTATGCAGGCCTCAGTAAAAGATCTAGCAGTTAAGGGAATAAGTTTCTGATAAGTGGTAGTTGTTGTGTTCTGTAGTTGTTAGATTTAGACGCGTTTTAACTCTTCGGTTGATTGTACAGCTTTGCGACCGTTTGTCACGGTACACTAGTTGCGTGGTTAAGGGTGCTGGCAGTAACGCACAGAGGTCTGCATTATGATGCAGTACACAGAGATAGAGAACATCGGTTTTCATGCCAGAGATTGGGTGAGGCGTGAAGGTGCACATTGCAGTGATGTGCAGAGAAAGAGGGGTGCTTATTCATCCCAGAGGTGCTGGAAAAACTGACTTGCTCCGGAAGTATGATGTGCAGGATGGAGAAATATGGTTTTTCTCAACACTTATCATCAATCACTTCTTGGTCTTTTATGTTGTGTTATGTGCATTTTTTCCATTTGACAATAGCTGCCATTTTGCTGCAAGAGAGATACCACCATTTGACATTTTATTTGTATTCGGATAATGTATTCAATGCTCCCCGATACAGGGGATGGCCAAGCAATCAAACAGATCTGAATTTCTCTTTGTGTGTTCTAAATATACCGATACTTCTCATATTGAACAAGTTGGAATTTTTATTTTTTGAGTGAAGTACTACTTCTCAAAGTACTTTGATATGTCCTGATGTTTTTTTGTCTGTAGATACAAACTGCTGGTTAAATTTCATTTAATTGTTTGGATACTGCTAGGAGGGTGATGCTATTGTGAAGCAAAACTGGTTTTGCATGTTGTCGTCTTCAAAAAATGTCATGAGCAGGAATTTCCGCAGTGTTTGTGACCGCTTTAGTAGTGAAATGTCTAGGAGCTCATCGTGTATTTTCACATATCATTTGAGCATAGCTGTGTCCATGTATTTATTGGAATAGTGAGTTATTCTCATTACATGTTTTATGTTGAACTGTTCTTTCTGCATGCACTTGTCCGGTTTTTCCATTATGTTGGATTTTGATTTGGGTATTCGGTGTGTTCACTGATTATTGTAACCTATAAGCACTGTATATCAAACTGTCTCTGCAAAAAGGTAGCTGTACTGTGATGTGTATGATTAGAAACTGCTTGTTGTTATTAGTTTTAGATATTAGCATTTCTGTAATCCGTAGTATTCGATTTGTTGTGAATTTTTGAAGGTCTGATTTATTTAATGTTAGATGTATGAATTGTGATTGCCTTCTACATTGCCCTGTGAAAAATTCAATGAATTAAATGTTAGACAGGTTTACATTTGCGATTGCCACAGTGACGCTTATAAGATGTTAGCTCTGTTGCATGTGGTGTAGTATTGTGTTATGTTACGACTGTGTTATTCTTAGGATTCATTTACACTGGAATTTACATTTGTTTACATTTGTGTTGTATTTACTCGTATGCTGTGCATGATATATATATATAACCATATATATATATAATATATATATGGTTTAGCTGCATCGTGTTCCATGTTCTTGCCTTGAACTTTCTTACCAAACTTGTCAACTAGCCGAAGAGATTTCTCCAGAAATACTCTACATGAGGGTTTCACTTCTTTTGTGAGTTTATGCTAAAGCTTAATTTAAAATTTTGCGTGTAATCGTGACTTGGATAATTTTGGACTTTACCAGTACATACAAATGAGTGCTTCTGACGATAATGCAGAGTATTAAACACAGGATGGTTTTTCTGCAACGAGCATCAGTTATAGTCTTCATATTCTTTTTGAGTTGATGTCATACTTGGTGCTAATTACTAATGCCTTAATCCTTTCTCTCCTGTGCTGAGGGTTCAAATCCCGGTTGGACCTAAGAAATTGAAAGTATTTTACTTGTAGGAACGGTAACACTTATATGAAACTTTTGGTTTCGAACATATTCTTGGTTAGTTAGTTATATAGCTATATTATTTTTAACACTTTAAGCAACATATTTTCCACAGTTACTCTTAGTAACACTTGTTAGAGTGTTAAACATCTCGCAAAACTGTTGTCTACAATAGCCATGTAGAGCATGTGTTCAGTGCTGTTTTTAGTGTCCAGTTCTATTCAAAGAGAGCAGTTCTAAATGGATGTGCGGCTGTAAGAGTTATCTTTGTGCAGTTAAAAATAGTTCATAGTGTTCATTGGTATCCGAGTGGAAATAATTTACGATGGAGTATGGAGTGCAGATCTAAAGAAATTCTTTAAAAGAGGTCCTGTATCAGTTACAAGACACTAAAAAATAGAAATACACTACATTTTGGCTAGATGAAAGCTAGATGATACAGTCTTCACACAACTGATAAAGGTTCCCATCCAGATTGATACTATGGAACTGTGCCAGATGTGTCTGCCTCAGCTGTTTTAATGCGTCATCTACTTCTTTGAGAATGACTCGTAATAGAAACAGGTAACAAAAAATTAATGCATTCCTAA
This sequence comes from Lumbricus rubellus, assembly GCA_945859605.1. Taxonomy (NCBI): domain Eukaryota; kingdom Metazoa; phylum Annelida; class Clitellata; order Crassiclitellata; family Lumbricidae; genus Lumbricus; species Lumbricus rubellus. Next base: position 19,131,205 of record OX243827.1, on the reverse strand, counting down.
CAACTCTCCCTTACCTCAGCTTGCCTTACCTTTCTAAAACAACTGATTTGACTTCTGTACGGGGTTGGTGGATTTCAATTCCAACCTGTTTATGATAACAGAACAAGTTTGTGTTTTGCGTTGTTCTACAGCTCATGTCCAATTACTGTGCCTGTTTGTTGCTGAGTTTATCAAACATTATTCAATATTCATTTCGTGAATTGAGTATAGCGTGTTTTTCGACATCTATGTGTTTTGCTGTGCTTAGGTATTTTGTTGTGAAACGTAGGATTAGAAAAAATTTACAGTATTTCTTTGGTACACCTGTTGTCGTAGTCGCTTATTTTGTAGTTGGTATTTTGCCGAAGTTTATAATTTTTTGGAAGTTTATGAAGCTTTCCGAACTGTTTCTGCACTGTGCTTTGATGCTTGATGTTTAGTTTTGCAATTGAACTGTTTCCGATACTCATGCCATTCAATAGCAACAGCTTCATTCTGCATTTATTTTGTTTCTGAGTTTTGCCACATTTAGCGCTTTACAGTCTAGTTTGGCATCTTGTATTTTATCAGTATTATGGAACTTTTGATCTCAGCCAAAGTTTTTTTGCTTTTCTTGTGTAGTCATACAAATGGTGTGGTTGCATGGGTGTTAGTCAGTGTAATATTTTGATGGAGTCGGATTTGAGCTAATGAATCAGAAGGTTGACATGTATTAGGACATGTATGTATGGTAGTGTATTGCTTGCCAGTAGTAATATACCTCACTAAACATTGCAAGGAAGGTAGATGATAGGAACGTGAAAAATCGGTGATTAGGAAAAAATAGAAGGCCCTGTAATGAGTCTGAAGGCTCAGGGCTGAACTGGCCACAATTAACCAAGGAAAATTATTGTACCTTAGATGTTCTGTTGTACGTGGGGAGAGATACAAAAAAACTACAGGTGGTTTGATTGGATGGTGTATTCCATAAATCTGGTGGGATGGGTTAAAATATGTCAAGGAAACGGAACCCAGTCTGAGTCTATGGGACCAGAAATACACTTTCGACTCTAGCTTCGAGAGTGCAATATTTAGGAATGGTGATTGCAACTTTCCAACGTCTTTTGCGGTTTTCCAATGTCTTAATTCAGTAGTCAACTGTATCAAAACATTTGCCAATTCCATTAACTGACCAAAAGTTTTACATTTTAACAGTGATTCTGCCTGAATACAAACTATTAGTTATCGTTTTGTTGTTTTTTAAGGAAGTTTTTTGAGTGTAGTTTGTTCGTCTTTTCTGTTTCATGGGTTACTCTGCATAGATCATAATATTTATGTTTGTGTTGAAGACCTGTAGTGATGTAGTGAATGTTTGAATGTTTAGATGTGTGTAGGTACATTTCAGGTTCTTTTTTCGTTATTTAAAGTATCAGTATGCCATTTCTGAAGTGTTTAACCCTTTAATGACCAGTTACATATGTTTTCAATGCATTTTAATACACACTGGTTGTTAAAGGGTTAATAATGCTTGATTTTGCTGTACTACAAACCCAACCAGTGTTTAGTTTAAATGTGAAATTTTTGGTGATGGCTTATGAAATTTTCTCACCGTTATGTTTTACGGTAATGCCGCCAGATCGTCACTGGACGACTTTTATTTGTCAAGTTTTTGACTGTGGTGCATACGTTATTTAAGCTTGTAAGATCTTATTTCAAATCAGGTGTGGTTACTTTAGTTTTGAGAGTTCGCTTGATCTTTTTGTAGAATAAAGGTCCATGTATGTGTGTTTTTTCATTGTTTCTTAGTTAAATGGAACGTCCGAGTTCCTATCATACCAGTTTAATTAAACCTGCTTAATCGACTTATTTGGCAGATATAAGTCACTAAGTGTTGTGCATGATAAATTTAGCCCTAGTCGGGGCTAAAGAGTTAATTGATGTTTCACATACTGCTAAAGTCTGCTTTACTAAAAAAACAATGACTAAGAAGTGCTTTTACATTACCCTGGTACGCATCCAGCTTCTTCTGCCTAAAATTGTCAAGATTACTGTTTTGCTGCTGGATTTATGCATGATTTGCGACAGTGCCATTTTACAGAGCTCTATTCTTTCTTGGCTCGGTTGCATTGCTTTTCTTGATCAGAAGTTGGTTTTCTTTGCGAATTTTCATAAGTTTTGCTTCCTGCTGTCTCATCATAAGGGTACATAGAAAGGCTTGTTCTCTCTTTTGCAGTTATTTCCAGTGCATAGTATGTGTTATTCCTCTGCGAATTTTCATTTGAGTTATTTGCAGTATCTGAGGAATACTACCCAAAACAAATAAATGGGGTACTTATTGACATTAACATGACTATTGCTGTTTTGCATTGCTGTCTATATTTTTTGTGAGGATGAACAAGTCTTAAGCAAGCTTGTGCCAAAAGTCGGCGACTTTTCTCGCAGTCTGCTGAGATGAGCATTAAGCAACTGAATAATCTATTATGGTTTCGATCTTTATAGTGAACTTGCTGTTAAATGACAATGCACGTTATACAAAAGTTAGTTACACAATACACATGGAAAGTATTTGTTTAGTTGTCATTGTACACTTAAACACAGAAGTCAGTATATACTAAGGGGCTGTCCATATATTGTTACGTACGCAGAGAGAGAGAGGGGGGTCACCAGGTTTCGATGGATTTGCATGCGGGGGTCTCAACAAAATGTACGTACAAAAAAATGTGCAATTTTGATGTATACATTAGCCTCTGTATATTATCCTTTAGTCGTCCGATGGCATTTGGATTAAGCTACATTATAATTAAATATGGCATTTGATCACATTCTAATTAAATTCCGCTCAGGATATAAGCAGTAAACCATAACAGTTCACAAATTTCAGGTAGCAAATATGATGTGTAAAAAAATACATTGTAGCCTAAGATAAAATAAATGTTTATAGATTACTTTGGCTAATTATCCGGATTTAGATGGACTTGTGTAAGGGGTAGAGAAGTTTATTTGTATGCACACATGGGTGGGGGGTGTGGAAGGGTTCCACAAAATATAAGAGTTGCAACAGGGAGGAGGGGTAGAAAATACGATTTTTTCGTACGTAGCATATGGATGGGCCCTAACAGGAGTTGGGACTTTGCATGAAACATGTGAGAGCATTTATCTTTCAGTTGTTGTAAATGATAGAACTTCTTACAAGAAGAGCCATGCTGTGACTTTTGAGTAATAACTTGTATTTAGTTAATAAAAGTGCTCTGATTTTTTCTCCTTATAGTACTTTCGGTTACTGCTTACTCGTAAGGTATGTTGGACAGCGGATCTTTTTCGTCACCGGCATGCCAACTCCCATACCAGCTGTGCTCATAGATGGTTTAAAACACGCTTGAAGTGAACAGGTTTATTGTGCAAACCCAAAGCCATTTAACAAATGAATTACATTTTACTTTTGTACTTAAGAGTATGTCAAATTGATGAACATAGCAAGCAATCTTGGCATCCAGTTGCTGGCAGCCAAGAGTTGACGGGAGCTTGAGGTGTTTAAGGGGAAACGTAGCTTCCTCAGACAATCGCTCCGTTATAGATGAAAGGTGGAGCTGGGAGGTCATTCTCCACGCTGTACAGAGCACACGCTTCCAACGGACACGGTGATTCTCGCCAGACGTAACGGAATCCCGTCACGGACTGTGACCCTCCGCATGGGACGCCCAGTGTTAGGTCGTTGGAGTTCTGTTCGCCCAGCGCTGCGGTCACCCATTGGCCCCCTGCTGAGCAGGTTGCACTGGGACTGTCACCACAGCACAGCTGCACAAACAAAACAGAACAGTTTAACTGTGACCTTCTTGATCTAAACGGTGAAGCTTGTATAATACCACTCCACTGTGAATTACTTAAAAGTGCTGGAGTGAGTATCCTGATCTGCAATATTCTTACTATTATTCATTTCATTAATTCGTTCTAAGACTTATAATTTGACTTATATAGTGCTCCTCCAAGAATTTGCTGATGAGCGCTTCCAGTGCAACCACAGCAAAAGAAAAGACTTAAGAGATTTATCAAACAAAGTTTGATGGTTAGATGTAATCAACGTATTCAGGTGCAATGACCAACTGCAAAAGAAAATGATTTGATTCCATTAATTGTATTGTATTGTATTAAAACATTTATAAAGCGCCTCTACTAAGGTGAACCGTTCAGAGGCGTTCCCAGTGCGCAAGGCCACAAGAAAAATAGTTTTGAAGAAAGAAAATGAGGAGGAGGGATTACCAGTTAGAAGTTGAGACAGAGTAGATGGAGACAGAGTATTCCAAAGAGAGGGCCAAGTATTTGAAATTTAGTAAGCAGTTCATGAAGTTAAACACTATGTAGGAAAGTGTGAATTGTATATTTGATATGGAGGCCAACTGACACTGTGGTATGAACAGATCCGAAATCTAAAGTCTTGAACCCCTGCAGCAGCCAAGAACAGTTTCCACTTCCATCGCTCAGCCTGAGCATAATGTTTGTGAATCACACTTGCTGACAAACTGCAACTGATCGAATTGGTTTGGTGGAAAGTTCAGAATACAGAGCAGTAAAAAGATGTTCAGAGAAGGAATGTGACCAGAGGTTGACAAAGAACGTGCAGGATGGTATTGGTTTGAAGAAATGAGCAGGTTTCTTTAAATTGCACCATTAAGTAGACGATGTTCAGAGAAGGAATGTGACCAGAGGTTGACAAAGAACGTGCAGGATGGTATTGGTTTGAAGAAATGAGCAGGTTTCTTTAAATTGCACCATTAAGTAGACGGTTTGGACTTTTTCAGATGCTAGCAATCACTGATGAAACCCTAAAAGAGCTGTGCTAAGTCGAAAGTCTGTTCTTTTGCCGTGCTTTTCTGTATGGTAGACTCGCAGGAAAAGACTCGCAGGAAAAGAAAGATTTGCAGCACAAGGTTTCTCTTAGATTAATTTTTTTCTTAACCCTCGGGCTACCAAGGGGGGGTGGTATCCACCCCCTAGGTTTTTTCGATTTCAAACTTGTTCCGTATGTGAAAAAAATTTGACCTTTTAGGTAGCTGTAGGGGGTTCATTTGCACACATTTTGAGGCAAAATGTGAGATGATATCTCACACCGTTCAAAAGTTATACCCATTATACCCGAGGTACCAGAGGGGGTGGATACCACTCCCCTAGATTTTCGTCTATATCTTTTTAGTCACTTAATATTAAGAGAAACAAATTATACCATTCTCTAGAGGGAATGTGGGGCTACATTTTGGTGGTCACTGAGTTGTCTTTTGACAACCGGAAGTGCTCAAAATAAATTGAAATATATAAAAAGGTGTTTTATTTTCGTAAAATTTACATGTTTTTTCTATTATAACATATTCATGATTTATTTTTTAAGATAAATAAATTATGTCTTTCTATAGAGGGCGTTTAGGGCTATTTTTGATACCAATTGAGTTGTCTTTTGATGACCGGAAGTGCTCAAAATAAATTAAAATGTGTGAAAATGTTGATTTTTTTACGACGCACACCGACAATGGCATAATTTCCTCATTTCATGTTGGTTGTCGATAGATAATCATGTTTTTTTCTTTTGATTGTACTTAAAAAAGACTTATAACTAGTTTATATAGTTGAAAATGTTACTTTATTATATATAAACTATTTTTGTATACATAAATGATGTTGTACACACACACACACACACACACACAGAATCCAACATTTTACTTATGCGAAAGTACACGTTTTGTGGAATCTACTGGTGCTCATGGAAAAAAATTCATAATTTCAAAGTGTATTCATATATTTTAAACCTAAATATATCATTTTGTGCAGAAATGAATGCTGAATCCATTGGTGTATTACAAGTTATGATATCTCAAACCAAACCCAAAATCCAGGGGGGTGGTAACCACCCCCCCCCCCTTGGTAGTGAGTGTTACAAAAAAAGCTTGGTAGCCTGAGGGTTAATGCCTTAGTGACATGTCCTAAAAGTCTATGCTAGAACATCTTAAATTGTGCAGTTTCTTACTTCGAATCCATTTGTTGCCCTATACGCCAATGGCACACTGTAGACCACTCGAATAGCATCTCCTTCGTTAATAAACTGAGTTGGAATGGGTCCTTGGAAAATTCCGGAGTCAGTTTGGCCATAGGCAACATTAAAAGCACCCAGTGCTAGACGCTGAGCTATCTGGCGCTTGTACCTTGGATGGATGCTATGCAAAATACACGACAATTCTGAATAAGCTCAAGCAAAGATCTGTGGCTCAAGTTGAAGTTCATTGTGGACATAATCCTACGAATTTCATGCAAGAAGATGTGAAAAAATCTCCAATCATGTTGAAATTCGATAGAGTAAAAAAACATAAAAACTGGAACCAGGAACTTTTACAGGTAGCAGTTGGCCTCCCCATTTGATTAGATTGATCATGAAAAAAGCACCAGTTTACTAGGCCTATTGGTCTGAAAATAAAAGTGGATCGTCAGCAAATGGAACTGACAAACATTCCTGTGTTACACCGGAAATCACAGTAGCGTTCACCAAGTTAATACAACCATTTAATTGATAGGTATAGTACATTATATTATCACGATGTACATATCAATGAATACAACTTTTTAAACGTCAAGCATTATAATTTAATGCAATATGCATGCATGGGATGTCTAATAATAAATTACGAAGTGGTCTATCTTTACCCGGGGCGCCTCTTCTCTGCAGAATGGTTCCTACCTTCCATATGGTGAACCAAAATCTGGTAGATCAACAGCAACTGCGAGAAAAAATCCATCCATGTTCGCATTTGGGGCGTATCCAAAAGAATCCGTCTGCTGCCAACGAACGTCAGGAAAGCCAGTCGAAGCATCGTTATCACTCCATGGAGCCAACTAAGAGTAAATATAACGGTACGCATCTATTTTTATGGCCAAAAAATGTATAAGCTTACTGAAGTTACTGTAGACTACCAACATTAGCTACCGTAAGAGAAACGGATTTGATAGACCTTGTAGCGTCACACTAGAATTTAACATTTATTGTGTGACATCATGACAGTCTGCGTAGACTACATTATAATTGTTATTATACACACTTACGGTAATTGAAATATAGAATCCTAAAACAATTAACATTATTATCTGATCATTCTGATTGACATACAACAAAGTACGTGTTCCTTATAAATTCGAAGCTACATTATAGACCTGCCGTATATCCATTTTTACAACATTTTCCTAAATTTCTCAAAACCATTATAGGTTTCAATTAATTTCAATGCAACATCTTTTAATCGATGTCGATGCTTTAATAAGACGTCTGTGTCTGAAGTTTTATTGCACTGAATATCTGTTTTTGGCGTCCATTAATGTTGCGAAACATCTACTTCGTTTTTCTCGGAATTCACAAAAATGGAGATACGCGAAGATAATTCTCAGGCGACGCTATGTAATTATGTATATCTGTATATTTATTTTATTATACAGGGTGGGCCATAAAAAAGGCCCCTGGTTTCTTGCCAATAGGCTATCTGTACATGAATGATGAATGGATCATCAGATTAGGCCTGTACGAATACCTGAACGACGCCAAAGGGAAATGTTGCATCCATTGATGGGTTCTCGGCCAACCACCTTGCTCGCCAGTCGCCGACCATGGCCTTCAGAGCGCAGCCATAAAGGTTAGAATTGCCTGTGTTAGCTTCACCTGAAGCAAGTAAAAGAATTGTAGAGGAATAGCTAGGGTCAGACAATGATCCGGAAGTTGGAAGGTGCAAAAATACTACTATTGGGTACTAAGAAAGACTAGGGGTTGAACCCCTCTAGCAATTCTCACCCTACCTGAAGCAACAGTCACTTTCAAGATTTTGTTGCAAATTCTATTGTCCCAATTGTGGGGCACGGTGGTGCAGTGGGTAGGCCTATGTTCGTAGCCTTGCAGCCGAAGGGTTGCAGGTTCGAATCCACCTCAAGTCGCCGCGTAGGGACCTTTGGCAAGTCCTTCACTCGCAGTTGCTCAGCGCTTCGGCGTGAAACTCCGATGCAGTGTCCGCTGAGACCGCTCTGTAGTCGGGTGCGCCTCTGAGTAGCGAGCTTGAAGGGGCGCTATAACAAATGCACATACAAACAATTGCATTGCCCTGAAGCGGTTCGTAGAATGATATAAGTCCTTAAAGTTTCTCATGTATACAGGAAAATTTGAATGATCCGAATGCTCCACAAGTCACAATTTCAGCTAGGCCTACAGATGATTTGCTACAATAAACTTAGACCTATCACTGAATCTATCTGAAGAAGTATTTAGGACTAAGCATTTAACAAATTAGGCCTATTTAGGACTAAGCATTTAACAAATTAGGCCTATTTCAAGCACAGTCAAAGATTTAGGCCCTAATACGCATCAACGGAATTTAGGGCCGACCTATAATTTTTTTACTAATTGTGTAAGAGATGTGTTAATTACGTAGGCCTACCTTGATACCATGTTGCACCAAAAATCGGCATTGGCAGGAATGGATTTATCATAGCATTGTACAGTTGGGAAGGTCCATTTGGTGGACTACCCCTAAAATAGTAACAGTTTGGCATATGCTTGCAATACAATACTCGTTTATTTAACCACAATCAGTTTAAACAGATGCAACTTGTACAAATTTGCAAGAGTTGAGGCTTCTCGGACAATAATGTACCGTACACTTAAACTTTGCTAGAAAAGTGCACTTGCTAAACCAATTATAAATAGCAATTGATTGAATCGAAAATGTACGTCAATCAGTAGGCCTATGCTTACTGACCAAGTAGGCATTACTTGTATAGCCTAAATATCTTTTAAAAAAATCATTTCGTGTCTTCTGGTTCACAGGAAATTGTTCCTGATGTCTTGATTGTAGTAGTATACTAATGCCACAACCAAATTGATAGAATACCGGTAGGCCTATTCCATAGAACGCATTATCAGTATCGAAATCGGTAGCTAAATAATGTTTTGAAAAAGATGGTCAATGGTAGGCTTAATTAAACCACTGTCAGGCATTGTACAATAAGCATATTTAGGCTTAATTAAATATGCCTGCAGCACCTTATAACTAATGATCAAACCCTGGCTATTCAGGATCTTACACCCCCGTTATTTTGACTGGAGTCGAACAATATTGCGCGCTTTCTTTTGACTTTAATGACCACAGATGGCTTCCTGGCTATTTACTTACTTACTTTCTTCCTGCAACGTACACCTGCATCGTGATAGCAGCTTAAAATGTCGTCATTTGAAGTCTTCAGCAGACAATATTTTGCCAGCTATTATTAGGCTAATTATTCAGTCACAGTTTCGAATCTTGCTCTATAGCCATATAAATGTACGTCATACATATAATCTTAGTTCAGTGCGGCAAACGTCATCACCAGATCCATCCAACATGATTTATCCATTAAGATGCTTTTTTAAAATTCGGGTAATTAAATTTAATTAAAAGCCTACCTAGGCCTATACAATCCATGCAAGTCTGTAACCATACGTAAGGATGTCAATACTTACCCTCCCACCGGATTGAAGCAGATCGGAAGTGCTTCAGCTGATGTCCATGCCTCAATACGAGTTCCTCCCCAGTTCGACTCGATCAGTCCAATTGGTCGTTGCAGTTTCTGATAGAGGTTTCGCCCAAACAGCCAGCAGACAGCGGAGAAGCCACGGATGTTTGCTACACATTGATAGACATTGCTACAACTCTCTTTCAGTCTTTCGTAAACGTTTCTCTTCACTGGGCACGGGCATATTTAGGCCATGGCAGCTTTTTATGGGTTCAACTTCTCCTAAATCCACTCTTCCTAAAGGCTATAGCTATAATAAGCCGAAATAAATTTGCGAATAATAACCCTTGCCAGCATGAAGTCCATGAAGGGCACATATAGGCCTATATACTCAAATGAAACTGGTATAGATTCACATGGGTTCTGTTTAATATGCCCATGAAAATGCTAGTTGGGAAGATCTGTCAACTTAATTTTAGAGCATTTTAGGCACTAGCAATTGAAACGAGGATCCGTAAACCTAAACCAATCGAGTATTAATTAGGCCTAGGCCTACAATAATTTATTACATTATAAAAATAATTATGTGCTCCATTCTTGATAGATTTGGAGTTCAGTAAGCCTTTGACTCTGTGAACTACAAAAACTCATTGGGTAATTCCTACAAGTGAATTGCTATCATACGCACATGGCGTAGGAACAGCCCAGTTTTGGGCAACGCTTCTGAGGTCGTAGAGAGGCGTGTCGGACCATTCGTAACCAGTTAAGAAGGTACGAACATTCGGATAGTTGACAACGTCAGCAATTTCTGGTTCAGGATCATCAATCTACAGTTTAAACATGGAATTAGGTCTTATAACTAACGTAAAACAGGCTAGGCTAACCAATTTCTAAAACACCTAAATTGTAGTTGAAATTATCGAAACCCTTTGCGGATAAGACTTAAATTAGGCCTAATTCGATAACTCGATTGTGTAGCCTATAGTCTATAATTATGCATTCGTCATAAACCCATAGCTTAGGGCCTTTAATTGTGTAGTTTATAGTCATAAAAAGAAACGCTTCGCAAAATAGGCCTAGTATCATGCATCTATTATTTGAATATTTCAAAGGCCTATGACCACGCTGGTTTATAAGCTATTGACAATCCTGATCGATACAATACGGACGAGGCAGATGAACTGGGTGTGGCACACGCTGATGAAATACTCACTCTTGAGGACGGTAAACTAATGGGAAGAATTAACAGAGTGAAAGAATGGTGTCGTTGAAATCTTGGACCTGCGTAAGGGCAGAACACTACAGAAAAAGGGACCTACATGTTCCAAAGTGTGCTCCATGTTGCTCTGACCTGAGCAGACATAGACGTCACCAGCCAAAACATCGTTGATCTGGGTGAAGCAGGAGCCCAGGCTGAGTGTGACGGTGTACGGACCAGGTCCACTCAGAGGGTTGAACTCCGCTTCCCAAGTTGGAGTACCGTCTGGAGCTGCAACCAACCAAAGATTACTAATTAATTCATAATATTATGATTTAAGATAAACGCATACAGGAATTAAGTAGGGCCTAGGTCTACAATTCTAATTAGCTTATGTTCTACTGGTCGCGCACTATAGACAGCAGGGAGCCCGCATGAAGACGTGCGTAGTGTGACAACTAATAACAAAGAACGAGTCAACGCAGTGAGCTAATATGCGTGAGGAAAGAAAGAAGACCTATAGCCAGACTTACCAATGGTTTCCGTAGCCATGACTGTTTCTACTCCCACGATCTCCACAAACACCGCGCTGTTCATAACGGGGCGATAGCCCCAGAACTTCGGCCTTACAGGGGCCTGCTGCACCACCATGGAACTGCCATAGTAGGATGCAAAACGGAGGCTGTTGCAGTCCTGACTTCTCACCCCGACAAGGCACACGACAAAAGCGCAGGCAAACCTCAAGATCCAACTTCCACCCATGTCCACGAACAAACGATTATGGTCTTTCAAACAGTGCCACGCGATGGTCGGCCTTCTTAAATAGCACGGTCCAGGCTTGTAAAATCAATATGCAAATGACCCTAATAGTTTTATCTAATCAAGATATATACGACAGATGTACGGTACTCACAACTGGAAACACATTTTTGTTATTTGTTTTTCACTGAGAAGAGCTTTGGCCGATGTCTTCGTAGGCATACACGAGTTATACTTGAAAGCGTTTTATTCTGGACAAAATTACGATGAACTAATTAAATATTTGCTTAGTCTGGGCACTTCGATAATTATTAGGCTTAGTAGAAATATTGCTTAGTTATGTTGAGCACAATTGTAAATGTTTTAAATTCGTGTCCAATAAGTAGGCGCAAAATATGCGTCAAAGTGGTTATTCAATGTCTTGAATCCAAGGAGAATTAGACCTAATATATAAACGTTCTTCTGTCGGTAACAGTAGCCTATAGTATCAAAGATCCAAACAATTCGAACAGCGGTTTCCGGTTTACACAAACGGTAGAACGGCATAGGCGCAACCACCCTATGGGACCCACGGGACGCGTCCCCCCAACTTTTGAGTGGTCCCCTAACTTTATTATTATGGTCCCCAACTTTTAGGACGTGATTCATTATGGCCCATTGGTCCCCCCAACTTTTAGGACGTGATTGCACCTATGTAGAACGGATAATAAAAATTACAGGTCTGTTGACAGGGAATTTCACTGGGGTCTTCTGCTGGATCATCTTCGGGTATAATTATATAGGCCTATTTCGACTAAGTTTTATATCAATGTCACGAAGTTTAAACTTGTATCCAAAAAAATGTCTTAAGTGTCATTTGATGTTAATTTGAAATTTATTTATAACTATAGTTGGTAAAGAGTTTACTTTAGGTTCGGCTTCCCCCACCCACCCACGTAGCGTCTCGTAACGTTTTCAATGACCCCACCCACGAGCGTTACGTAATTACTAATTATGCAATAACCCCATAAGCATATAGCACGGTCACTGAGTAGCATTGTTGTGTCCTATGTGCTGTCAGCCCGCTCTAGATAATTCTTTCTGAAAGATGACATGTTGATTTCAACGACTTAATTTGTGCCTATGGTGTTCTGGAACAATTTAAAACTCGGAAGAAGTGCATGAGACTTAAGAGTTTAAAATAAGTTATTTTCTCCGGTCACAGACCTAATAATTTTATAATTTATATTCATGTCATCGGTAGCCTGCATGTATGACGTGTAATTGAATAAACTTAAGCTGCACCTATGAACTTCGCTCGTGCTGTGGATTCGGGAAATAAACGATTGATTGATTGATTGATTAAGTCTGGTTAGTGTGGTAAGCCTAAGACCAGGTCACTGGAAATTAATCAGCTCTCTTCTTGAAGTTGATTCTAATCTTAAATTTAGGCTACTTTCCTTTTGACGAATTATCTGTGCAATTATTATAACGACTATTTTGGTAGATTGTAGCTTTTATATTGGGCTGTCACAAATTTGTTGCATTAAGCAGTTATGTGTGCAATGTAAATTGGTGATGGTGTATCGAGCGACTGCGGGCGCCCCAGAATGGCAACATCAAAAGTTGGCAGCCCTAAGGTTGCCGTACATTTTCGCAATTAGCGAACGTGGCTGCTGTAGGCTACGTGATTGGTGGAATTAAACCCCAGTCTGTTCACGTAAACAGAACACTTTGGACACTTTGTTCTTTTGCATGCTCTACAGTTTGTGTCCAGTGTGTTGTTAAGTTCATATTGTAGGCCTGTTATTCATTTCGTGAATTTAAATGAAGCATGCTTTTCGAAATCTACGTGTTTTACTGTGCTTATAATTTTGCTGTGATGTGCAGGATTTGGAAATTTTACAGTAGGATTTGCAACAGATAGGATAAGAGTGGTCGAAAATGCGATTTTTTCGTGTGTAATAGGCCTAAGCTTATATGTGCTACATATTAAAACTGCTAAAGCACACACATGGTCATATAGTCCATAACATGAGCCCTAACAGGAGTTGGACTTTGCATGAAACATTTGAGAGCATTTATCTTTCGGTTGTTTTGAATGATAGAACTTCTTACGAGAAGAACCATAATTATGCTGTGACTTTTGAGTAATTAGCCTAATTAGCCTACTCATAATTATTTAGCTAATAAAAGTGTTTTGACTATTATCCTTTCGGTTACCCGTATGGTATGATGAGGAATGGCTCTTTTTGCCACCAGCATACCACCCTAGTATAAGTTATGCAACTCCATGGTTTATAAACACATTTGAAGTGAACAGTTTTATTGTGCTAAACCAAAACCATTTAACATATGAATTACACTTTACTTTTCTACTTAAGAGTGCGTCAAAGAGATGAACATAGCAAGTGATCTTGACATCCAGATGGCCAAAAGTTGACGAGAACTTGAGATGTTTAGGGGGAAACGTAGCTTCCTCAGACAATCGCTCCGTTATAGATGAAAGGTGGAGCTGGGAGGTCATTCTCCACGCTGTACAGAGCACACGCTTCCAACGGACACGGTGATTCTCGCCAGACGTAACGGAATCCCGTCACGGACTGTGACCCTCCGCATGGGACGCCCAGTGTTAGGTCGTTGGAGTTCTGTTCGCCCAGCGCTGCGGTCACCCACTGGCCCCCTGCTGAGCAGGTTGCACTGGGACTGTCACCACAGCACAGCTGCACAAACAAAAGCAGAACAATTTAACTATTACCTTCTACATCTCATCGGTGAACCTTGTGTAATGCCATCCTACCTCAAAGTACTAAAAGGTGCTGGAGTGAGTATCCATATGCATATTACTTTTATTCATTCATTATACTGCCACTTCAGGAATACCACTGATGAGCATGAGCTCTCCCAGCCCAGCCAAATGAAAAGGAAATAGACTTGAGCGATTTATGAAACAACTTTTGATTGTTCAGATGTAATAAATGTATTGATGTGCAAGGCCAATGACCAACTGCAAGAGAAAATAATTCGATTCTATTTAGTTCAAATCTAGCAAGCAATTCATGGGGTTAAAGCTTGTGGATGAGAAAATTTTGCATGTTTTAAATGGAGGTCAGCTGACATTATGGATTGAAGAGATCTAAACTCTAAAATCTTGAACCCCCTACATAAAAAGTTGTCAAGCCAACGACGGATGCCACTGTCCATATAGCTCAGCCTGTGCATATGTGAGGAATCGGAGCTGCTGACAAACCTCAGCTGATCGAATTGGTTTGGTGGAAAAGTGCAGAATACAGGGCAGAAAAATATGCTCAGAGAAGGAAAGTGACTATAGGTGGGTGACAAGTCACATATAGGCCTACAGGATGCTATTGGTGACGTTAGTTTGAAGAAAGGAGAAGCATTCTTTAAATTGTGCAATTAAGTAGACGGTTTGGAGATGCTAACAATTAATCACTGATGAAACTTGAAAAGAGGTGACTACTACTAAGTCCGTTCTTTTGTCATGCTTTTCTTTCTGGTAGACTCACAGATTTTAAACCTAGCAGCATCAACTTTTTCTTAAATTAAAATTTGTCTCGATGCCTTAGTGACGTGTGGTAATATTGAATGGGAGCTTGCTGTTAAAGAGCTACTGCTGCTTTGACTGAGGTTGTTTTTTGCAAGGACATCTTAATTTGTGCTGCTTCTTACTTCGAATCCATTTGTTGCCCGATACGCCAACGGCACACTGTAGACCACTCGAATAGCATCTCCTTCGTTAATAAACTGAGTTGGAGTGGGTCCTTGGAAAATTCCGGAGTCAGTTTGTTCATAGGCAACATTAAAAGCACCCAGTGCTAGACGCTGAGCGATCTGGCGCTTGTACCTCGGATGGATGCTACAAAATACACGACAATTCTGAATAAGCTCCAGTTCATTGTCGACATAGCCTATATCCTAATCATACGAATTTCATGCAAGAAGATGTGAAAAAATCTCCAATCATGTTGAAATTTGACAGAGTAAAAGAAAACATAAAAACTGGAACCAGGAACTTTTACAGGTGGCAGTTAATGGTCTCTTCATTTTATTATATTGATCACGAAAGAAGTAGGCCTACTAGATTTTACTGTTGGTCTGAAAAGTGGAGCGCATAGGCTACACTATGAAGCATAGTCAGAAAATGGAATAGCCTAATATTGACAACATTTTCCTGTGTTAGGCTACACCGAAAACCACATCTATGAAAGTGCAGTCACTGCAGTGACACTAAAATTATTATCGTTCAACAACACAAGTTAATAAATAGTGATACCGGTGTAAAGGTTTCAGATTACCCCCTCCTAAACATTACCCCCCTGAAAACTGTAAATTGCATCAATCATCGCATTTATTGCATTAAAATAATCGGAAAAATCATCCTGCTTCTTGTTTTGGTCTGAAGATATTCATCCGTCATCCCAGTTCGTGGTTTATTATCAATATTTTCATCTGTAACTAAAATACTAATCGCCGCTAAAGTTGCAATGAAGAAAATGTCTTCGAGGCTATTATTTTTTTCGGATCAAAATATTGATGACAAAACACGAAGTGGGATGACGGATGATATTCTGCAGACCTAAACAAGAAGCGGGATGATTTTTCTGATTTTATTAGTGCAATAAATGCGATGATTGATGCAAATCTAGTTTCCGGGGGGGTAATCTGAGACCGGTTTCAAGTTACCGGGGGGTAATGTTTAGGAGGGGGTAATTTGAAACCTTTACACTGGTACAACAACTTTTTAAACGCTGTGCATTAATTTAATGTGTGTGATGTCTAATAAATTACGAAGTGGTCTATTTTTAACCCGGAGTTCCTCTTGTCTACTGAATGGTTCCTGTATAGGCCTACCTTCCATATGGTGAATTAAAATCTGGCAGATCAACAGCAACTGCCAGAAAAAATCCATCCATGTTCGCATTTGGGGCGTATCCAAAAGAATCCGTCTGTTGCCAACGAATGTCGGGAAAGCCTGATGAAATATCTTGATTTCTGTCGGGAGCCAACTAACATTAAATATAAATGTTACATGACATGTAAATTTTGTTATAAATACTTGAATGAATGAATGAATTATATATATATATATATATATATATTCATTCATTAGATGCATTTATATAGCGCCTGTTCACGGGGCCTGCTCATAGGCACTCCCAGCCTCAGCGCGGCCAAATAAAGCTGTCTTAAGATTAAAGAGAAAAGCCTGAGAAAGATTTTCAGAAAGAGAGCGGAGTGTCAGAGGAAGACAATTCCAGGTGGGGGGTCCTACGGTCTCCTACCACCGAGAAAGCACGGTTCTGCATAGTGAAAGTATCAGCAAAATGGACTGAAAGCAGACTTTTTCAGTCGAAAGGAGCGGAAATGACGAGAACTAAGAGTAGGGCTATAGAGACCACAAAGGTAGGCATACACATATAGGGCCTATATACAAGGGTATACCGGTATCAATTTGGGTAGGCTACATTATTACATGTGTTGCATAAGAATAAGGAAAATATGATGTTCTCTCTGCCAAGGAGATTTGATATACATTAATACATGATGCATGTACGTAGCCTATTGCTAATTTTCCTGGATTTATTTTATGTGGCCTTTCATGCTTTACACTGTTGTAGAAACATAACACATTACTGAACTGCCAGCAGCACTGATAAATCCTCAAAACAGTCTGTTTCCGAAGTTTTATTTGACTGAATCACGGAATCATCAGATGAAAGGAATACCTGAACGACGCCAAAGGGAAATGCTGCATTCATTGATGGGTTCTCGGCCAACCATCTTGCTCGCCAGTCGCCGACCATGGCCTTCAGAGCGCAGCCATAGAGGTTAGAATTGCCTGTGTTAGATTCACCTGAAGCAAGTAGAAAAATTGTAGAAGAATAAGTGGGGCCAGACAATGATCCGGGAGTTGGAAAGTGCAATTGTGAAAATATATATAAGACTACTGTTGAGAACTAAGAAAGACTAGAGGTTGAATTCCACTAGCAATTCTCAGCCAACCTGAAGCAACAGTTGGTTTAAAGTTTTAGTTGCAAACTCTATTGTCCCAATTGCGCTGCCCCGAAACAGTTCAAAGAATGCTAGTTCCACGTTAAACAGAATCATTTTGAATGATCCGAATGATCCACAATTTTAAATTTCAGCTACTGATGATTTGCTACGATAAACTTATTAATGAGCTATCTGAAGAAGTATTTAGGACTAAGCATGCATTTAACATATTAGGCCTATATCAAGCACAATATCTATTAAAGATTTAGGCCTAGGTCCTGATATGTATCAAAGGAAATTAGGACTGACCTATAATTTTTTTTAATAGTTATGTAATCCCAAGAGATAAGTTAATCACATACCCTGATACCAAATTGAACCAAAAATCGGCAATGGCAGGAACGGATGTATCATAGCATTGTACAGCTGAGATGGCCCATTTGGTGGACTACCCCTAAAATAGTAACGGTCTGGCATACACTTGCAATACAATACTCGTTTATTAAATAAGGCATTACTTGCAAATTTCTTTTAAAAAATCAATTAGGCCTATATATTATCACTTCTGGTTCACAGAAAATTGTTCCTTATTTCTTGATTGTGTAGACTAGTGTAGTGCAACGATCAAATTGATACAGTACTCTATAGGCCTAGTCAGGGCTGAAATTGGTTTGAAAAAATTGCCGGGTCTCTTTAGGCCAGAGGGTGCTATTTAGCAGTGTTTATTCAAGTGCCAAAGAATGAATGCCAGGTCTGAGACCCGGACAGACCCGGCTCACTTTCAGCCCTGGGCCTAGTCTATAGAGTCTGTAGAACCCATAGGGCCTATAATTATCAGTATCGGAATCGGTAATTCAGTTTCGAAAATAATAGTCACTGATAAGCTATTAGCCTAATTAAACCACTGTCAGGCATTGTATAGACAAGACAATATAGGCCTATTTAAGCGTCATTAAACAAGCCTGCAGCACCTTATAATAGCTAACAATAAAACCCTACTGGCTCTTCAGGTTCTTACACCTCGGTTAGTTTTGACTGGACTCGAACAATTGCGCGATTTGTTTTGACTTTAAGAGACCATAGATGACTTCCTTGTTACTTATACCTATACTTACTTACTTACCTTCTGCATCATGCTAGCAACTCAAATGACGTCATTTGAAGCCATCAGCAGACGATATTTTGCCAGCAGTTAGGCTAATTTTGCAGTCAGTTTCGAATCTTGCTCTATAATAGCCCTATAATGCTAGTTCAGTGCGGCAAACATCATCACCAAATCTAAACAACATGCTTTATCCCATTAAGATACTGTTTTTTAGATGCAGGTAATTAATTAATTATTTTATTTATTTATTTATTTAAAAGCATATCTAGGTAAGTCTGTAACTATGTAGGCTAAGGACGTCGTCAATACTTACCCTCCCACCGGATTGAAGCAGATGGGAAGTGCTTCAGCTGATGTCCATGCCTCAATACGAGTTCCTCCCCAGTTCGACTCGATCAGTCCAATTGGTCGTTGCAGTTTCTGATAGAGGTTTCGTCCAAACAGCCAGCAGACAGCGGAGAAGCCACGAATGTTTGCTACACATTGATAGACATTCAACTGGCTTCAGTTTCAACGTTTCTCTTCACTTAGCACGGGCATATTTAGGCCAACATTTTATGGGTTCAACCTCTCTTTTTACTTTTTAGCCATGAGTCGAAATAAATTTGCGATTAGCCCTACCCACGTGGAACCTACCGCTTTGAAAAACCCATAGGCTAGCCTATTCCAATAATTCCCAAATAATGAGATCCGTATATAGACTATAGAGTCACACCGGTTCTATCTAATGCCCATGAACATGCTAGGCCTAGTAGGCCTATATAGGCTAGGCTATATATATATATGATATATATATATATATATATTGTCAACTTACTTTTAGACCCTAACAAAACGCGAAGTAAATGGTCGTTTAATTGCCAAATTTGTACATTTATATCATACCAATTAGACCTAAACATATGTTATAAAATAATATTAAAGGCCTATATAATGTCCTCCATTCTTTACACACATTTAGGATGTTAGGAAGCATATGTTCCGTCCGATTTTGTGAACTACAAAAACTCATTTTGGTAATTCCTACAACTGAATCATTGTCATATACGCACATGGTGTAGGAACAGCCCAGTTTTGGACAACGCTCCTGAGGTCGTAGAGAGGCGTGTCGGACCATTCGAAACCAGCAAAGAAGGTACGAACATTCGGATAGTTGACAACGTCAGCAATTTCTGGCTCAGGATCATCAATCTACAGGTTTAAAGACGAAATTAGGCCTAATTAGGCCTACTAAAGGAAACAGCTAGGTTAATCAAATTCTAAAGCATCTATTTTAGCTGAAATTATAGAAATCATTTGCGGATATAGCCTAGGACCTAACTTACTTCTATAGTTTAGCCTACATGCATGCATGACAAAACCACATGGCCTTTGACAGGTAGGCCTATGTCTAAACGATTAGGCTTGGCCTAATTGTAGGCCTAAGGCCTATTCGTAAAAAAATCACCAATTTAGCCCACATTTTTTATTGTTAGGGTTGGATAAACTAATAAAAACTCAGGCTTAAAAGCAAAGATGATTCAATTCGAAGAACTTAAACCAGGTTTTATGTAGGCCTATTTAGAGCGAACAAATTTTTGAGTAAATAATTTCTGCCTAATTGGGTTTAAACTGACACACCGGGCACAAGTCAGGGAATCATGCATGGAAGAAAGTAGTCAAATGCGCAGTGGACACCTAGGCCTACGGACTTTTAGCCCACGGATCATGAAGAGGAAGAAGGAGGAGGAGGAGGAGGAGGAGGAAGAAGAATTGGATTTACATGAAGCCTACCTGTTCCAAACTGTGCTGCATGTTGCTCTGGCCTGAGCAGACATAGACGTCACCAGCCAGAACATCGTTCAGCTGGACTGAGCAGGAGCCCAAGGTGAGTGTGACGGTGTAAGGACCAGGTCCACTCAGAGGGTTGAACTCCGCTTCCCAAGTTGGAGTACCATCTGGAGCTGCAAACAACCAAAGATTGCTAATTAATTTAATGTCATCAGCTTGCGGTCTGAAAATAATAATTTCCTATTCAACAATCCGGTTGACAGACCACAAATCTACGAACCGCGATTACAGCGTATACAATACGGTAATTATGCAGTTGAAACAATTCACAAGAACACAAGTTGTCACAGAATAGCCTACGTAAGCTTAGATCTTAACTATAAGCCCATGCTAACAGAACAGACATGATGAATCATTGATGAAAACAACGATGTCGTGGAAAAACATTATGATAGATTAGGGATCAAAGAAGGCGGAGGTGAGAGTGTATCTATAAATTTATAAAGCACCTCTCACAGTGCACACCAGATGCTCTCCCAGTGCGAAGGACTCAGAGACGGCTGTTTTTAAGGAATTTTTAGAACTGCACAACTCCTCATTCTTTTCTCTCCCATCATCCATGGTAAATTAATTCCAATCGGATGGCAATGGCCTTTTTTGCTAGTTTTAACTGTACAGAAATGCTTCTACTACTGCACATTTTGTGTACAACTACACGTAAAAAAAGCCCTTCCCCAGAGAAAAGAAAGTAGTTTTGAGACAGCTTAAAGACGTAGGCCTACGTCGTGTGACAGCTAATAACAACAAAGAACGAGTAAATGAGAAAGCTGAAAATGCATAAGGAAAGAAAGAAGACCGAGGGAGGATAGATGGAAAAATCGATAACCAGACTTACCAGTGCCTTCCGTGGCCGTGACTGTTTGCACTCCCACGATCTCTACCACGATCTGGTCGTCAAAATCGGGGCGATAGCCCCAGAACTTCGGCCTTACAGGGGCCTGCTGCACCACCATGGAACTGCCATAGTAGGATGCAAAACGGAGGCTGTTGCAGTCCTGCCCTCTCACGCCGACAAGGCACACGACAAAAGCGCAGGCAAACCTCAAGATCCAACTTCCACCCATGTCCACGAACAGACGATCTTTCAAACAGTGCCACGCGATGGTCGGCCTTCTTAAATAGCACGGTCCAGGCTTGTATAATCAATATGCAAATGACCCTAATAGTTTTATCTAATCAGGCTATGACAGATGTACGGTACTCACAACACGTTTAAAATTTGTTTTTAAGTGACTGTATCCTCGAACAACGTACGACTCCGCGAGTTGCTTGGAACTTGAAGGCGTTTGATCCTGAATATATACGTACGTTTCAGGTTAGGCCAATCTGCATAGTCCTATAACCAATTAAAAGTCTGTACGGTAAAAGCCATCAATTAAGCTAATTAATTAACAGAACTTAAGGAATACAGTAAACTAATAATCACCATCACAAGATGATAATTATGTATTCGACTATGATAGAAATCCCTAACAAAATAATGCTATGACTAAATTTCTATATCCTGAATGATCTTATTCTATATCCTACCTCGTGTGAAACATGACAAGTAAAATAATATTCTACAACAGACTGCTGCTGTTACGACTATTATTACTACTATAATACTGCAGATGGTGGGAGAGGAAAGATCAATGATGGAGACAATACGGAGGCGACAGAGAAACTGGATTGGACACATCATGAGGAGTGACACCATAGTACGGGATATCATCGAAGGAAGAATGGAGGGGAAAAAGACAAGAGGAAGACCAAGAACAATGCTACTGGACTGGATGATGACAAAGGACGGTTACAGAGGGCTAAAGATGGATGCACAGAATAGATATGCGTGGCGTCATTGGACATATGAACCTGCCTGACGGCAGAGAACCAAAGAAGAAGAAGAAGACTACTGCTGCTGCTGCTGCTCCTGCTGTTGCTGCTACCATCACTACTACTATCACTACTACTACTACTACTACTACTACTACTACTACTACTACTACTACTACTACTACTACTACTACTACTACTACTACTACTACTACTACTACTACTACTACTACTACTACTACTACTACCACTGCTACTACTACTGCTACTACTGCTACTACTACTACTACTACTACTACTACTACTACTACTACTACTACTACTACTACTACTACTACTACTACTACTACTACCACTACTACTGCTACTACTACTGCTACTACTGCTACTACTACTGTATACTAATACTCTAGCTACAGGTCGATCAGATGTTACGCGTATGATTCATTTAAACTGGAATTTACATTATTTTGTTTTTATTTGTGCTGTATTTACTCCTACGCTGTATATGATTAAATGGTTTAGGTGCATCGTGTTCCATGTTCTTGCATTGAACTTCCTTACCAAACTTGTTAACTAACTGGAAAGATTTCTCCAGAAATGTAGCCTACATGTATATACTTCATGATGCTTTTTGCTTCTTTTGTGAGTTTATGCTAAAATTTCACTTATAATTGTTTTGTTTGTTTGTAGGCCTATGCGTACTTGTTATAGTGCCCCTTTAATCTCGCTACTCAGAGGCGCTCCCGACTACAGCGCAGACACTGCATTGGAGTTTCACGCCAAAGCGCTGGTCAATTGCGAGCGAAGGCCTTGCCCAAGGTCCCCATACGCAGCGACTTGAGGTGAATTCGTAACCTGCACCCCTCCAGCTGCAAGGTAACGAACATATGTATACCCACTACACCACCGCGCCCCCACTATATACTAAATTGTGAATATCATCGTGACGTGGAGTTTCTGGACGTAGGCCTACCTGTAGGCCCTATATAGAAACAAGTTTTACTTGCAGAGTGCTGTATGCTTTTTAATTGATGTCAATATAATTATGGCCTATTTAATTGGTACTCATTTCATTTCTAATGCCTTAAAGACTGAATTAATCCTTTCACTGTGTTTTTCTCTTCAGTTCGTTGCATCCGTCAGTCATCATCCACTCCGGCATCATCTGCCTCGGTCTTCCTCTGTTTCTTTTCCCCTCCAATCTCGATCCCTTCTATGATTTCTCTCAGGAGGGAGAACTTTCCTCTCAATATGTGTCCAATCCAGTTCCTTTACCTGTCTCTTATAAAAGTTGTCATCAATGATCTTTTCTCCTACTCTTTACAGCACCTCTTTATTCGTCACTCGCTTCGTCCATCTCACCTTTTCCATCCTTCTCCATATTCCCATCCACATCTCGAAGGCTTCCAATCTCTTGATATCGTCTTTCCCGATGGTCCACGTCTCCGACCCATACAAAAAGCATCAGTTGGAAAATGCCTTTGAATTTGTCTAAATGAATTCGTGCAGTTCCAAAAGCATTTTTGTGCAATTGAAAATATAGTTCATAATGTTTATTGTCATCCGATAGGGTATAATTTACCATGGAGCATGGGTAGGGGAAAATGAGGTTGTGCAGATTAAAAAAGATTCTTTTAAAAGTCCTATCAATTACCAACCAGACAGTGCTTAGGTAACTTAACTAGAAAGTCACTGTTCTTAGTCGTCACACAACTGATAGGTTCCCATCCAGTGTTATGGAACTGTGACCATGTGTTTGTTTTAGCAGTTTAGTCGGTCATCTGCTTCTTTGAGAACCATGCTTACTAGAGACATGCATCAAATGCATTCTTAACAACTCTCCATTACCTCGGATTGCCTTACCTTTCTCAAAAATCACACTTGTTCGCTAGGGCTTATCCGGTGTAGCTGGTTTTCTGTAAGGCGCCCTTGTAACGGCATGGCTGTGTTACTGCGCCATATAAATCGTCGTAATTATTATTATTATTATTATTCTCACACAACGAACATGACTCTGCTACATGGGTGATGAAATTCAACTCCAACTCCAGCGCATACACAACGTTTGGGCTCTCCATTGTTTCCATGCTCTAACCTACAGTTTCAGTTTGCGTGCAGTGTGTTATTAAGTTTATCTAACATTATTCATTTCGTGAATTGAATAAAGCATGTTTTTCGACAGCTGTAATAGTGTGTGTTTTGCTGTGCGTAGGATTTTGCTGTGAAGAGTAGGATTGCAAAAAATTGCAGTAGGCTAAGACTTGCAACAGGTAGGAGTGATCAAAAATACAATTTTTTCGTTTGTAATAATTATATGGATGGGCTCTAACAGGAGTTGGGGCTTTGCATGAAACATTTGAGATCATTTACCTTTCAGTTGTTTTAAATGATAGAATTTCTTACGAGAAGAACCATATGCTGTGACTTTTGAGCAACTATAGCCTACTCGTATTTAGCTAATAGAAGTGTTTTGAGACTCGTATCCTTGCATTTGGTTAGTGGTTACTCGTATAGTATGTTGGGAATGGCTCTTTTTTGCCACCAGCATACCGCCCTAGTATCGGTTATAAACACAGTGATTTGAAGTGAACAGTTTTATTGTGCGAAACCAAAACAATTTAACAAATGAATTACACTGTACTTTTGTACTTAAGGGAGTGTCAAAGAAATGAACATAGCAAGTAATCTTTACATCCAGGTGGACAGGAGTTGACGGGAACTTGAGGCGTTTAGGGAGAAACGTAGCTTCTTCAGACAATCGCTCCGTTATAGATGAAAGGTGGAGCTGGGAGGTCATTCTCCACGCTGTACAAAGCACACGCTTCCAACGGACACGGTGATTCTCGCCAGACGTAACGGAATCCCGTCACGGACTGTGACCCTCCGCATGGGACGCTCACTGTTATGTCGTTGGAGTTCTGTTCGCCCAGCGCTGCGGTCACCCACTGGCCCCCTGCTGAGCAGGTTGCACTAGGACTGTCACCACAGCACAGCTGCGCAAACAAAAGCATAACAGTTGATTTCTGACCTTCATCTCATTGTTGAACCTTGTGTAATACCACTCTACTGTGATGTAGGGCCTGTAGGCTACTTAAAGGGTGCTGGAGTGAGTGTCCAGATGCATACTTACTAGTATTCATTCATTCATTCATTCATTCATTCATTCATTCATTCATTCATTCATTCATTCATTCATTCATTCTAGGACTTATATAGTGCCCCTCAAAAAACTACTCATGAGCACTCCCAGCCCAGCCACAGCAAAAGAAAAAACTTGAGAGATTTATGAAACAGCATTTGATTGGTAATAATTATGCAAACTAAACGTATTAGGCTAATGTGCAAGACCAATGATCAACTGCAAACGAAAATGATTAGATTCAATTAGCGTAAAGCTAGCATGCAAGCAGTCCATGAAGTCAAAGCTTATGGAGGAAAGCGGGAATTGCATATTTATGGAGACCAACTGACATTGTGGTATGAACGGATCAGAATTATAAAATCTTGAACCTCTGCAACAGAAAGGTAGCCTATTGCATGACAAGAACGGTCACCACTGTATAGCTCAGTTCCTTAAGTTCCTGTGTATATGTGAGGGAACTGAGCTGCTGACAAACCTCAGCTGATCGAATTGGTTTGGTGTAAAAGTGCAGAATACAGAGCAGCAAGAGATGCTCAGAGAAGGAATGTGACCGAAGGTTGACAAATAATATTATACAGGATCCTATTGGTGACGTTGGTTTGAAGAAATGAGATTGATTCTTTAAATTTTATCATTAAGTAAAGATGCTTACACTGATGAAACTTGAAAAAAGGTAAATACTACTAAGTCCGGTTCTTTTTTATCATGCTTTTTTATGGTAAACCTGCAGCAAAAGAAGGAGTTTAAACCTTGCAGCATCACGTTTTTTTCTTAGAATAATTTTGTTCTTAATGCCTTAGAGACATGTCCCAAAAGTTTATGGGAGACCAATGCAGCTTGTTGCTAAAGAGCTACTGCTGCCTTTTCTGAGGTTAGTTTGTTGCTAGAAGATCTTAATTTGTGTTGCTTCTTACTTCGAATCCATTTGTTGCCCGATACGCCAACGGCACACTGTAGACCACTCGAATAGCATCTCCTTCGTTGATAAACTGAGTTGGAATGGGTCCTTGGAAAATTCCGGAGTCAGTTTGGCCATAGGCAACATTAAAAGCACCCAGTGCTAGACGCTCAGAGATCTGACGCTTATACCTCGGATGGATGCTACAAAATACAGGACAATTCTGAATAAGCTCAAGTTCATTGTTGTCACAGTCATACGAATTTCATGCTAGAAGATGTGAAAAATATTTCCAGTCATGTTGTTGCATTGTTGATATTCGACAGAGTAAAAAAACTTAAAAACTGAAAACAGGAACTTGTTTTTATACGTGACAGTTGGCTCCATTTTATTACACTGGTTATGAGAAAAAGCACTAGATTTTACTAGCGTATTGGTCTTACGCATAATTACACGCGGAAACCACATTCTACGAAAGTGCAATGACACTAAGCATTAATTTAATGCGTGTGATGTCTAATAATAAATTATGAAGTGATCTATCTTTAGTTCTTTAGTTCTTTACCCGGAGTGCCTCCTGTCTGCAGAATGGATCCTACCTTCCATGTGGTGAATCAAAATCTGGCAGATCAACAGCAACTGCCAGAAAAAATCCATCCATATTCGCATTTGGGGCGTATCCAAAAGAATCCGTCTGTTGCCAACGGACGTCGGGAAAGCCAGTCGAAGCATCGTTATTACTGTTTGGAGCCAACTAACAGTAAATTTAAATTACATATTATCATGTAGGAAAAAGAAAAGTGGAGACGGATAGTGAAACATGCGATTGACACCAACGGGCACTGAGCCCATGGAGCGCAATGATGATGATGATGATGATGATTATCATGTAATACTTCACATATATATATATATATATATATATATATATATATATATATATATATATAGTTCCTATGTTATGTTTGCATGTACAATTATTTATTTACTGGCAATTTGATATAGCGCCCTTTCAAGGTTCCTACTCAGGAGCGCTCCCAGTTCAATTCCGGTCGAATAAGATAGTCTTAAGAAGAGAGAGAAATGAGGCAGAAAGACTAATAGGTATTTGACGAAGGATATAATATAATATGCAATGGCATTAATGTTGGGTACATGGCTACATGAATTACACAAGAATTAGCAAAAAAATAAGATGTCCTTTAAATTCTGCTGATGAAATTTAATATACATGATACGTAGCCTGTTTCTATATTTCCTGGATTGCTTTTACGTGGCCATTCATGTTCAACACCGCAGGTTATGCTGCAGAAACATAACGCAATGCTGAACTATCAGCAATGCTTAGCCTATAAATCCTTGAAACAGTTTGTTTTATGTTTTCTATGACTGAAATCATTAGATGAAAGGCATACCTGAACGACGCCAAAGGGAAATGCTGCATCCATTGATGGGTTCTCGGCAAACCACCTTGCTCGCCAGTCGCCGACCATGGCCTTCAGAGCGCAGCCATAAAGGTTAGAATTGCCTTGGTTAGATTCACCTGAAACCAGCAGAAGAATTGTTGAAGTGTTACTGGGGGGTCAGACGTTGATCCCGGAGTTGGGGGGTGTGCAAA
Organism: Lumbricus rubellus; assembly: GCA_945859605.1. NCBI lineage: Eukaryota > Metazoa > Annelida > Clitellata > Crassiclitellata > Lumbricidae > Lumbricus > Lumbricus rubellus. The sequence continues at coordinate 19,103,375 of OX243827.1, read as the reverse complement.
GAAAACTTTACTATAATTAAAGTTCTGAGAAAGACTAGGGGTTGAACCACCTAGCAGTTCTCACCCTGCCTGAAGTAACAGTCACTTTCGATATCTAATTTCAAATTCTACTGTCCCAATTGTGCTGCCATGAAAAGTTCATAGAATGGTTTCTTAAGTTAAAGTTTCTCATGTTTTATGTTTATGATCTATCAATGACTTCCTCAGTTTTAAAATTCATCTTATTCGCTGATGATACGAATGTCTTTCTTTCCCACTCTTCCATAGATCACCTTTTTAAAATAGCTAATGAGGAACTAACTGTAATTGCTGACTGGTTAAAAATAAACAGACTTTCATTGAACCTTGAAAAAACAAATTTTATTTTGTTTCACTCTATAAAGAAAATTACGTACGGTGACAACAGACTCTTAATTAATAATGCCCCCATTGCCCAAACAACCTCCTCTAAGTTCCTTGGAGTTATAGTTGATCAACACCTTACTTGGAAGGAACACATAATGGCGATTTCCAAAAAGATTGCAAAAAATATTGGGGTTTTACTTAGGATTAAGCACTGCCTTCCAAAGTCCATTCTAAACAACCTATACTATTCACTCATTTTTCCATATCTCTCATATTGTAATATTTCTTGGTGCTCGAATTATCCCTCACGTCTTCATCATCTGATTACATTACAAAAACGAGCAATAAGAATAATCTGTGGTTCTCATTGGAGAGCTCACACTGCTCCCCTGTTCAAAAACAATAATTTGTTAACCTTACCTAAGATAAATAAATTCCAGATTTGTTTATTCATGTTTCGTTTTCATTTACACTTATTGCCTATGTCTTTTAAACATTATTTTACTAAGGGCTCTGATATTCATGGTCATTTCACCAGGCACTCGCATTCATATAGAAGTGAATTTGCTCATTTAAGAATCAAGCAGTTCTCAATTAAATATTTGGGTCCTTCGCTATGGAATGGATTGCCTGGTGACCTTACTAGTTTACTGTCTTTTGGTCTGTTTAAAAACTCACTTAAACGATTTCTCCTGCTCAATTGATGAATTTGTATATTTGCCTTGTTTGTCTAATTTAGAGCTATTAATATCACCTGTTTATACGCCTTGTTGAAATTATTATTATTTTACCATCACATGATGTATCTGTTATAACCATAAGGTATTCTGATGAGTCCATCTGATCTGATGGGTTTAACTGGGTTATTTGTGATAATTAACCATGGCTATATTGTAGCATAACCAATGATGATAAATAATGTCCCACTTGATATAGTTACGATGCTGGGTTTTTTCTGACTGGTAATAGGTCTGCTCAGTAATTTTCAAATATATAGTTACCAAGATGCTTATTGTGTTTTTCCTCCGGTTCCTTTGCCTCTATATGATTACTTCTATCTTACATGTGCTTAATGATTCAGGTTGCCATTACTGACTATTGTTTGTTGCTTATTTTTTTGGTTTTGCTTTGGGTTTTTTTGTTTGTATTTTTTTTGTCTTTTGTTTTGTGGCTTGTTGCCAAAGGCTTTTTTGATCGTGTGATCTTATGCCACATTGATTTCTTTTCTGGTATTTTCTTTTTAAAAAAATTTCCATTTTTCTGTTTATATCTCTAACCTCACCATCTTGACTTACATGTTACGTTCAGGGGTTATCCAGGTTAGCGGGACCTGTCCCTTTTTGGATGACCCTTTCTGAGTGTTCACCGTTCATTCAATCAAGGTGTCCTGCGAACATTAATTTTTATTCATGTGTAGTCTAGTATTTTTTCTTTGCAGTATACCTTGGTTTTGTTTGTTTTTTGTCTCTCTTGTTCATTCTCAGAATAAACTGATTTGATTGATTGATTGATTGATACAGAATCACTTGAATGATCCGAATGCTCAACAGTTAAAACTTCAGCTGCAGATGATTTGTTTCCTACAATAAAACTTATCAATTAATCTGTCTGAAGAAGTAGTTAGGACTAGGCATTGAATAATTTCATTCAAACATAATCTATAAATGATTTAATATGTAGGCTATCAAAGGAATTTAGTATTGACATAATTATAATCTTTTTAAAATAGGCCTATATAAGAGAAGTGTTAATGACATACCCTGATACCAAGTTGCACCAAAAATCGGAAATGGCAGGAATGGATGTATCATAGCATTGTACAGTTGGGAAGGCCCATTTGGTGGACTACCCCTGAAACATCAACGGTCTGACATTTACTTGCAATACAGTACAATGCTCGTTTATTTAACATGCTTTATTAGTTAAGATGCTGTTTTTAGATGCGGGCAATTAATTAATTATATAATTTAAATTAATTAATACCCTATCTAAACAATCCATGCATAATAAAATAGCATAGGCGAGGCCTAATGTAACTATGTAAGGACGCCAATATTTACCCTGACACAGGATTGAAGCAGATCGGAAGTGCTTCAGCTGATGTCCATGCCTCAATACGAGTTCCTCCCCAGTTCGACTCGATCAGTCCAATTGGTCGCTGCAGTTTCTGATAGAGGTTTCGTCCAAACAGCCAGCAGACAGCGGAGAAGCCACGGATGTTTGCTGCACATTGATAGACAGTCAACTGGTTTTAGTTTCAGAATTTTATGGGTTCAACCTCTCCTAAATTCACTCTTACTAATACTAGTTTTCAGTCACGAGTCGAAATAAATTGGGAATTCATAGCCTTGCCTACATGGAACCCATGAAGGACACATATATCCCATATGAGACCCGTATAGAGCCACATGGGTTCTATCTAATGCCCATGTAGACGCTAGTTGGGTAGAGCTGTCAACTTAATTTTAGAGCATTTTAGGCACCACCGAAACGAGAAGTAGGCTAGGCCCAAACCAATCAGGGATTTATAGGCATGCAATAATTTGTTAGGCCTATGTTAAAAAAAATAATTATGTGCTCAATTCTTGACACAGATTTAGAATACAGTCTGACTGTGAACTACAAAAGCTCAGATTTTGGTAATTCGTATATATCAACTAAATTACTGTTATACTCACATGTTGTAGGAACAGCCCAGTTTTGGGCAACGCTTATGAGGTCGTAGCGAGGCGTATCGGACCATTCGAGACCAGCAAAGAAGGTACGAACATTCGGATAGTTGACAACGTCAGCAATTTCTGGCTCAGGGTCGTCAATCTACAGTTTAAACATGACATTAGGTCTAATAAAGCTATTTAAAGTGAAACAGGGTAATCAATTTCTAAAACACCTATTATAGTTAAAATTATTGAAATCCTTTGCGGATACTACTTAGGCCTAATTCGATTGTGTAGCATAGTCTATTAATTATGCATTCGTGACAAAAACCTAAAGGGCCTATGTTATTGTGCAGATTATAATGGTAAAAACAAACGCTTCATAAAATAGTTTGTATTGTCTACTCTTATGTTTGAGAACAGGCTGGTTTAAATAGGCTATTGACAATCCTTCTACACTCAAGAAACCCTCTAACGGATATGTGCAGTGACAGCTATATATGCCTATTGACAGCTGACAGGGAGTATGAGAATTGCAGAAAAATAACGGAGTCAGACGTTGATTTATGCGGACTTGGGATGTGCAATGATGACAATAATTATATGGCGCCCTAAGCAAGACTAGGGGTTGAACCCCCATAAACCCTTCTGGCAATTCTCACACTGGTGACATGCAGGTCTATGCCCAAACGATTGGACTAGGCCTAATTGCCATTTCATAAATATTTATCATAACCCACCTTGTAGGTTAGTTTGGATCAACAAATAAAACGTAAGCTTATTGGCCTAAGATAATTCAATTCAAAGAACTGAAGTCAGGCTTACAGTAGGCCTATAGAGCAAATTAATTTTCTACAAATAATTTCTGCCTGTTTAGCACCTACATTTTGCAAAGTGTGCTGCATGTTGCTTTGGCCTGAGCAGACCCAAACGTCACCAGCGAGAACATCATTCAGCTGGACTGAGCAGGAGCCCAGAGTGAGTGTGACGGTGTAAGGACCAGGTCCACTCAGAGGGTTGAACTCCGCTTCCCAAGTTGGAGTACCGTCTGGAGCTGAAAACAACCAAAGATTGATAATTAATTCACATGATTTAGGATAAAATTTTAATGCAAGCTTAATAGATTGAGTACAATTCTATTATGTTCAACTGGTCGCACACTATAAACATCAGAGTGCCCACGTAATTAGGGCCTACATGTCACGTGACATTGTCTATGGAATTGTAAAAGCTCCTATGGTCTACATTGCCTAGGCCTACTCGTTGCGCGTTTTAGCTGGGAACGGCTTTTATAGGCTGCTTGCAGCGCGTAAAGTGTAAAAAAGAAGACCCGAAATAAGTTTTTGTCATAGGCCGGATTGGATTGGCTAAAATATTCATCGACGTATAGGCCTACCTTTTAATATAGTCTGCTAGCGGTTTGGTCATTGAGCAGTGTCTAGTCCCTCTGCTTTGACGTGGGGGGGAAAATTCGAGTTTCTGGGGAGCGAGAAAAAGTCCATTTTGGCCGGACATTTTGGGCGGACTGGTCGCCGACGACATCTTCATCGGCAAATTTTCTGATGACCTTTTTAAAAGCCATTCCTGCTCTATTTTCTGGGGGCGGGGCGGTGGAATTTCTACGCATTGACTTTTATGGGTGGGGAATGATACGCATTTACGTGTATATGCCTACAGCACCTGTAGCGCTATTTTTCCTGGAAATCCACTCCTGGGGCGGCTTCCCCCATGTCAGAGACGTGACCCAGACGTCTAGATTAAACACTGATCATTGAGGTGTATACTAGGTGTAGCCTACAGGGTGGGCCGTATAATACGAACCGATTTTCGTGGCTTACGACTCGAAGTTCATGTTTCATCAATTTTTTATCAGACGTACGATTCAATGTATTTCTATTCCATCCTCTGTTAGGAAACTGTTTAATAATCATTTAAAACGAATTAAATCCTTTATCAGTTCGCAAAATTCTAATAGAAACTTGTTTAGCGGCTGTTAACGGCGCCTTATTGCGTCAATAATGACAAAAATATAGGCCTAGGGCTGTTACAAATATTTTATTAAAATTTTAATTAGTATACCAGTTCGAATTTTTCCGAGCTAATACTAGAGTGAAATATCTTTACATTGACGCATTAAGTATAAACAAATTATAAATATTGGCGGATCAAGGCTATGTAGGCTATATGCCTATATAGGCCTAGGCATTCGAAGTCGGTGCATTTATGCTGGCCTATGGCACCCTGCACCTCAATGAGTCTGTTGGCAATTTAACGGTGTCGTGGAATTGCATCGTGATAGATTAGGGATCAAAGAAGGTGGGGGTGAAAGCGCATCTATAAATTTGTAAAGCGCCTCTCACAGTGCACACCAGAGGCTCTCCATGTGCAAGAACTATAGGAGAAAAGAAAGTAGATACGAGACAGCTTAAAGACGTGTTCCAGCTAATAACGTAGAACGTGTCAATGCAGAGAGCTGGAAATGCGCAAGGAAAGAGAGAATACCCGAGGTCACCGAGGGAGAAGAGACATTGATAGCCAGACTTACCAGTGCCTTCCGTGGCCGTGACTGTTTGCACTCCGGCAATCTCTACCACGATCTGGTCGTCAAAATCGGGGCGATAGCCCCAGAACTTCGGCCTCACAGGGGCCTGCTGCACCACCATGGAACTGCCATAGTAGGATGCAAAACGGAGACCGTTGCAGTCCTGCCCTCTGACGCCGACAAGGCACACGACAAAAGCGCAGGCAAACCTCAAGATCCAACTTCCACCCATGTCCACGAACAGACGATATGGTCTTTCAAACAGTGCCACGCGATAGTCGGCCTTCTTAAATAGCACGGTCCAGGCTTGTAAAATCAATATGCAAATGAGCCTAATAGTTTTATCTAATCAAGATATAGCCTATACGACAGATGTACGGTACTCACAACTGGAAACACATTTTTGTTATTTGTTTTTCACTGAAAAGTGGTTATGTCCTCGACCAACGTAAGCCTATTTATAGACATACACGAGTTACTCGAAAGCGTTTGACCCTGGACATAAAAGTCTCAGGTCAGGCCGAGCTGTAGGCCTATACAAGCCTAACCAATTCAAAAGCCTATTTGTTGAAACTCGTAGGTTACATTAAACTTATTAATTATAATAATAAATTATAATACAGTAAAATAATAATAATCATCATAACACGATGATAAGGTATTAAGTGAAAAAATAAAAGTCGTCTGTTCATCTGGTCGAAACACGAAAGCGAAATAAAACTCGTCTGCATTTGATTTTGATTTGACATTTATTGACCGTAAATAACAATAATTGATATTACAGTTGTACACAGAAAAATATCAGTAGGCATCCGAAGGTGAGACGACGAGAAAGGACAAAAAGTACGTGTTGCCTGACTCATTTTAAAAGCAGATTTCATAATGGCATTTCCGTTTGCGCCTTACCTTGTAAACATTGATAACATTGATGGAAACAGCATATCAACTATGCGCTAGACACAGACCCTAAAACACACAAATGCTGGTATCTCCCTCTCTTCTCTCTCATTCACCCTTCCCCTCTGCCCCTCTCCCCTGCCCTCCTCTTCCATTTAGCCCGTCTTATCTCCCCTCTATTTCCCTTCCTATCCTCCCCTGTCCCTAGGGTAACCACATTTCCTGGACTGTCCGGAAAATCCGGAATTGATGACAATGTCCCACATACTGGACACGTCCTTTCCAGGAAAATTAAACATATACAGCACTCTTGCCAACGAGTCCTGGCTCCTAATTGAATTTGACTTAGATTAGAAGTGCTGTGATGTCCCGGAATGGCAGAAAAGAAATGTGGTCACCGTACCTCTCCTTGTCGCTACCCGCCTGCCTTCTCTAAGTCCTCCTTCCTACATACGTCTCTCATACTAAAACTGGCCTTAGGTTTACGACCAGTATTATGCAAATCTGAACAATCAGCACAAATGATTAGCACAAATGATTAGCACATTATGATTAGCACTAGACGAGGATTAGACATTGCTTGAGGCATTGTAAAGGCGAATGATATTTGCAAACTCACAAATATTGTGCTTATTCACAATTCTAAAACTGGAATACATCTTCTGCAGCATTCTATTGAACTTCTCAGTAATATGGTAATTTAATAGGTAATATTAATTATGTAAACAGCACAGCAAACCTTCCTAAATAGAAAACCTATGCCTAAAAGTTAATATTAAGAAGTGTTATTTACATACATATCATATGTACATTAATATAGGTAACTAATTCCATTTACCAAGTGTAGGCTTTGAAGTGTATTATGTTATGAATAACTTTTAACAAATGACAGTGTGTGACTAGCCTAAACAGGTAAAAACCGTGTGGTTTAAATCACAGGAACTATGCCAGAAGTTTATCTTCAAAATTCACTAATAAAAACGAATATTGCACACAATAATGATCAAAGATACAATTACTGGAGAGCAACCAAATATATATCATCCAAGAATAAATTATCCAATAGTAAAATCAACCAACTCTAAGCCAGCCAACTGAGAATCAGCCATCTGTAAACCAGTCAACTGTAGACCAGCAACAACTGCTAATATAAACCCAATGGTAAACCAGTCAACTGCAAACGGGCCAACAGTAAATGAGCCAACAATAATAACCAGTCAACCATAAACCAGCCATCTGTAAACCAACCAGCCGTAAATCAACAAACAGTAAACCAGCTACCTGTAAACCAGCCAATCATAAACCAGTCAACTGTAAACCAGCCATCCATAAACCAACAAGCCATAAATCAGCCAACTCTAAGCCAGCCAGTTGAAAGTCATCCAATCATAAACCAGTCAACTGTAAACCAGCCAGCCATAAACCAACCAGCCGTAAATCAACAAACAGTAAACCAGCTACCTGTAAACCAGCCAATCATAAACCAGTCAACTGTAAACCAGCCATCCATAAACCAACCAGCCATAAATCAGCCAACTCTAAGCCAGTCAACTGAAAATCAGCCAAGTCAACTGTAAACCAGCCATCCATAAACCAACAAGCCATAAATCAGCCAACTCTAAGCCAGTCAACTGAAAATCAGCCAACTATAAACCAGTCAACTGTAAACCAGCCATCCATAAACCAACAAGCCATAAATCAGCCAACTCTAAGCCAGCCAACTGAAAATCAGCCAATCATAAACCAGTCAACTCTAGACCAGCAAAATTACTGTAAATTAGCCAACCATAAGCCAGTCAACTGTAAACCAGCCATCAACAATGACACACTAAAGTTGTTTATTCTTTATTTTAAACAGAAACCTCACAAAATTACAGAACATACAACATAATTCCTTTATATGTAGAAATTCTTTATTTGTTAAACGCCTGCTAAATAATTAGTGAAATAGGAGTTCATTCTATTAGAAATTTATATCGCGTACATTTCGGACCGAATGACCTGATCCAAAGGATTATCAATCAGGTCTTGACTTTTAGAACATAAATGGAGAGACTTTAAACTGCTTGAAGCAATAAACTCCAACAATTATTATAACGATAGTCCTCTTGAATGGCTACAAGTCCATTATATTCTATTATAATTTCAATTGTTATAATTACTATACTAATTACTAATACTAATACTAATTACTAATATTAATTATAATTATTATGATTATCCCCACCACCACCGCCACCACCATTACATTCTTCATTAAACCAACAAACTAATTACAGACTAATTAATTGACCGTTTAAATGTTTTTGCTGTCATTCAGGTCTGGTCTACTCGGTCACCTGATTGTTCCAATTACCATAATAATAATATTATAATTTTTATAATAATGATCATTTATTGCTATAATCCTTCAGGCTCTTATAACAGTCAGAGTTAATAAACATACCTATATTATTAATACTAATTTTTAAAATTATTTAATAGTACGATGATGATGATGATTATTATTATTATTATTATTATTATTATTATTATTATTATTATTATTATTATTATTATTATTATTATTATTATTACTATCATTATATGTAACAACAAATATATAATACTGAGGCATACAGCATTGGCACAAAAAAGTTTTAGCAACTTCATTCTCTTAGCCTCCGGTAGTTAAGAAATTTTCCATCCCATAACTCATGATTCAGTTTAATAGTAAAAAATGGTAGAAAGTACATTTGAGTTTTTGAAGGCAGATCTTGCGATGACGAAGGCAACTCTAAACTCGTTCATCATCGATGCGAATCATTAAGCATGCACGAAAAAAATGGAAAAGATGTGTATAGTCTGAAGGCCAATGAAAAAACAATAGGCCTACCACCTACTCAGTCCAACAGTAGCACACTCTACGACCAACAAGCATGCGTGTTTTAAGAATGTAGCAATTCATATGTCGTAGTAGCTCAAATTTCACTATCCACTGATGCAAGTTTTTCTCTACCTCTATGTGTTATATATAATATATATATATATTATATATATAATATATAATATATATATATTATATATATAATATACATACACACATATATAATGTATTATATTTATTCTGACAAGCATCTATCTATATACATACCATGGTACATGATTGTATGCAATATTATATATGTGTACATTGTACAGTGTACACACAACTGTTTTGTCTTGAATCAACTCTGTTCGAAATGTTGGTCATGCTGTGGACAATACTTGTGCATGTCCATTCAACTGCGTTGTGTTGATAGCAGCACCTGCTCGAAAGTCCGCTCGCCTCTTTTGCAATGCATCCGTTAGATCCGAGGTGTTCCACATCCATGACTCCATGCTCTAGCGTACCCAGTACAAGAAAAGCAGCTACTCCATTCTCCTCTTACCTGTGGCAACTTGATTCTGACCTTTGGACAATCCCTCGGACTCGAAGCATTACTCGTGAATAGAAGACTTGTGCCTTGTAGCTGGAAAGTGGCGTTTTAGAAGCCTCACCTCTTACAATCCATTGGCAGGTCTTTCACTCAAAATATTGCTTTTTCACAATCCTATCCTGACTCCTCCTCTTCTCATCTACCTCACCATTTCAACTCTAAACATCAATACATCATGCACCTTAGCCGTATGCTTATCGATTTTGTTTTAAGCACCTGTGAATAAGCTGGTTCCCACAACTTCGCTTCTGTAGGCACAGTAGAAATCTCGAGATTACGATTACGATAGAAGTTTAGAGTCAACAATTGCGCATTTTCAGTCTGTTTAGAAGTTCCTGTAGCACAAGTTTGTTAGCCTAATCTTACATATTTACTTTTAAGTATTCCTTCTTTGTTTCATTATTATCAGCCGAGCATATTGGTGAATTAAGTTTGTACATAAATAACATATAATATATACATATATATATAATATATACATATATATATACATATTATATATATATATACATGTATATGTATCTATATATACATGTATCTATTATGTGTATAGGTAACATCCTTTTACATGCCATAGTCGCATTGTATTTATTTATTTACACTCGTTAGAAAAGCTGAATATGAGGCGCAAGATGATTGTCTACAAACGACTTATTCAGGGTCTTAACAAGAATCCGATAAGCAGACGTGAACTCGCAATCGTCGGATGACCAACCCAGGCGACAACCAGGGTGAGAATTGCCGGGGGGTTGGGGGTTTCAACCCCCCAGTCTTTCTTAGAGCCCCATGTTAAAGTATTTCTTCACACCCAAATTCCAAGTGGATCATTGTCCAACCCCCAGTTATTTTTCCATAATTCTTACGCTGGCGACAACCAAATGTACGCCTCAGCCACACATCCCCAGCACCGTCTCATCCTCCTGGTTTAAGTCCATAGAATGAACGAATGGTCATCACCATATTCGCTCCTGAGTAATAACTTTCAAGTAGTGCTATATAAGTACTCGTAATGAATTATGAAGCAGCGTTATTCTGACCATCGCCGCTTCCAGCACCAAGTAGTTTGACGAGAGATGCACTTTCATAATCGATAAACTATTTCTAGAGGACATTACCACATCAATGCTACGACGCCACAATGACACAGACAACACGAACAATGACAATGCAAACATTGTAATACCAGACTCTTCTTAACATTAATAATAATAATATCTCGTAATATGCAAAAGTGACTAGAATTTTCCCCGCTCAATTCGAAGATACTCGGGAGATTTTTCCAGTCTGCGTACAGGCTCGTGTGACATAGTATCCTCTATAAACTTTTAAATGTTTTTTCTTTCACATAAAATTGTTTACACAATACAATGCTGTTTAACAATGGTCAGCAATTTAATGGGCACTCAGTGGTGTTAAGCGACTGTGTTTTCGAGAAATTGAAGTCTTCCACAAACAAAGCCCTCTGGTAAGGACTAGAAACCCAGACACTATTCGCATCTGACACTCTTCGCACCAGACACTCTTCGCACCTGACAAGAACTCGACTAATCACCTGGAAGCATGAAGATCTGCAACCATACTCTGAGAAAACTGGATAAAACTAAGCATGGTCTTCAGAAAAAGCAATGAAAGACTATGAGAGCAATAAAATACGGAATAAAATTGCACCCCAACCTACCTAATGCACCTCTCAAAGTTCCAAGGAATTATGATATTGGTCATGCAGGACATACATGTATCTGCTGAACAGTAATCGATATTTGGACAGCAATCCGTAATCCATTGGATGGCCATCCATATCACTTACACAGCAGTTCATCATCAACAGGATAGCCATCCATTAATTATCAACAGGAGGACCATCCATTATCAACAGGATGGCAATACATTATCATGGATGGCAATCCATTATCAACTGAGTGGCAATCTATTATCAACTGAATGACAATCCATTATCAACTGAATGGCAATCCATTATCAACTGAATGGCAATCCATTATCAACTGAATGGCAATCCATTATCAACTGGATGGCAATCCATTATCAACTGAATGGCAATCCATCATCAAAAGGATGGCAATCCATTATCAATGGATGGCAATCCATTATCAACTGAATGGCAATCCATTATCAACTGAATGGCAATCCATTATCAAAAGGATGGCAATCCATTATCAATGGATGGCTATCCATTATCAACTGGATGGCATCCATTATCAATGGATGGCCATCCATATCACTTACACAGCAATCCATTATCAATATGATGGCAATACATTATTATGGATGGAAATCCATTATCAATAGATAGCAATCCATTATCAATAGATAGCAATCCATTATCAACCGAGCAACAATACAGCAATAAAACAGGAAAGATCTGATAGATTGGCGTCAGCATATCAATTCGACATGGCACTACACGATTTAAACTGCAGCTTTGACATGTCCCCATTAGGCAGAAAACTCGGATCCTCTTAACAGATAATAAAACCTGATAAACAGTCAATAATGTCATTTTCGCCCTATCATCACGTCTTTCTGCGTGTTTCAATATTGCACTAACGCTGCGTACAGTTGTAATAACATTGTGTACAGTTGCACTAACATTGTGTACAGTTGCACTAACATTGCGTACAGTTGCACTAATGTTGCATACAGTTGCACAAGCAATGAGTACAGATACTTGCAGACACTTTCAGTTTAAGTCGACAGTAAGTCTGTACAGAGACTCTTTTTTGATCATTCTGCTATTTTACCCAAAGGATAAGAAGCACCTTCCTATCCTGTTAGTCCTAGAAATGCAAACATATATCCTCAAAGACACACTCCTTCTCACCCATAGCCTAGAGAACCTCACACATTCTTCAGAGTTTCAATAAAAAAGTTAAAACGCACTAAAAAAACATTACAATCAAACTGAGCCGTTCGCAGATGAGAAAAATTAAATTTTTGACTAAATCAAATTAAAAAATTAACAAAACTGAAAGAAACCAATTAAAAAAAATAATGAACAATCAAAATGAGAAACATGTCAGAATCAACAGTCTATGATGAAGCATTGCAGATCAAAGAAAGAAGGGAGTAAACCTGTCAGACGTTGAAAGTCACCTGAAGAGATTCTAACGACCACTTCCGATGCTTTCTTTATTACAAAACATAACTAATCTATCTTAAGTACATCTTTGTATGTATCGGTAAGTATATATCAGGGCACATGACATAATGGAGCGCATTTTTACGTACCAGTACCTCCAAAAGCATCCTGATCTGATAATGATACCCGACGCAGCAACTTTAACCTACTCATGTCCTATGCCGAATATTTATTATTAATTTTATCCTAAGTGATAAATACCAATAAAGGGTCATCCATATATGACATGCAATTTTGGACGATTTTGACCCCCTCTCCTCTTGTCACGTATCAACACAAAAGTCATATGATATCTAGTAAGGGACCGTCACACATCATCACAGGGGTACTAAATGACACAAATAAACCAAGGTTGTATAACAGTAACTTTTCAGGAATCACTACACGGCCATATGCAAACTATCCTAAACCTACAACGAACAGCAAACACAGGAGATTCGACCGATGCAAGCTAAATATGCAAATGTACATCATTCACGATCAGCAATTTCTAGCAGTTTATGTCATGTCGATGAAAGGGCAAGCATTGGCACTGCACAGTTTGAGAAACTCAATGACATGATACTGCCATTTCAGCATAATTCAGCAGGGCACGATGGTGTAGAGTTATGTTTGGTCCTTGGAGCCGGAAGGTTGCATGTCTGAATTCACCTCAAGACGCAGCGTAGGGACCTGAGCAAGTCCTTCACTCGCGGTTGCTCAAGCGCTTCGGCATGAAATTCCGATTCAGTGTCCGTGCTGTAGTCAGGAGCGCCTAGGGGCGCTATAAGAAGTGCTCATACATACCTAGTTCATTAGCTGTACGGCTTCTAAGATGCAACTGAAAATGCTGGCAAATTTTATCTGCATCAACGCACACAGACAAACTGATAAATTACAAATTAGTGACATGACATAATCGCAGAGCACTTATTAAGCAACCAATAATATCAGCAAAAAGCAGCCACAGCTAAAACACGTAATATTCGTCGTAGGACGTTAGATGCAAGATCAGGGACGGCAGTAATATTCTTCGCTCAAATAAAACCAGACTTTCTGGACAGTAAAGCTAAACCACATCAACAGGAGGTCGACGTAACTTGGAATGAAAAAACCGCAAACAGAAAACGCTATGCAGATATTTCGAATCGAAACTAATGACATGGAAACTAAACTGAGCATTACCTAAGAAATGGCTAACGCGTAATGGCACCGCTGTTAAAAAATGCAACATTTTCAAACGAGGTTTTTTCTAACCCCACTTCGGTGCATCAAACCAAGCTTTGCGACAGCAGATGGCACTTTAACCGTACAAACGAAAGCCACCAGAAATATCATCGATCATGAATATTGCACATTCAACTAGAAATGATCGGTAAGCACCATCTTCAAACAGTAAGCACACGCAAACGTAAGATTAGTACCATCTTCAGACAGTCGACACAATCTATTTATAAAAACTCAACCCAAAAATGCCACCAAGCACCTTTTATTTGGTAGTCATGTTGCAACATCTCGTATCCAATTGCACTTCTCGCCTTCAATCATAAAAACGTTCCGTGCAAAGTTAGTCGCAATTTTAAATGTCCACTTGTCACGCAAGCATAACACGATTTGAAACACATCTGCTGCTGCTGCTGCCCAGTTTATCTTCGATATGACTCTATGTTACAAAACTCTGCAAGAAACATGATACCACTCTACATTCTGAAACTAACCAATCAATCCTAGAGTTCACGGATGATGATTATGCGATGAAAGTTATCCTGAAACATTTTTTCACACATGAATTCACGATTTAATTCACGGTATCAACAATACTTCACAGGTCACAAAAGCATGCACCATGACTGTTGCCTATAACAAACTGGAAGTCTATCAGTACTTCAGTCATTTGTTCACACACTATCAACACTTCAACAGTATGCTGCATTGGCTTCCCAGCCGCTTTTACTACATTCTCATCATCAAAGCACCAAGTCATATAACCATTGTTGTGGAGAAATATACCATTCACAACTGGAATGAGCAGAAATTCCACAAGCAAAGACGTCTTTAACAAATCCATCTTCAACTATATAACCAAAGCAGCCGACACTATCTGAATGGGGGTTCGTAATAATTATTACAGACTTTAAAAACTGTTACATCTTCAACGTAAATCTTGTCAGCAAAACAAAAAATGGCTTGACATTTTGTTGACCCAGCACACAACAAAACCCAATAAAGTGACCGCACTATACTTGTCCTCCAACTTTTTTTTACCTATCCTTCAAAATTGCAGAATGGTATTCTATTGTACTGCTTAAAAACAATACAATACAATACACGATTCTGCACAGAAACTGCCTAGAGGAATGAATCAGTCAGTACAGTACTACAGTAGTAGTAACGAAAGAGTTTTGCGTTGATTCATAAGGCATTCCATAGGAATGTTTCGTAAAGCTAGCTAATTACAGCTAAGCAGCATAAGCGAGAGTCTTAAAAAACTCCACTTAGCAGAAATTTTTCTAAGCAAGCAAGCAAGTATGCAAGCACTGTTCACTACTTTTCATTGCATTATCATGTTTATTTCACTTATGGAGAGGCATCTAACAAGCACAGCAGTAAGCTCGCTCGCAACTCAGTAAGCAATGACATGCTCATTGCTCAACAGACGTTAATCACACTGAATAGACTTCGAAGAAACTTCTAAATTGCACGCAAGTAAAGAATTAACTAGAACGTCTGATTGCACCTATCTCCGCAAAAATGCTTTCCCGCGACTCGGAAAGCAATTGACATGTTCATCGCTCCGCAAACAAAAATATATAGATGATTCAGACTGCAAGACTTGACAAGACTTGACGAGACTTAACAAGCAAACATTCCCTGCGATCTATCACATAACTTGTCACCTACAGGTTTCATTCAGTACGACTTGCTCCAGAAGTCCAACTGCCAGAAGTCCAACGGCAAGCTTTGCAGGAGTTTCACAAAGTCCAAAACGACTTTAACACTCGACTTTGTTAAAATCACACTTTGACACGAAAAACACTTTGAGAGACACTCTTACGTTTCTGACGATCACGAAACAGATCTGCTGCAAGTAACATCGATGACGCAAGTAGAATTGCAGCATCTTACAACTGCCTAGGCAGCTCGGTTAAATCTTGCGTTGAAACCCGCAAAGTCGAGAGTCGACTGTCACGAGTCGATCGCAATCTGACGTCAAATGATTAGAAACACAAGACATCCATGAATGAGATTTAACCGAATAACGATCACATTACGTCACAAATCCTAATTGATCAAATCATAATCACATTCTTCTTCAGCCTTCATAAATGACCGAAAACACGATTGTCAGTAATTAATCAAAGACAATAATAATAATAATATTAATACACGTAGTAATAATAATAATAATAATAGTATCAATAATAATGATCAAAATAATAAATAACACCAGTGGTACCTAACGAACAATATTAACAACATCAGCGATAATTAATTTAGTCGTTTTCCTGCCATAATTTGCGCCGAAGAGAACAATTTGCACTTGGAGAGACTTCACGGTCCAAACAAAGACTTCGAATCTTCTTCCCAAACTGTCCATTGTCCGTATCCAGGATCCACGTCGTCGTAGCAACAATCCATGAAAAATATCCGATTCTCTGTCACGACGGACCACACGAAAGCAATCGTGGGAAAAAACTCGCTTCTGATACTTCATTTCCTTAAAAAAACTCTGTTCCAAAGGAGTTTAAGCACCGGCACATCGTAGCACAGTGCTTCCGATCGAAAGCGCTAGAAGCCAAAGCGCTGCCAGGGCAGATCGTGGCGCCGGCAAAAAAGCAGAATAGTCAGCACCGCTTTGACGCAGACAAAGAACTTCCATGGTGCTCAAGAAGGCGGATGATGTGCTCGTAGGCCAATGAATGCGCTCGCAGGCCGATGGATGTGCTCGTAAGTGGATGGATGTGCTCATAGGCGGGTTTGTGCGTGTGTCTATTCTGATAGCTGGGTATCCATGGCAACACACTGCTGCTGCTGCTGCGGTAGTACAAACAGATGCACGAAAGCACAATGACAATAACTGGCCATCAATCACGTTGGCTGACATCACAGAGTTCAAAGGTCATGACGCTCGCGCTTCCGTCGTCGCTATAGCAACGTACAGCACCGGCAGTAGCGTTGTCGGCCGCCGCCGACCGACGATGGCGGTGTCGCTGGCGCAAAGTACGCGTGCACCTTCACGTCCGGTAGATGTGACTGAAACAGAAAACGCACGGAGAAATAAAATATTTCAGATTTATTCGTGATATTAATTCGCGTTCATCAATCAATTTTACAAACCAAAACAACAGAATCCTTGCAAAATATTACGTTACTTTACAAAATACAAATTGTGCAAGGTCGCGTAAAGTCCAGTCTAGACCATAATCATAATTTTCATAATCATAATTTTGGCATTCTCAAAAGAATCCAATTACATACTCGCTCCATCAACTTATGTCTGGACATGGCGGCTGGTTGGCTGAAGTGCTGTACAGTGTACATCTTGCAGTGCGGAAAGCAAAGGTTCAAACCTACTCTGAAATGGTGACTGGAAAATAAGCAATTTGACCAATCCGCATTTCACTCACAGTTGACCCGCATCATCGACGTTTTTATTTTAGCATTTTGCTCAGGTCTTGACTCACATGTTTTGGTTCCTTCATCTGGAACTCTTTGCTTCCTCAACTTCGTAACTCTCTTAGCGAGACTGTCTTTCGGTCTAAACTGAAAACTAACCTTCTCCAGTCTACCCATGGTTATCAAGGGTCTGTTGAACTTCAATGTGCACTTCTGAGCTGTGTAAGGAGGGCATTATCAAATTTCAATTGTATCGCATTGTATTTTATGCTAATCAAACTCAATCAACTGTTGTTCGAATGCTGTGGTCGTGTGTACCCCTCACCCAATGACCCTATTGTTTGTATTGTTTGTATGTGCACTTGTTATAGCGCCCCTTGAAGCTCTCTAGTCAGAGGCGCTCCCGAATGCTGAGCGGACACTGCATCGGAGTTTCACGCCGAAGCGCTGAGCAATTGTGAGTGAAGGACTTGCCCAAGGTAATTACGCTACGAGGTGGATTCGAACCTTGAACCTTCCGGCTCCAAGGCAACGACGCCACCACTACACCACCGCGCCCCACGTAAACAATAAGCGTTATATTTACTTTAATTTACCGTTACAAAGGGGGGGTGACCGACCGACCTTGAGACGGCGTATTCCGGCCCTCGTGATGAGCTGGCAGTCGTAGAGTTCAATCCTCTGCAGCGAGTGGCAGCTGATGAGGTTTTCCAGAGACGCGTCGGATATCAGCGGACAGTTGTCGAGTTCGAGGACCGTCAGGTACTCGGCGGCGCACGGACTGCTGCTGAGGTGGCGGATCCCGTCGTCCGTTATCATTTCGCAGTGAGACAGGCTCTGCACACACGCAAGAGAAAAGCACGTACTCAACTGCTCTGCTGATTAATATTCATGGTTGGTGATTAATATTCATGTTTGCTAATTAATATTCATGTCTGCTAATTAATATTCATGTTTGCTGATTATTATTCACGTTTGTTAATTAATATTCATGTTTGCTAATTAATATTCATGTCTGCTAATTAATATTCATGTTTGCTGATTAATATTCATGAGTGCTAAATACTATTCATCAGGGCTAATTGCTATTCATAAGCTGCTCCTAGAAAATTGACACCTATTTTTGTAAACTATGTTTTGGTTTTTAACAAATTTCTTCACACTAATGACACTAATGAGACAAAGTTAAACTGAGACATCAAAATGTAGAAACTTCTATGAAAAATGCCCATGTAGGCCTACCTAAACATTCTACAGGCACTTCTGAGTAAAAGAAAACCACCTGCCAAAGTGTAGTCAGTACAGTAAAAAACGAAGAAAATAAGTTAACAGGTCACACAGAATGCTCTGGCAACTTTCCATTAGATGCGGATGGTCGGCAAAGAGTTGTGGAATGGCAACGATCCAGACAGTGGCAAGTGATGGATGATGATGATGACATCTAAGCAGATAACAGGGAGCGTCTCTGAGTAGGTCTCTTGAAGAGGCACTATATAAACCCTCGGAATGAATGAATGATCGAATGAATGATTGAACGTACTCACCAGCTTTGATAAATGTGAACACTGCATTGCAAGATGGCCGAGCGTCGCATCGGTAATCTGAAAACATTCACACAACGCTTTTAACGCACGACTCATCGGTGTGCTTCAATTACCGGTTCTCACAAATACTGAGAGCGAGTATGCATTCGACCATAATCAAGGTAGCTTAATAAATCTGCGTACAAGTGATCCGTATTTTTTGCACTACGCCATAAGCGATGCATCCCACTTTTATTAGCAACAAAAAAGTTGTTCTCTGGCTTAAGGCATGCCTATGACCTCAATGCCCTGAAAAATGAGCAGAACTGGGGCCATACAGTTGCTATATATAAAAGCGTGTACATTTATATTTACATAAGTCTAAGTTATGCTGTGCGTAAAGTCTAAATAAATCAACTGAAAAGAAAAAAGTGTCAGCTGGCAGCCTAAGCCTGGCAGGCATACAATTAGCAACTCTTTGATGAGCACTGAGCAGTGAGCACTTTAATAGATACATCATTTCGTTTTTTGTCAAAAGCCCATAGGCATCAACATGAGCTTAATTTGTTCTTAATTTCACTTGCAGTTCATAAAATGGACCGTCTTTCTGGACTCTCAGAACAGAGAACACTGACTGATAGTGTATTAAATCATTTATAAAGCACCTCCAATAGGGTAAACCATTCAGAGGCGCTTCCAGTGCGCAAAAAAGTCACACGAGAAAAAATAGGTTAGGAATAACACGAGACAAGAAATAGGTTTCACAGAAGAAAATGAAGAGGATATTGCACAGCATTGAACACAGGTATTCTAAGTCTATTTGAACAAAGATTAAATCTAAATCTTACCAGAACACATTCTTCTAGGTCCATTCGCTCAAGATTATGACAGTTCTAATCAACACAAATATAAAAGATTAAATGGACACACTAGTCACTTCTGTCAACACACTCATACTTTATGGAGATCTCCTCTTCGCTTCACTGCACGCACGTTGCTCAAATTTCAGCAAATATAAAAGTAATGCTCCTGGAAAAATCAACAGAATATTTCACGTTCATCCAATAAAATATTTAGGCAGCAAAACTAGGCCACTGCCTCTCGAACGACGCCTCACATTGAAAAACTGCTCCCCGTGTATTCCAAAACTAACAGGCAATATCGATTATTTTCAATTCAGAAAAACAATTACAGTTAAACTTAAATAATTAGGAAAAGTAAACACTGGAGATTTGACTGGGACTGGACAGCTGTAGTAGTTGTAATGGACATATAGTGTTGATGAACATTTGGACCGTATTATAACTAAACATATTATATTCAAGTGCATAGGAATGAATGTTCAATGACAAACACTGACCCTCGTTAAGGCTTGAAATCCGCTGTCCGTGAACTGAGAGCAACCGGCTACTTCTAAAGTCCTAACAACAAAACAACCAACATAATTATAATAAGTAATCAAGTACAACGAAATTCCCGAAACAAGTATTTAAGGCTGTAACGACAGAAAACCCAAAGTAAAAAATGTTATTCATTCATATCATTAGTAATTATGTCTGCACACTAAAAAATAAACATTTCAGACGAACCAGAAAAACAATACATATATTGCTTCACAGTTTCAATCCTTTGATTAGTAGTATTCTTCTTTCTTCTTTAGTAGTATTGTCGTTTAATGTCTATTCTAGATGTCATTTAATGCATCCGTAATCGCAACCTCTAAATTTCTAGAACGTCATTCGAAAGTCAAGCACATAGGTACATACATACACACACACCCAGGCAGGCAGGCATGCATACATACATACATGCATGCATACATACATACATACAAACATACATACATGCATACATACATACATACATACATACATACATACATACATACATACAAACATACATACATACATACATGCATACATACATACATACATACATACATACAAACATACATACATACATACATACATACATACATACATACATACATACATACATACATACATACATACACACAATACAATACACACAATACAATACACACATACATACACACAATACAATACATACATACATAGCTACAACACACAAAAATTCCACTTTTAGTTCACAACAATAATATATAAAAAACCATTCGATGCCAGTCTTCGCCAGACAATGCCGCCGCACTTCATCGAACATTGATAAACAACAAAGGACCCTTCTTCATCATCGGAGACAGTAGAAACGATTGTCTCACTCACCTGAGTTCGTGACATGTTTGTCCGAGGGCGACAAGTGACGCGTCGGTCACGCGTGAACACTTGGACACACAGAGCGTTCGCAGCTGGTGGCACCCCTCGCTCAAACTGATTATGCATTCGTCCGTCAGAGACTATCGCACAAAGAAACACAAGTGTCTAGCGTCAGCATATAGCTGTTGCTAAAACCACGCATCACACATGGGCGCCCGCAGAAATTTTTGCAGGAGGGGCAAAAATTTTACGATGGTCACAGTTAACTTTTTTAGTAGCAAGAGCTTGAACAATCCAAAGCTGGAAATTAAGAACACGGTTGTTTTTCAATGAGGTTTCTTAATGCAAATTTCTCAGTTTCAGTTTGTGCATCATTTTTAATATGAATAGGTTCCTTAGTGCAAAGAAATATGTTAAAGAAATAAATTGATGCGAAGAGGTAGGTTTCTTTAATGCAAAGAAATTTGCTAAAACCCAAAAGTAGTTAGTAAAATAGATGTCAGTTTTTCAGGGGGGGGGGCAAGTGCCCCCACTTGCCCCTATGTGCGGGCGTCCATGTCGTCACAATAGTATCATTATTTTCCACCTCAGCTACATGTACAAATGATCCCCAGGGTATTAACCAAACTATGCGTTTAATACAATAGTATCATCATTTTCCCGCTCAGCTACAAATGATCCCTAAGGGAATAACCAAACTATGCGTTTAATACAATAGTATCATCATTTTCCCACTCAGCTACAAATGATCCCTAGGGGAATAACCAAACTATGCGTTTAATACAATAGTATCATCATTTTCCCACTCAGCTACAAATGATCCCTAGGGGATTAACTAAAAGTCTATGTGTTACAATAGTATCATTATTTTCCACCTCAGCTAGGGGATTAACTAAACTATGTGTTACAAATAGCTTCATCATTTTTCCCGTCAGCTACAAGTGATCCCGAGGGGATTAAAAACTGCTACGAAGAAACAAGTACAATGCAATAATGTAACTACAATATGCAGTTGATAAGCCATCATTCCAAAGTTCATATGTTCATACACGACCACGCAACCTAGAAATTAGCTATAAAACCTTCAAGGAGCCCTTTTATGTTACTGTTTTTACACGCACCTTAGCCACACATTTACAGCTATTCACCTGAAACCTTACGGCTGGATAGAGTACCACCATAATCACCCCACCCTCACCCCTCCCCTTGCAGGCAGGGCAAAAAGCCGTAATTTACCCGGAAATGCCCCAACTAGCAAATACATAAATGTATAAGTACTGCAGTCACACACTCACCAGGCAGCCCTGTACGTTAAGCGTCAGCAAATGTGGACATTTTCGTGAGATGTATTGAAAGCCAACGTCGGTAAACTGTCAGTCATGAATAACAATAACAAAAGGTTAGCATTTAACTACAGAACAGTGAACAACAGATAATTTCCTAACTTAAACATCCAGATTTATACAGCACCCATGCTGACCGCACTTTCAGGTACTCCTCCTTGCCAGAGTATCCATTCAATTGTAATCGTAACTGTAAACTCCAATGTTCTAGAGTGCTACTCTAAAGCAAAGTACGGCTTCTTTATTCATCAGCGCTCTGACATATACAAGAGGATGTGAAGAGAGCGATATCCAGTGTAGGTTCGAGTTCGGTTGCCAAAGAGACGGACAGACAGACAGAGTCACACAGACAGACAGAGAAACAGAAAGACAAAGAGAGACAAAGACAGACAGACAGACAGAAAGAGACACACAGACAGACAGAGAAACAGAAAGACAGAAAGAGACAAAGAAAGACAGACAGACAGAAAGAGACACACATACAGACAGAAAAACAGAAAGACAGAGACAGGCAAAAACATACAGACACACAGAGGTAAAGAGAGAAACAGAGAGAGATGGACAGTCAGAGTCTCAGAGAGATAGAGACATACCGAGACAGAGACACAGACAGAAGTGAGCAGCCATCTTGGAAATTGGGTCTAGATATGAGGTTCAATTATAACACCATAACACCATTCAACCCGTGTTGTGGTGATATCAAAACTGCTCCAACATGCTTGATTGATTGATTGATTTATTGATTGACTGACACAATGCAAAGTTCTGTTTCAATCAGTTTCAAATCATTACATTGTTTGACTGATTCACTAATCGATTGACTGGCTTGACTGAACTATTTTGACTGGTCTGAATGTTGGCTGGCTGGTTGACTGGCTGACACAAGAATATGTATTTGTTCTTCTCACTGCCTCAAATGCAGGTAGCTACAGGACTCTCAATGACACAGGCAGGGGCTCCAAAGTGTCACCATGGCTCAACACAAGAGACACTTGTGTTAATGGGTAGCACGGATAAGTGCAATCTACAGCGGAAAGATAATAACTGCAGACTGACAAGGAGGATGGTAGATGACTGCGTGTCTGCATCTATGCACTGACCCCCTAACTCCCCATAAAGAACCCAACCCGGAACACAAGCTATATGCTGCCGCCTCTGACCTACATACAGGGCAAACAGTTTTGAATGCACTGAAAGTCCTTCAAGTGCAGAGATTACTCAGATATCTAGTAATTACCAGTAATTTCATGCAATATAAAAGATAAACAAGGAGATATCGCTTAAGATGATGATGTCCTTAGCGGCAGTCTGCCGGCAGAAAAGGGTGTGAAGCAGTTTTCAAAGACTTGGCATACAATGGTGGGTGACCTGTTAGTACCCTCTCGAAAAAACGGATGACTTTTGGGGGATTTCTTTCTCTTTTACCAAAATTCCACGTACACGAGATCCGTCGATTTTTCTGGGGAGGGAATTTTGCTACACATTTAGTTTCTCTGTTGGGGAAATGGTACGTAATTAGATGTATGCGACACCTCACAGTCTTTCCTGGCGGAAGGGGGGGGAGGAAATTCATTTCTGGGGAGGACTTTCGCCCCTCCCAGAGATGTCTAGATCAAATACTGATAGGTCAGCCTCTTGTCTACTGTACACATCTTCCAGCTGAGCGAGTGCTTCAGATTGTCCTACCTGTTGACATCCTTTGCAGATGAGATATTTAAGTTTCGGACATCCGGTCGCCAGCAGCTCGAGCCCTTCATCCGTTATCTGGCTACACCAGGAAAGGTCAATTGCTTCCACGAGATGACAACCCTCACTGCAACAAAAAAAAACAGATTCAACGCCATTGTCATTGTCGTCGTCATCGTCATCACTGGCGACGTCCACATCATCATCATCATCATCATCATCATCATCATCATCATCATCATCATCATCATCATCATCATCATCATCATCATCATCATCATCATCATCATCATCATCATCATCATCATCATCATCATCATCATCATCATCATCATCATCATCATCATCATCATCATCATCATCATCATCATCATCATCATCATCATCACCACAATCATGAGATGAAGTCCGAGTCATCGTAATCATAATCCATTCCCTCATCATCACCATTTCCATTAATTACCTTATCAGTTATTACTAGATCATCGGAATTACTGTCATCATCGTCATCATCATCATCATCATCATCATCGTCATCATCATGTTTGTCTTAGTCACATCGATGCCGTCGTCATTGTCATCATCATCATCATCATCATCATCATCACCATTCCCAATCATCATCATCATCATCATCGTCGCTGCTGCCATCATTATCATCATCATCATCATCATCATCATCATCATCATCATCATCATCATCATCATCATCATCATCATCATCATCATCACCATAACCATCACCACCCTTCCCCTTCATCCTCCTCCTCCTCATCATCATCACGCATAAAGTGGGCTAAGTATCTGTAAACAAAAGACAGCTGTTCAGAGATAGGCGTATAAAAAAAACTGGCCGCCCTCAGCACCAAAGGCAATACGGTTACATAAACTCGACGGAGGATAAACATTTGATATCACTGGAAACGCATCCTCTTCCTCATCCTCCTCCTCCTCATCATCCTCCTCATCCTCCTCCTCATCATCATCCTCCTCCTCATCCTCCTCCTCCTCCGTATCATCATCATCCTCTTCCTCCTCCTCCTCCTCCTTCTCCGCCTCCTCCTCCTCCTCCTCTCTGCGAGGATCCACCGCACTCCAAGTACGAGGAAGGATAAGAGGAATAACAGCGCGTATCCCGCAGCGCAACCAATCGGGAGAGAGACACGAAAGACGAGCACTCTCAGCACTCATCCATACGAAGTGGAAGACTGGGAGGTCACCCCCCCCAAAAAAATATTTCCCATCGGATATAATCTGATGAAGAGATGAACACATCAACCGGATTTCGGTTAATAACACATCACATAACGCATAACTTGCGTTATTACCAACTCTGCCAAAATTCATTTCATTGCTACAGGTGGTGCTCCACTAGCGGAACCCAGGTTCATCAGGGTTGTAGTTCTTTGATCCCTTGTTCTTTTTCTACTATACTTGTTTCTCGATGTCAGGTATTATTGCTTGTGTTCAATAAAATTTATGGTTATGGCTATGCTTAACTCTATATTTAAATGGCCAATTGTTCAGTCATTTATTATCAGTATTGTTAGTTGCAACTGTGTGTTGTTAAAATATGAAAACCAGTTTACCTGAGTGCTCGCAAAGATGCATTCGTGATAAAGGCACAGGAGTCAAGACTAAGGTGAACCAGCTTTGAACAGTATCTTCCTAAACTCTGGCAAGTGCTGCAAATAAAAGAGAATTATGTAGTTTTCATGTTCAATCTTATTGGGGTTCACATTGATCATACAATATAGGTTAATTAAGCAATAAGGGTTACCGTAATTATTAATTAAAGAAACATGGGTTGATCAATCAATAAGGTAATTGATTAAGCAACAAAACTCAATTACCAACAAGTACTCACATATCAGTGATACAAGTACTCACATATCAGTGATACAAGTACTCACATATCAGTGATACAAGTACTCACATATCAGTGATACAAGTACTCACATATCAGTGATACAAGTACTCACATATCAGTGATACAAGTACTCACATATTATTGATACAAGTACTCACATATCAGTGATACAAGTACTCACATATCAGTGATACAAGTACTCACATAGTTATCAGTGATACAAGTACTCACATATCAGTGATACAAGTACTCACATAGTTATCAGTGATACAATTATTCACATATCAGTGATACAAGTACTCACATATTATTGATACAAGTACTCACATATCAGTGATACAAGTACTCACATATCAGTGATACAAGTACTCACATAGTTATCAGTGATACAAGTACTCACATATCAGTGATACAAGTACTCACATAGTTATCAGTGATACAATTATTCACATATCAGTGATACAAGTACTCACATATTATTGATACAAGTACTCACATATCGGTGATACAAGTACTCACATATCGGTGATACAAGTACTTACATATCAGTGATACAAGTACTCACATATCAGTGATACAAGTACTCACATATCAGTGATCCTCTTGCAACCATTCATATTCAGTATCTCGATGTTCTGACACTGTTGTCCAAAGACCCTACAGAAACAGACGGTAATGTTAATACATTAATGCATGTGCATTAACCAATTGTGCATTAACCAATTGTGCATTAAACAAGTGTGCATTAACCACGTGATTACCGGTAACCAAGTGTGCACTAATAAAATGTGCACTAACCAAGCATGCACTAACCAAGTGCGCACTAACCAAGCGTGCATCAATAAAGTATGTGCGAACCAGGTGTTCACTAACCAAATATGCATTAACCAAGTGTGCATTAACTAAATGTGCATTAACCAAATGTGCATTAACAAAGTGTGCATTAACAAAGTGTGCATCAACCATGTGTGCATTAACCAAGTGTGCACTAACCATTTGTGCATTTAACAAAGTGTACAATAACAACGTGTGCATTAATCAACTGATTTTCAAACAACTCCACTTGTCTTACAGAACAAAGAAAGTTGATATAGTACAAGTTTCGTATCACTCAAAGCCTAAAAGCAGCTAGTTGAAAGAACGAATATTTATACAGAACCTGGAGAAGATCAGATAACACATCACCAAAGAGGCAACAATTAGCAATGATGCAGAGCTCTCTCTTAAGTGCATTTCCTTCTCAGCTGCATGGATTCCCATCTATCACTCAACTTCAAACCACTTCAGAAGGACATCTTCTTCGTTTAGTAATACAATCTCTGAAGCTGCATCAGCTGATCAGATAAATCTGTCTTATCACAATTTATCCAATCATTCTCAGAGATCCGTTTCATCTTAAGTCAGTTTCAAACTACAACTCATGTCTTCGATTCAATCTCTCGACTTTGCAAAAACATGAATTGACAGACAAACATAAACAAACATAAACAAACATAAACAAAAACAAACATAAACAAACATAAACATAAACAAAAACAAACATAAACAAAAACAAACATTAAAAAACATAAACAAACATAAACAAACATAAACAAAAACAAACATAAACAAACATAAACAAAAACAAACATAAACAAGCATAAACAAACATAAGCAAACATAAACATAAACAAACATAAACAAACATAAGCAAACATAAACAATATTAAACATAAACAATATTAAACATAAACAGAATAGTAAACAAATAAAATTTAAAACATAACATGCAAATCCATTTCATCATTTATGAGTTCACAATGTCCGAACTACCATCCATTTTAATAATCATCCCAAGAATAAATGAAACTGATCCTTGCATGGCTCTGATTTATCTCATGATTTATCTGTTTGATGATATCAATGCTACCTAGAAGCCTAACTCCTCAGCCCCATAATCGTGGGTGCCACACAAGGGGGCAAGGGCGGGCATTTGCACATGCAACCCTTAGAAAATTGGCATATACTTACTTAACCACTATTTTTTATTTTTAACAAATTCCTTTGCACTAAAACTCAAATGATACAAACTTTTGATAGACGAAACAAAGTGAAACTGAGAAATTTCTATTTCGAAACCTTTATGAAAAATATCCGAAGTTCTAATTTCTTACCTTGCATTTTTCAAGCTACAGCCACAAAATTTGACCGTGGCCAACCCTCTCCCCCATGCAAAAATCTGATGGGCATCAACACTCATAAAAACATCAGCTTCACATCTACCATGGTAACCATGATACGATTTTCCACTGGTCGCTGGCAGAGGCAAGTGACCATTTAAAAACAACTTCCAAGAAATCCATAAAACACCTCACCCAAAAAATTCACATGCAACTCACTAGGGAACGGTTATATTGGGGAACGGACACAACCATATGGCAACAGCTGAATGGCAACTGTATGGCAACAGCTGAATGGCAACTGTAAGGCAACAGCTGAATGGCAACAACTGAATGGCAACAGCTGAATGGCAACTGTATGGCAACACCTGAATGGCAACAGCTGAATGGCAACTTTATGGCAACAGCTGAATGGCAACTGTATGGCAACAGCTGAATGGCAACTGTATGGCAACAGCTGAATGGAGCTGAATGGCAACTGTATGGCAACAGCTGAATGGCATCTGTATGGCAACAGCTGAATGGCAACAGCTGAATGGCAACTGTATGACAACAGCTGTATGGCAACAACTGTATGGCAACAGCTGAATGGCAACTAATGTATGGCAACAGCTGAATGGCAACTGTATGGCAACAGCTGAATGGCAACAGCTGAATGGCAACAGCTGTATGGCAACAGCTGAATGGCAACTGTATGGCAACAGCTGAATGGCAACAGCTGTATGAATGGCAACAACTGTATGAATGGCAACAGCTGAATGGCAACAGCTGAATGGCAACAGCTGAATGGCAACAGCTGAATGGCAACAGCTGAATGGCAACTGTATGGCAACGGCTGAATGGCAACAGCTGAATGGCAACATCTGAATGGCAACTGTATGGCAACAGCTGAATGGCAACTGTATGGCAACAGCTGAATGGCAACTGTAAGGCAACAGCTGAATGGCAACAACTGAATGGCAACAGCTGAATGGCAACTGTATGGCAACAGCTGAATGGCAACAGCTGAATGGCAACAATTGTATGGCAACTGTACGGCAACAACTGTATGGCAACAGCTGAATGGCAACTGTATGGCAACAGCTGAATGGCAACTGTATGGCAACAGCTGAATGGCAACTGTATGGCAACAACTGAATGGCAACTGTATGGCAACAGCTGAATGGCAACTGTATGGCAACAGCTGAATGGCAACTGTATGGCAACTGTATGGCAACAGCTTAATGGCAACAACTGAATGGCAACAGCTGAATGGCAACTGTATGGCAACAGCTGAATGGAGCTGAATGGCAACAGCTGAATGGCAACTGTATGGCAACAGCTGAATTGCAACTGTATGGCAACAGCTGAATTGCAACTGTATGGCAACTGTATGGCAACAGCTGAATGGCAACAGCTGAATGGCAACAGCTGAATGGCAACTGTATGGCAACAGCTGAATGGCAACTGTATGGCAACAGCTGAATGGCAACAGCTGAATTGCAACTGTATGGCAACAGCTGAATTGCAACTGTATGGCAACTGTATGGCAACAGCTGAATTGCAACAGCTGAATGGCAACAGCTGAATGGCAACTGTATGGCAACAGCTGAATGGCAACTGTATGGCAACAGCTGAATGGCAACGGTTCGAAACAACAAGGACGTGCCAGCAATATGTTTACGGACCAGCAGCCAAGAGTCGTCAACGTTTTCTCTTATATCTGCGGTTGCCATGGCGGCCCGTTTCACTGCAGGCAGCCCGGAAACTGTTTTAAAAATATGGCGACTGCCGACTGAAAACAAATCTTCATCTTCTTCTTCGTCATCAAGGTCCTGACTGACAGAAGAAAGCAATCCGATGAAACCCCAGCTGACTAGACCAACCCGAGTTGAATATCAGACTATCTTTTATATGAATATCAGACCCTTTTATATGAATATCAGACCCTTTTATATGAATATCAGACACTTTTACATGAATATCAGACACTTTTATATGAATATCAGACACTTTTATATGAATATCATCTGACTATTAATACATAAGACGTTTTTCATATGAACAGCAGACTATTCATATGAATATCAGAATATATTAAATATCAGACTATTTATTATATGAATATCAGACTATCTATATGAATTATAGACTATTTATATGAATATTAGACTACTTATATGAATAATGGACTATCTATATGAATATGATACTATTCATATGAATCACAGACTATTTACACAAATATGAGACTATTTATATGAATATCAGACTATCTATATGAATATCAGACTATTTAAATACGATAATAAGACTATTCACATGAATATCAGACTATTTATATGAATATCAGACTATCTATATAAATATCAGACTATTTATACGAATATAAGACTATTCACATGAATATCAGACTATTTATATGAATATCAGACTATTTATATGAACATAAAACTTTATACGAATACCAGACTATTAGACTAGTTGTACGAATATCAGACTATTTATACGAATATCAGACCATTATATGAATATAAGACTGCTTAAACATAATATAAAACCTGAATAATTTCTTATCCACAATCTGCATAATCCGTAATATCACATATTTACACTCCATACACCAATTTCTGTTCAAAATCGAATATTATTTATACACTGTCACGAGCAGTACTCTCAGGTGCTCGGACGCCACAGAAAGATCAATGCTTGCCTGGCTATAACGATATAGGTCATAATGGGCTCTGCAGTCCATGGAGATATGCAGGTGCCATGCTGCTGCACTTCAGTTTAAACTCATCTCGTGCGTTGGACCATCTCAAACTACCTGGAACAGTTTGTCACTGCACTTGTGCACTGGTGCCTTTGACATTTTCTGCGTACATTTTCTCACAGTCTTAAGACGCACTTGTTTAGAGCTGTCAAACAGTCATATGTACAGCGCCCTTGTGAGAGTCACTTAAAATGTGCTACCGCATATTAAGAGTTCTCATACTTACATACATGCACAGTTACATACATTCATACATATTACATACATACATGCATATACATACACACATTAATACATGCATGCATGCATGCAGGCATACATACATACATACATACATACATACATACATACATACATACATACATACATACATACAATACATACATACATACATACATACATACATACATACATACCTGCATACATACATACAAACATATACATACATATATGCATAGGCCCTACAT
Source organism: Lumbricus rubellus (assembly GCA_945859605.1). Taxonomy (NCBI): domain Eukaryota; kingdom Metazoa; phylum Annelida; class Clitellata; order Crassiclitellata; family Lumbricidae; genus Lumbricus; species Lumbricus rubellus. The sequence continues at coordinate 19,071,689 of OX243827.1, read as the reverse complement.
ACATACAAACATATACATACATACATACATACATACATACATACATACATACATACATACTGGTTAAGAAATAAAGAATATACTTACTTACTTACTTACTTATACACACATACATACATACATACATACATTCATACATACATACATACATACACACCCATACACATACGTACATGCACATTGTACACATACATGCATACAGCCATACACACATGTACACAAAGAGGCTTGACATCTGTCTCTCACTTAAAGATGACCCATCTGGAATATGCGAAGAAAGTTGATTAGATAAGACGGAATATCTGTACAGAGCTGGAATTTAAACAACTGTTCGATGACCTGCGATGATAAACTTCCAAATTGCAATTACCAGTACGTACGATACATACATAGAAACGGTGAATCAGATCAAACAACGGGAATCTTGAGAACCGGATATTACAAGAAGACCAGACACGCAGCAGACCTGTACAGAGTAAGGAAGTCATGTATTAGACATGACACATTGACTAACAGAAGCCAGGATGCAAAAAGAATCAACTCGGCATATTCTTCTGAAGCTGAACAATGCGATTAGTGACCATCAGATGAGTAATCGTAATTGCAATCTCCGAATTTCCAAGTGCAGGGCACCAGCTTATTCATGAGCGTTGTGTCTAGTCTTATTCATCCTAGTCAGAGGAGTCGTCCAAAAGAGTAGTCTAAATGAGGTCACAGTCTGATGTGTTCAAAATAATAGATCAGAGGGCAAGAAAGAGGACTGGCCATGGGTCCACCATCATAACCGATCCACCCTCATAACGGGTCCACCCTCACCTGGCATCTGTTGGTCGTGTCTAATATGTAGGCCCGTCCACATGGAATGGTCTTCCGCTTACACTACGCTTACTACCTCGGAATAATTTGCCTGCTTTCTACCAGTTGCTTAAGACCTGTCTTTTTAGCCGTGGCTGGCCTGGGAGCGCCTCTGAGTAGACTTCTTGAAAGGGCGCTATATAAGTTTTCGGAATGAACGAATGAATAAATGAATGAATGAATAAGCTGAAGCTAAGAAAGTGAAGTTGACAACATTTCAAACTCATGGCTGGATCAGCTTAGGAAACTAAAATTTGTTTCTTCTCCTCATCTATATTTGAATCTGACATCTATGGCTTTAACCTCATCTGACCTCATCTGAACTCTTGACATCTTTGGCATTGACCTCAATTGAACTCTGACATCTCAAGCTTTGACCTCATTTATGGAATGGTTCTGTGAATCTCATTTCAACCGTGACTAATGACTAGCTATGGATCAATGGATCAATTCACTCTCTGTCTCTGTCTCTCTTGTGTTGCTCTATAAAACAGACGACGATGACGACGACTCTCCTGTATTACACCGACTTGAACTGGACCTTTTATTATAGATCAATAGAATGGCCTGGATTAGATTAATAGAACGACCTGGATTAGATTAATATAATGGCCTGGATTAGATTAATAGAATGGCCTGGATTAGATTAATAGAATGGCCTGGATTAGATTAATAGAATGGTCTGGATTAGATTAATAGAATGGCCTGGATTAGATTAATATAATGGCCTGGATTAGATTAATAAAATGGCCTGGATTAGATTAATAAAATGGCCTGGATTACATTAATAGAATGGCCTGGATTAGATCAATAGAACGACCTGGATTAGATTAATATAATGGCCTGGATTAGATTAATAGAATGGCCTGGATTAGATTAATAGAATGGTCTGGATTAGATTAATAGAATGGCCTGGATTAGATTAATATAATGGCCTAGATTAGATTAGTAGAATGGCCTGGATTAGATTAATAAAATGGCCAGAATTAGATTAATAGAATGGCCTGGGTTAGATTAATAGAACGACCTGGATTAGATTAATAGAACGACCTGGATTAGATTAATAGAATGGCCTGGATTAGATCAATTGAACGACCTGGATTAGAGTAATATAATGGCCTGGATTAGATTAATAGAATGGCCCGGGTTAGATTAATAGAATGAAGGCCTGGATTAGATTAATAGCATGGCCTGGATTAGATTAATAGAATGGCCTGGATTAGATTAATGGAACAGTCCGGATTAGATTAATGGAACTGCCCGGATTAGATTAATGGAACGGCCTGGATTAGATTAATATGGATTCATTTACAATAGATCATCCAAAGGACTATTCCAGCGGTCAACCAACAACCAGCACAGGAGGGCAGAGAGCAAATTCCATAACGTTGGAAAAGCAATCAATCAATCAAGGGATGAGACAGAGAGGCAGAGAAGGAGGAGGAGACAGAGAGGCGGAGAAGGAGGAGACAGAGAGGCGGAGGAGGAGAAGGAGGGAGCCAGCGCACTGGAGAAGGCTCCAATGGACAATACACTCGCTCCCAGAGGATCTCCTATGATAGTTAATTAGTCCATCAAACTAGGACTACTGGAAAAGGGGTTTACCAGTACATTCCAGGACAACTCTTCCCCGCCATCCCCCACTCCTCTAGGAATCACATTCAGAGGCACAGCCCAGCATCATATCCTAAGCATAATGTTTCTGAGAAAAGTGCTGACTGAGTTTCTGAGAAGTAGAGACTAATAAGTGACAACATCTCAGCACATTACGTGTGTGCAGTGCCTTTGTAATTACCTCTCACAAATTCTCTCCTCTCAGACTGTTCCGAGATCACACCATACCGACTATCTCCAGCACCATCAGTATCAGCACCACCACCACCACCCCACCACATCCATCCCCAACCACCACCACCACACACCAATACAGATTTGGCATTACTCACATTTTCTGGGGATGGCTTGCCAAGCCCCTATCCGATTCCTGCCCAATTTTTCTCACGACCACAACCATGACCACGACCACCGCCACCACCACAAAACTGCCATTGCCACCACCACCACCACCACCACCACCACCAAACATTGCTATTGCCCATACCACGATGGTGGTCAAACCAGTAAAAACACAACATTAAGGACACAGCTCACTTAGAATCATTAGTGCGAAACCCACAAAGGAAAATGACATCCAGCCTCGAACTCAAATGCTTGGAATCTAAAGCTAGGTTCAATTAGACAGAGAGGACAGTGGAACAGAAGCTGATCAATGACAATGAAGTCAGCCTCTCAAAGTACAACAATGAGATGACGTCAACATTGAAACACAAAGTCGTGGTCACAGTCAGTTTCCGGGGGGTTAGGGGAAATGTAAAATGTCGATAAAGAAATGCACCTTGAGAAATGCGATCCGTGTTTCAATGATAATATGCTCTCAGGGTCCACAATGGACAGAGAAAAATAACGTCATCAGTTTCAACTTCAACTGAATCCTTCAGCAACATACAAACAGCATTGCGCATGGTGTCTTTCCAGGTGTATGTGGTTTTGATACATGAGGTTCTCCTGTTATTATTATTATTTTGTTATTATTATTATTATTATTATTATTATTATTATTATTATTATTATTATTATTATTATTATTATCACTCTTATTATCACTATAATTACTATTATTCTATTATTATTTTTAATACTACTATCATTATTATGATATCACTATAACCATTATCGGTTAGGAATAGAAGGACAGTGGTTAGTTATGTTCCAATTAAGTATTAAATGAAAGCATGCATGAATAACAATAAGGAAAGAGGGGTTAGGGTAGTACTAAGCTACATGAGCTTTTCGTGCACTTAGTGTCTCACGATTGTGTATATCATTACACTTTTGTTTGCAGTAAACAAATTCATTCATTCATTCATTCATTCATTCAGATTCTTGCGTTAATAAGAACATCTCAGACTGCATAATGCATATGCCCTCCCAGGAAAATCGCACCCCCCCCGACCCCCACCCTATCCACGCCGGATCTGTCTAAGAACTGGCTCATCCGAATGCAGTATATGCTCAGAATCCTGATGGCAAATATTTCTCGATCCATACAGCAAGTCTCTTCCGTTCCTGCTTTTAACCATCCATACAGCAGAGAGGATCATGGGACAATATCAGCTGGATTACAATGGAAAACAGGACGGCATGCTACAAGAGTGCAGCCAATTTGCAAACAAAAAGTACAACACATTTGCAAACATTAATGCAAGAGTATAAAACACATCAATTTTGGTAAACATTAGCACAAGAGCATAGCACATTTGCAAACCGAAACAAAGGGCATAGTACAACTGCAAACAGCACAAGAGCATAGCACATTTGCAAACATTAGCACAAGAGCATAGCACACATTTTGCAAACATTAGCACAAGAGCATAGCACACATTTTGCAAACATTAGCACAAGCACATAGCATATTTGCAAACATTAGCACAAGAGCATAGCACATTTGCAAACATTAGCACAAGAGCATAGCACATTTGCAAACATTAGCACAAGAGCATAGCACACATTTTGCAAACATTAGCACAAGCACATAGCATATTTGCAAACATTAGCACAAGAGCATAGCACATTTGCAAACATTAGCACAAGAGCATAGCACACATTTTGCAAACATTAGCACAAGCACATAGCATATTTGCAAACATTAGCACAAGAGCATAGCACATTTGCAAACAACATGAGAGCACATTTGAAGTCAGATATAAGGTCAAGTCTAATCAGGTCAGGTAGGGTAAAGTCAGATCATAATAATCAAGATACTAACGCAGCATGACATAACAGTCTGAGCCTATCTCACTGATCAATCTAAGTGGATGTAAGCAAAAACAAACACACTCACATAATCATATCTATCCGAATTAATTAGCAATCTATCCTAACCCATAATTTGTCCTCATCTCAATGAAGGATCAACCCACCTTGGGTCGAACAAAAACCAAAATACAATATAAAACAATAGGGAAAAACAATAACAATTGGAAGAAGTGGACTCACTTGAGAGCACCATCTGTAACCGATTGGCATCCTCTGAGACTGAGAGATTTGAGAAATCCACCACATCGCCTCGACAGATTCTCGACGACCTGTCCCTAAGGGAACACCAGCACAGAATGGATAACTAATAAATAATTTATAGTTAAAAGGTGTGTTAATATATTTAAAAAAACGTTAAAAAAGGTGTGTACTGTGTAAAGGCAATAATTTACTATGTTCAGTGATTCAATACAATGATGGTGGTGGTGGTAGTAGTGGCGGGGGTAGCGATGATGGTGGAGTGGCCTGTATCTGAGGTGGTAGCAGTGGTGGTGGTAATGCATACAACCATACACATGAGATATTGTGGCCTTGTACCTATGTATGATCACTTGTTAAAACGTAATGTAATGACAACCATTTCTATTATAACGCCCCCTCAAGACTTCTACTCAAAGGCGCTCCCAACTACAGCCCGGACACTGCACTAGAGTTTCATGCTGAAGCGCATGAGCATTTGCAAGCGAAGAACTTGCTCATGGTCCCTACGCGGCGGTGTGAGGTGGATTCGAACCCACAACCTTCCGGCACCAAGGCACCGAACCTACCACAACACCAATGTGCCTCACAACGTAAAGAGTATCGAGCCACCTTAACAAAGACAATTACTGTGTAGGGTTCTTGATCAAGTCCTTCACTCACATCTTTCATGCTGCCTCTCGTTAAATCGAATTTGTTTTTAAATTGATTTATCAACAGATGCATTTTCATTTATATTTAGACATCCATGAGTGACTTTATAATCTGCCGTCATCAATCATAGTTTTTTAAATGTATGTACATCGTTTTATACAATTTAATGCATGTGCGCATTGTGCGCTTTCCGGATGTAAATATAGGCCCCTTACTAACTCACTCACTCACTCTCTCCCTCCTTTCTCCTTCCTTCCCTCCCTCCCTCGCTCCCTCCCACCCTCACTCACTCTCTCCCTCCCTTTCTCCTTCCCTCCCTCGCTCCCTCCCTCCCTCACTCACTCACTCCCTCCCTTTCTCCTTCCCTCTCTCCCTCCCTCCCTTTTTCCCTCCCTCCCTCTCTCACTCACCCACTCACTCACTCACAATTGCTCAGCACCATTAGATAACGATGCTTAATAAATGCATTATAACATTGTACAGCATGCGTGCATGTGTGTGTGTGTGTGTGTGGTGTGTGTGTGTGTTTACACTGGTATGCATAATCTGCATTGTACTGAACAATGACTGTTTACCAAGGAACATTGATAGTGACTTGATCTGTTACTAACACACGCAGTGGTGAATATATAATCCTGTCGATGATGACTCAAAGTAATTAGATTTTGAACCAGTTAAACATTTCCTCCCAGGACATCTACAGACATATGACAATGTTCAGACTTTTCTACAGATAAGCACACTGTGGGGTACAGATAAGTCAACAGCTCTAACTCATGAAGATAAAATGTTTACTTGATACAAAGCGGTCATATATATTATACGAAAGTTGAGATAAGGTACGATACCGCAACTTAAGAAAAAGTGAGGCAACATAAGGTGGGCATGTTGAGGAGAGGGAGCGTGAGGGCAGATAATGTAAGATGTAGGTAAAGATAAGATAAAATGTAAGGCAAGGAAAGGTAATGAGATGTGGCAATGTGAAACAAAGGTAAGTTAAAGTTACCTTTAGTTACCCTGGTTATCAAATGATAGCTGAAACCATGCTTTAGAAGTCCATAGATTAGATATATATCCAGAAAGAAACTCTATGGCAATGTTGCAGTACTTATCAGAATTTGCTGCATCTTAAAACTAGGTCGCAGTGCAATAAGAAATAATAAGAAAATTGCTCAGTAAATACAGCAATGCAACATTTGTGGTCCTCAACTGAAAGCAATAGCAATGATGATGATGATGATGATGATGGTGGTGGTGGTGATGATGATGATGATGATGATGATGATGATGATGATGATGATGATGATGATGATGATGATGATGATGATGATGATGATGATGACATTTCGATGTGACCTTGCACGCATTACAAATTTATTTAATAATAATAATGATGATGGCATTAAGAATAAGAATAATAATTTAGTAATAATAGTAATAATAACAATAATAATAATAATAATAATTTCAATTTATATGGTGCCGTTACGTGGCCATACCACTACAAGGGTGCCTCACAAACAATTTGTACATGCTTGCATTGAATTATAGTGCTCACTCAATTGTACATCTCTATTTAAATCAAACAGATTCAGAAGAGTCATTCTACAGGACAGAAATTTCCAGTGATGCACCATAGATATCTCGTCATGTATTAATTGGACACAAGCAAACATACTAGAGAAATTTCCAGCACTGTATTATAGATATATTCAATTTGACGCAGGCAAACACACTGATGCCGGACGTGGACTGGTAATTGTTAGTGTGCAAACGTCTTGAAATAGCGCTATACACAGGTCTAAAATGCTTGGACTGACTGAAGAATAGATACGCAGAGAGGCAAAGAAACATATGCACAGATTCATACACACACACACACACATGATCACAACAACGTTAGCTTCTGCCTTTCCCTTTCGATGTAAATGGGACCAGCTGTTTTCCCTATGGGAACGATTCCCAAAAGTGCTCTATAGCAGGAAAGTTAGGCTTGATTTCTCTGCCCCACTGCCAACCTACTCCTTCTCAGCGGACTTGGAAAAGAATAAAACGACCCCCCACTCTAACTTAAGAGGCCATGGAACATCTAGGTCTTGCATCCCTATAGGCTGATAATAAACAATGTTTACGGGCAATCATAATCGAGAATTTATATAGCGCAATTCCTCAAGATCAGAGGTGCTCCAGACCTGGGACTTCATGTTTACGCAGCCACAGAACTTGTCGAAAGCAAGATAAAATGATGAAATGGTTTTGAAAATTAGGCAATGAAAGGTGCGGTATAGAATCAGTGCGACAAGAAAAATAAGATACAGCATGGTAAAGTAGGGAGGTACCCGGAAAAGGAAGAAGAAGTAGGTTAAAACTTCTTGCATGTGCAACATCCCAAAAAATGTTTTACAGGTTCCTTAAAACTCTTTTATTTTACCATGCTCGGACTGGGAGCGCCTTTGGGTAGCATTCTTTATGAAGTGCTATATAAATTCTTGAAATGAATGAATGAATCTATATAATACTTTTTTCTTACGGTGTGAATTCAATTCAATAGAAACTGAAAAGTAGTTCTATATAAGAAGAAAAAATACCTCGACGTCAGTTTGGAAAAAGAAGAGATCAACTCTTTGCCAGTTGCTTCCATCAAGCGCCAAGAGGTTCCAGTACTTGGAGACCTGCGCACAGCGGCACAGGGCCAGCACATCGAGATATGAAAAAATTCTAGAAATCAGAAATTTCACAAAACACCATTATGAGCAAGAGAATCGTAACTCTGCAAAATATGTGTACATATGCATTATGCACACCATGTATTGTATGTATGTGTATGCAACAATGCATGCATCCATGTGCATAATTATATATGTATGCATGCATCCATGTATGTATGCAATTCATGCATGTATGTATGCATGTGGATACTTCTATAGAACCGATAAAGAACTTCTCAAAGATACTGTGAAGTACGGTAGTTGCTTTAAAGAACTAACAATGGAGTGCACTCAAATATTATCAAGTACATTTGATGAAATAAAGGTATCAACTAAAACCTGTATCAGGTTATGTCCAAGAGTCCATAAATCAAAGACGACATAAGTTTAAGAAGCCTCATAAGTCCAAAAAGCCAAAAGTCCTGGAAGTCATATGTTCATATTTAGCCAGAACATCCAAGAAGCCATAACATACAAGAAGCCATAACATCCAAGAAGCCATAACATACAAGAAGCCATAACATACAAGAAGCCATAAGTAAAAAAGGCCAATAATTAATTCTAATAAGTTCAGAATGCAAAAGAACAGTATTAGCAGTCTGCTGATATAAAAGTCCTGAACATAAGCATGGTGCAAATGCACTTCCAATCTTGCACCCAGTCCACAGCAAGTGTCCTAGACCTCTGCAAGTAAATCTGCAAGTCAAAAAAGCTTTCATGCAGTTTTTCAGACTCGATAAGTAACTTAAGAGAAAACTCTGAAGACTTAAACTGTAGAAAGGTTGTTTGGACTGAAGAATTCAGTAAACAAGTATGGCATGTGCACTTAGCAAATGAGGGGCACTACTCAAGTGTACCAGCAGAACCTTCCAACCCCGAAATACAAACTACAACCCCTTTTTCTCTTCCCATCCTCCAAGGTAAATTACATCCTATAATTATGTAAATTATATCTTCCATGGCAAATTACTCAGAATCTGATGGCAATTACCTTTTCTTTAAATACTATTTATAACTGCATATTTTGTGTAGAATCGCATGCTAGAACAGCCCTGATTTATATAAGCTTACTGGTAAAACAGCCTCTATCTCAGCTGAATAACCAACTGTTCACACTCAGATCTATCTAATTTTTCAAAGAGTTTCTGTGGAGATGCATAAACCTCAATTACAAGTGTCATTTTTTTTAATATCGTGCATCATCCCAAATGTGCTTCGCACTAGCAGACACTAAATATTTGGTTTGGTTTTCACTGTGGTTTTTGAAAGAAACAGCAGAAGCAGTCACAAATAGGCATGAAAGCCTGTTATACGAAGTACTTCTAATAAAAATGCCCATTCACAACATCCACCATAATCAGAGCCCAAAGGCAAATTTAATAATATTATACTAGTTAGCTTATTCCATTGGAACAGCATGGACTCCTTAACGTAGTCCTTCAGCAAATGCCTTTACGATAAAGAATGCAAACCATGTAATGTGCAGAAATAGATATTGCTGAAAAGTCAATATAATCAAAGTTGGCATTGCATTGAGGTCAGCTCCCAATACCTGTAATGTAATGTAATCAAGACAATTTATATAGCATCTTCGGTAGCAAGCTACTTCTAGGATGCTTTACACGCGGGAACTTTGGTGTTCCACATTCAATGTCTAATGCTAACGGTCACTTCTGTTCAGGCTGAGTTTCTTGTCCCTTGCTTGCACACCTCCATGGAGCCAACCATGCTTTCTCTGTCGCTGGCTCCACCACCTGGAATGGGCTTCCAGTGGCACTTTGCCCAGTGCCCATAGATCACTCCACCAGGTTTTTCTCTAGCCATAAGACTGTCCTATTTAGCCAAGATTGAATCAGGAGCGTTTCTGAGTAGAAAATCTTGAAGAAGCGCTATATAAGTACTACAAATAAATAAATACATAAACAAACAAATCAGCTCCATAATGAAGTTCCAGCATGCTGCATTTATCAATATGTTAAGTTAATGCATTGGAGGCACAACATAACTTCATGTTAAGCAAAATGGCACATACACCAGGAGCACGTGCAATAACATTGCTTGTGGGACGTTCGTGGGTTACTCAGTGGTCTGGCAGAAGGTTGGAACTGCACCAATGGTAGACCGAATTATGCATCAATCGGTTACACTGTAGTGCGTTGGCAGACATCCACATCTGATAATTATCCTTTCCCTGTTTATCGAGTGACACTGACAACGGTTGTTATGCAACAAAACGCAAGAATATTATGCTTCTGACAACTAACACTAAATGACCGGTCACATAGCTGATCATATTACGCGTAAGATGGCCGATATCGGTACGTACCGGAGTAGTAGTTCTTTCGGCAATTTCTTGTTGATGTTAGCAGTCTCTTCTATGGTTGTTGTGAATGTTGTCAGAACCAGCTGAAAGAAAATTACTTTGTAAGGAAAAGCATCAATACAACTCTAAACAACTCTGAACTGAACAAAAACTGAGAAATTGTGGGGTGTGGTGGTATAGTAGGCGCTATATTCGTTGCCTTCCAGCCACAGGGTTGCAGGTTTGAACCCATCTCAAGCCGCCGCGTACAGACCCTGAGCAAGTCCTTCACTCGCAATTGCTCGGGCACTTTGGCGTGAAACTCCAATGCAGTGTCCACGCTGTAATCAGGAGCATCTCTGAGTAAGAAGCCTGAGGGTCACTATAGAAACGGAGAAATAAAAAATATAACTGAAAGAAAAGAGTGGAAATTTTCAACTGATTAATCACTATGCTCACCCAGTGAAGAATGACCAAAAATGTATACATACTGCAACTCATTGCAATAGATCAACAGCAGAGGCTTCACATGACAATAGCTCTTACTCAGTCAGAGACAATCCTAAGCCTGGAGAAAACAGGAAGTCAGTGCTAATAATCTTTGTCATGACATAGTGTCAATAAAACAGCAAGAAATCAAACACCCATCAATAGTTCACAATTATGAACTTCTACGAATAGTCTCAAATGTGCCACCACATTGCTTTGCCACCACATTGCTTTGGTACAGCTCAAAAATGATGTCTTGCAATATTACCACAGTAAGATTTATTGAAATAGCAACTATTGCAATGTTCCCATCATCCTGAAATAACCTTCAATGTTCAGTGTTTACTGAGATTCAGCTCAAAATACATTTTTAGTGCAAACTTATCTCATATCATGTTAATGTGTTAATTTGCAATGTTAGACTATGTTAAATCATAAGAATTTCCAGTTTTCAGGAGCAAGTCGAATGGAATGGTGGGGAGTAGTGCTCACCTCAGCAAAAAGCATCACAACTCACTAACTCATCTCTTTCTCTCTCTCCACTCCAATACTTTATCATTAATTATAATTAATTTCCATCAGTAATAACAATTAAATACTATTGGATCTTTCATTTGTTCAATAGTGGGGGGATGCATCACAGTCCATGAGAACCAAGCCTCTTAGCAGGGTATAACCACTGCTGTTCTTTAGGACTTTCACAGCAGCAGTGGACAAGGGGCTCCATCTACCATGTCACCCTGTTAGGTTTTGTAGGATGAAGTAGTCTAATACAGACTGTGCTGGAAACTGAATGCTGCCCCATAAACTTATCCAGGCGTGGTTTAATAGATTTGTGCAAAGGCTCCATATGGCGCTCTTTCTCACACTGTGGTAAATACATATGACCCAAGGGAAGGTCAATTTTAAAAATAGCCTCTAGCTTCTGTACTGATAAGAAATCTAACCGACTTTCTTATCAATGGAGATTAGGCAAAATACTTATGAAAACAAATGTCAATGAGAACAAAGGCATGACAGGTTTTCTACTATTTCTGTGTCTCATAAACTGAAAAGCAAGATTGTTTAAAAAAATTAAAAAAATCTATAGGAAGTGCTGATACTTATTCTACATGTTACTGTTACACTGTTATGGACAAATGATAGAAACTTTTGATTGCCGATCTACTTAATCAGCTGACTGCACAGATAGAGCAGCATTTTATCTGTAGTATCTGCAACACCTGACAATTAAGAGCTTGTATAAAACGACAGCAATGGCCTAGTGAACGATAACTTCCTTGTACGATAATTTATCATCCTTATCAGCGCAACCTTTCATCAAATTGGCAAAATTTCCTTCCTGTAAAAAGGCGCACTCCTCGAAACATGGAATAAACAAGAAGACAAAGCACCCCCGTTATTTCAAAGCCCTCATCGACGATCCAGGCCAACTGACCTCCTGTCTCGTTCGACAGTGACTGTTGAAATGGTTGAAGTGGTTGTGGTGGTTCATTCCACCGTTAAATGGTAGAAAATTAGTCATTTTGAACGACGATCATCTATGAAATAATAACCCTACACGGTACGAATACGGACACCACCATCACCCATCGCGAGAAACAACAACGCTCAGCTGCGACAGAATCTTACGCGATTTCTGATTGGACGAAGATTAAAAACAACACTTTGCATGCGAGCGCCTATTGGTCGAATCTGGCCATTATTGCATAACTTAAATCACACTTGGCTCAGCATAGTGCACGGTCTTGAACCACATAGCTCTTAGATTTACCTTTTTTTAATTCAATATAGGTTATTTAGTTATTGTAGTAGTTATGGAAATTATAAAACCTACAGTTACTATTCACGCTCGTAAGATAATTTGCGGTTTTGTAAAAACTTACGCTATCCGGTTTCATTTAAGCATGCTGTAGCAACTTCTAAGGGCATCTGTGATTGGCCACAAATTAAAAACAATATTTCTTAACTGGTATCTAATTGGTCGGTTTTGACGAAGATGTTACGTAATGTACCATGATTTTTGTAACAAATTATTATTCATGATGCATTTCCTGAACGCATCTGAAACAGTACAAACACAGTACTATATACGGTCGTTCGATGTCAATAGCAATAATTTTATAGGCCTACTCTTAACCCTCAGGCTACCAAGCTTTTTTTGTAACACTGACTACCAAGGGGGGGTGGTTACCACCCCCCCCTGGATTTTGGGTTTGGTTTGAGATATCATAACTTGTAATACACCTATGGATTCAGCATTCATTTCTGCACAAAATGGTATATTTAGGTTTAAAATATATGAAAGCACCCCAAAGTTATGAATTTTTTACCGTAGGCACCCGTCGATTCCACAAAATGTATACTTTCGCATAAGCAAAATATTAGATTCTGTGTGTTTTTAACATAATTTATTTAATTTAAAATAGGTTACATATAATAAAGTCCAATATTCAACTATAAAAACTAGTAATAAGTTAGTTTTAGTTACAATAAAAAGAGAAAAAACACGTAAAACATGCTGAAAAACGTTTACGCAGACTTATCGGTTTGCGTTGTAAAAAACCCCAACATTTTCACACATTTAAATTTATTTTAAGCACTTCCGGTCATCAAATGTCAAATTAATTGGTATCACTAAATAGCCATAATTGCCCTCTATAGAATGACATAATTTATTTCTCTTAAAAAATAAATTATGAATAATTTTTAATAGGAAAAACATGAAAATTTTATGAAAATAAAACACCTTTTTATATATTTTAATTTATTTTGAGCACTTCCGGTTGTCAAATGACAACTCCGTGACCACCACAATGTAGCCCCACATTCCCTCTACAGAATGATGTAATTGGTGTCTCTTCATGTCAAAGGACGGATAAGATACAGCCGATAATCTAAGGGGGGGTGGTATCCACCCCCCCCCCTGGTGCCTCGGGTATATCGGGTGTAACTTTTGAATGGTATGGTATATCATCACACATTTTAGCTCAAAATGTGTGCAAATGAATCCTCTACAGCCACCTAAAACGTCAAAATTTTATTCCTAACGAAAAAAGTTTTATTTGGGAAAAACCTAGGGGGGGGGTGGATACCACCCCCCCCTTGGTAGCCCGAGGGTTAAGTTGCTTTGCTGAAATAATTAAAATCCCACTTATAACTTCTACCGCATCACTACGAGTTTAGAATAGGCCTATAGCAAAGATATCTACGACTCTAATATCTTTGCCTATAGTATGTCGATCTAAACTGCATGGCTCTCTGTCTGTCTGCCTTTCCGTCTGTCTGTGTATGTTTTTATAATTTTATAGGCCCCAACCAAAATATTCATTTGAGATAATTTTTGCAAATACACGTCTGTGAACTTTGGTCCAATTGTCGTAGGTATGCTTTGTGAAAGATTAAGATAAAATGTGCTGCCCGCTTCGTTTTAGCAATTTCTAGGCCTACTTGAAGCGTAGCCTAAATTATGTCTTACGTCATGTAAGAATGATCGAATAATAAAAAAAAACACCATGCCAATGAAAGAGTTTCAAACAGAGTTTAGAGTGGACTGGGCATTTAAGATTTCGCTCAAAATTGGCCCAACAATCTGACTTAATCGGAATACAATTTATATCTTTCCGGTGACAAATCCATCTGTCTGTGGCAGCTCTTTTGCTCAGAAATCTTGGAGATTTTCATTGCTTTATTTTCTCATCGGGATATGTGAAAACAAGCACGTAACGTCTGCCGTATACATAGCTATTATTGCTGATGTTTCTATGGTTACAGCAGAGTTGTTCCGGTTGAGCGGGCCATGTTTAATACTAAGTAGAATGCATCGTTGATTTACAGAACGAAAATTTTAATTTATATTTAGTGTAATTGGGATTTAACTTCGCTGCAACGATGTTGGAAGGTAATTACAATTTCAGACTTTGCGAATTGAATTCTGCTGATGCATCTTAATCGTTCTTATTTTAGTTCTGTTAGCCATAATAAGGGTGTCGTAGAAATCATAAATTATGTATGAGCATATGATTTTAGTCAAATAGCAAGTTATTCTTATTTAACATTTTAAGAGTTGGCTGTGTCAATGGATATTTTTTTAATTTCTCGCATTTGCTATAGAGCCCATTCAACTTTCCGGACTACAACGCGGACACTGCATCAGAATGTCACGCCGAAGCTCACAAGCAAAATTTTGCAAGTGAAGGAGTTCCTCAAGGTCCCTACGCGGAGGCTTGAGGTGGAATGTTACGTAGTTATAATGTTCTTTTACATTGGACTATAGGAAGTGTGGCATCACGCCCCACTAAATTGTATCCTAATCTCCGAATTTCTAAAGCACCACTCGAAAGCCAAGTGCAGAACACTAGCTTATTGATGAGATGTGTCAAATGTTTACTTTTTTCAGTGGAAAAGTTCTCGAAAGCTTCCTTTGGAACGACACAAGATCGTCAGATATTTCCAACTCATGTTCCTCCGACAAGATTTGGAAATGAGCTCAATCCGATTACTGGTTCGCCGGAGATTGGTCCTGGTCGGTACAACAACGATGAAGTAAGCAGTCAACGATGAATAAAAAATTATGATCAGTAGGTGTTCAACTGTGTTTACGCCTCTGAGAAATTTCCTTGAAGAGGCGCTATATAAATGCTTGAATAAATGAATATTGAAGTTTGGAGATTTCCAAGTCTGCTTTTATTTTTGTGAGTCTTTGATTGGCAGCCTTTTTGCCTTTTTTGATTGGTCATCTTAAGACACTGTAAATGCTTGACTGGAGTCTGCTGTTTTGACTCTCAAATGTTGGTGGTGATGTTTCTTAGTATTATTTTTGCTGCAGATGAACAAATTTGTGGTTCTAATTTAAAATTAATATTTATAAATTATTCTAGCGATGAGCACCTTCAAGATGTGCCTAGAATTGGGTATCAAACTAACTGGTGTTTGCTGAGCGGTGATTAGGATTAGAAATAAAGGATCTAGCCTTACTTGAATTCAAGATGCGGCAAAACTCGGGGAGAAATCCATGAACCAGGCATGTCAGACCATTGCCACAATATGTAAGTATATACACACACACACACACACACACACACACACACATATCTATATATATTATATATTCTGCACAATTGGATTGGCATGATCGTGATAAACGCTAATTCAGTTCTAACAATAATTATTGTCCAGATGACGACATTCATCCATCAGTTCAACGTTCGACCGATGAGTAAGAAAGGATACGTCTTAGCTGCTCGCCTTGCTCCTCGCTTCAACGACTACATTGATGTGAGTTGACAAGCATTCAAGAAAATATTAAATAATTTATTGGTTAATGTTGAAGTCCCTGAGGGATCATGTTTACCTTGGGGCAATTTAATAATGATTATAATATGAATAATAATAATAATAATAATAATAGTAATAATTAATATTTAAGTCCCTGAGGGATCCTAAATACCTCGGGCATAAAAAAAGAAGTAATAATAATAATAGTAATAATAATTTCAGTCGCTCTACAAATAGGGAACTCTCTGTCGGTTTTGGGAATGACAGACTCGAACAGTCAAGACACTTGGAGGTCTTGCACTGAAGGACTGCGTTAGCTCTTATTGTGAACAGGAGTATTTCCATTAGATTGTAAATGACTTTGTCAGTTTCTTTGAAAAAATAAATGTGTGTTATAGTTATAATAATAATAATAAATATAGTAATAATAATAATAATAATGGACTTTCCAGACTTAGTTCCTGAGGTATCCTGTACACTTCAGAGAAAAACGTAATGATAGTAATGATTAATAATTATAACAATAATAATTAATAACAATAATAATGGTAATTGTCCTTTACCTTAGACCTTAGTCCTTCCATGCATCGGGCGACACAATATGGTAATTGTAATAATAATAAATGCACCTTTAAGTAGTTTGTGCTAGAGCTATGGTAGGCCGTGAATGAGTGCAATATTCTAAAATGAAACACCAGATAATTACTTAAGAAATACATGAATAGAACAATTTTAAAGTCTATCTTTAACTTCTATGTGTGTCTAAAAATTTTTTTTTTTACAAACTCAACTGCTCAGCCATTGTAAATGAAGCATTAATATTTTGCGCTGTAGATGGTCACTCCAGCACCTGCAGAATACCAGGGAAGCTACTGTGTGCCAAGAACATTTTCTCCTGCCTACCGACCATTCAACGTTGCAGCCGAAAGATATCAAGTTTCGAAAAGAGTTTTGAATGATGTGACACCAGGGTTTGTGATTCACCAATATCAATCAGTTTACTGCTTAATAATTAAAGAACCTTGTTTCAGTTGTTTGGATACTTTATAATTCTAATTATTAATTAGACAATTATTAGGGACTACGTTACAGACAATAATATGTGTTAAGTATATATCTATAACTAGAAGTTATAGTTAGTGTTTGTATTAAAGTCAGTTTAAACTTGATATAGTGCCCCATCAAGATACGTACTCAGAGGCTCTCCTGACGGGGGTGGCCTTGGTTACACATGGAGCAACAACGGTGCAGTGGCTGGCTGAGAGAACATAACTGTGTGTGTGTTTTCAGACATGGTAGTCTGGTTAAAATTAATGATAATTTATGTGCATTTCATCATTTTCATGTGAGTAAATTGCAGTGTTGTACAGTAACGAAGTAAAAGTAACGTGTTACTGTACTTAAATAAAATTTTGAATACTTTCACATGTAACGAAGTATCAGGAAAATTAAATACTTTTACTTTCAACGAAGTAACATTTTACCCATGTTTTAGTACTTTTACTTCGTTACAATTTATGTGACACCCGTTACAATGTTCGTTACTTCAAAGCGCTAATTAGTATTTTGTTACTCTAAGCTAAAACAGCTGATTTAAATTTGCAGGCCTAAAAATAGATTTTCGATGAGCGGTGTGCTGGTGCACGCTGGATGCACTGCCATTTCTGCAGCAGAACTACTCTTCACTGTCTTCAGCTGTGCATTGTGCTAAAATGAATAAGAAGCGTGCGCTGTAGACTCTGCGATAACTGTTTCGAGAATTTAGAATTTTTGAAGGTTAATAATCGATGAGTTATAGAAGACTCGGTACTTTTACTTTTACTTTAAAAGTATTATTGGAAGAGGATACTTTTTACTTTTACTTAAGTATTATTTGTGATGAGTACTTTTACTTTTACTTAAGTAATTAAAATCCATTTTACTTTTACTTTTACTTAAGTACATTTGCCCGGTACTTTCAACAACACTGGTAAATTGCTGCACTTGTCATTCAGTCCAGGCACATATGATCAAAGTTTGAAGTCAAATCGCAAAGTCCAGTACCACCAGTCGTTTGGCGGTGAACCAATAAACCTACCGTGCATCAAACAACACAGCACCATCGACAGGAACACGGACAAGGTCAGCTGACCCTATTGTTTACTGTAACCTATTGTCTGCTGCAGCATTGTTTATTGTAATGACGTTAATAGTATAAATTGTGTTTAAGAAATAGACACATTAAAAATAAGAATAAATGGATAAACTTCTTAATTAATAAGACACTGTACTGACTTGATTGTTTGATGTACGATCTTATTGGTCAAGCGCTAGCACTATTGAGTAACCTAACTGCTGTTATGGCACCATAAGCACAATGCATTTGTAGGTTTATTCTATGTCGAATGAGGCAATGATAAAAGAATCATAGTTTGTTGTAGGGGCATGTCAAAATCTGGTAGTAAGTGAACTCACTGATCATACGTAATTTTCAGTCATTCATCAACATCATTAAACTGAGAGATTCATGCGTGTATGTAATGAGCATAAGTGTATGAATATTATTATTGTTGCATGTATGTCATTTGTATAACTTAGACTTAGTTCCTCCTGTTCCGATCGGAGCATTGGTCGACAGTATATTTGTATAAAGTGTAAGTTATTATAACTAAGAACACTGAAAATGTGTTAAATAATAATAATTATTGATGTGATTATTGTGATAACTGCTGTAACAACAGCAATAGTGATAACTGGTGATCTCTTTTCCTTTATTATTAGCTGCGAACTACAAAGGAAGAGAAGAGGTATCATCGAAAGCTGGCTTATCTTAAGCTCTACTACGACTAGACACCAATTCGTGTAAAGATGCAATGCACACGAGAAACAAACTAAATAAAACCCATGAGCATTCTTATTTTGCACTTTAGTGAATAATGAACATTAATATAATTATTTTCCTGTAGATAAAAGTATAAGAAGGAATTTTGATATGTGGTATTTTGTGTGTGTAAACATGTATATTGTATAAGAGTAAAGTGTTATGCAAACCGTACAAAATACAATTTGCGAGACAATATACATGCTGCAAGTATCTACAATATTTAGGAATTGGAGATCGGTATCATGGACTTGAAATTGGCAATTTCCTTTGTGCATGTAAATCTTTAATCTTGATCAGATTAAAATTTAATATGTAATCTTAAATTTGTGCATGTATGTTCTTTAATCTTAATCAGATTAAAATTAATATGTAATCTTAATCAGATTAAAATTAATATGCAATCTTAATCAGCCTAAGATCTCTACAAATGTAATCTGTATATTTTTAGTACTCTTTCTGGATAATTTACTACTTGGGAACTTAAATATGCAGTCATCATGCAGCAAGAATGAACCTGAATTTTAATTGCAACTGCTAACTTTGAATTTGTTACAGAGTCTGTATGCAATGCTGATTATTTGGAGCCATGAATTATGAATGTGAAGGGTTTTCCGATAGAGCTATATATAAAGAAGGCAGTACTTACTAACTACCTTGATCATATTCTCGGTTTATATGTTTTGTTCGGAAACACGTAATTTTTGGATTTTATTTTATGTATTTATTGGATTTATTAGATGGTAACCATGTCAGAGGCTGTTCATAACCGTACTCTTCATACTCATGCTCTTCATACTGTAAAAGTAAAAAGCAAACTCCGGCATGGTAAAGAATGTAATATCATTATAATCAAACATTACCAAAAATACATATCTATATAACTAAACATGGCTGTTCCCACCTAGACTACTGCAACTCACTTCTTATGGGCTTCCCAAATGAGCATCTTTCCCCCTTCGATCAGTCTCAAATGCTTCAGCTAGGCTTATACCTCGACTCCTCTGTTTTGTGCACAGCTCTACATTGCATACTGTAAAAAGTTATTGTTTACAACAGTGCAGTACTTATTGCAAAAGCCTTAAATATCAAAATGCGGACATAATAAAGGCAATTTTTCATCAAAGCTGTTGACTGACAGCGCTCTGATTGTATTCACTGGCAGTGAATTTTTCCCTCAGAATGTCCTTGTAGAATTCACAATCACTTCCATTTAATTGTGAGAGGTGTAAGAAGGTTAGCCTGTAATGGCTCAATTATCAGCGTCTATAACAAAGAAAGTAACAGTTATCTATAATACCAACAGTTCAAAACTTGGCTTACAAAAGCAGTTCCTAAACTGGAGGAAATATTCAGAATCTGTAGTATAGGGAATAGTGATACACTGACATGCATGCACAGTTGCACACTTTTTCTTATCTACAAGTACCAGTAAGCCTACATGTAAATATAAGTGTAAAAAACTGTCAATAAATTATTTTAAAATCCTGCGCTAAACAAATCCAGACATGATAATTATAGAAAATTCACGTCCACTTGCTGAAACAAACTGACGAAATTGATGAGAAAATCCCTGTTCATGAAACTTTTCAATCAATGGACTACTTACTGACTAAGAAGGATGAGCATAAAATAAGAATAAAAACAAGTGACTGTCTGACAGAAACTAGTTTATTGTGTCACATATGCAGGATAAATACTGCAGAAAGGTCAAAGGCATGAGGTTGGAAATTATGGAAGGCATGACAGTAAGTCAAAGACTTCACACAAAATGGATCAATAACATAGAAGACTTGTGCCAACAACTATCCTCGATTTGACACTAACTGGTGTAGAGGGAAGGTTTAAATTTGCAGGGAGACGTATACAGGCATATAGTCATTAAAAAGCAAAGCTGATGATGACGATGATGACAATTTTATTTGTATATGACCATCTTGACAAAACTTCTAAGCAATTACTATATCCCAGGCAGACTATTCTCAGCTTACCAGTGTGTGTGGATCGTAACGAAATCTCGCATCTTTACCATTCACCGTGACAGAAATTGGAGCGCTTGAGGCACCATAGATTTGGGCATTACCAAGGACCATTCCCGAAGACGGCTTATAACCATCACGAACAACCGTCGAAACAATGGAGCCCTACAAAAATAGCGAAACCATGTTCCAATCTGTTGCTCCTAATTCGCATGGAGCATCATCTGCAGATCCTAAAAGAAGCCTGTAGGTCTCTTCCATACTTGAATATTAAATTTATGGCCTCTACTTTTTATGAGCTGCTCACTAAAGATGTGTACACCACTATGTATGTATTTATTTATTTTTTATTAAATCGAATGGAGATATATAAATTAAGGCAAGCAATTCAAACAAATGGACAATCAGTCTATAAAGTACAACAATAATTCATTGTTATAATTATTATTAGTAGTAGCAGTACTAGTGGTAGTAGTGGACCACTGGTAGTAGTGGTAGTAGTAGCAGCAGTAGCAGCAGAAGTAGTATCATAATTATCATAATATGCAATAATATTAATTAAAGTTGGCTGCTAGTTATGATGCTACACATTAGAAACTAGAAAGACGGCCCAGTTTCTATAAACTTCACATATTTTCAGCAGTCACAAATTGGAAGTCATGGGCATCTTAATCACTGGGCACTGGCACACAGTGGTAGCAAATTCGACAGAACTATTTGGGCAGGGTTGCTTAGAAATTTATTAGAGTTTGCTGGGTTTGAAGTCAAGTTGGTATTTGAATTAGTTTTCGTTTAAATTATCCTTCGAATACCTGTTCAGCGTTGAAGACTATGAAGGTGTAGCGCCCTGTTTCAATGCTGTCTGTAAGTAATCAAAAATCTAAATCTTACATGATAAGGAACTACAAGAAAAAATACGTTCATTACAGTTTTCACTTCTTCCATTTCTGCATAAGACTAACGGTAAAAGTAGACACAGCCACAAACATAGGACATCCTGATTGTTATACATCAATAATTAATGAATTATGATGAATCCATTAATTAAATTAGTAATGCCTATTAACAGCATCCACCGTAACACAAAATGGAAATATGATTTGACTATACCGTAATGCGAATTCTTTTTACAAAGTTGCTTAAATCTAATTTACATTGCTCTGGTTGGGCCGAGAGACTGGGCGTGCTTCTGAGTGGATTTCTTGAAGGGGCACTAATGCCGCACTACACAACTTTTTAAAATGAATTCATCATGAATAGTAATTTAACATTCAAAACTGCTAGCAAAATTCAACTATCATATTCAGCATCTGCATCTGAGTTGAGCGCCCTGCACTAAATATAATAAAGAAGCTGTTAGAAAATACTACATATAATTTTTAAAAGTTGATAAAAATAATCAAATAAAATTAAAGATAATCACAGTATACTTACCAAGCGATTCACCATCATCCCAAAACAGGGTACCAGATGCTTTCTTACTCGAGTTAAACGCGACCAATAAGCCAAATGGATTCTTCCTTCTGTTGAAAAAATGCAAACACTCAGAGCTCAACAACTGCTTTGCATTTTATCAATAAAATATCACACTTTTCACATTATACGCATGCACACGCGCACACACAAAAGTCTTTTCATGCTTCACACTAAATGTGCACAATAATTATTCAGAGTTCTTAGAACCAAAGTAATTCCAACTTTATTGCCAAGACATACCAGTACACACCCACATAAATACATGTAGCTACGTACATTCTACATGGATATTGCATTGGCCATTTTTGATGCCATCTTACTGCTTTAAGACAAATAGATGAACATGATTAAGCAGGACTCTTGTCCCTTTTGGGTATGCCTTTGTACCCCAAGAGGCTATACCATCTACTTGTATGCAATGGAAAATTCAATGTCTCTGGATCAATAAATGATTGATTGATTGATTGATATTACATATACATCTATAAGCTTGCCTAAAACAGAGTTACTGCCTACTCTTCAAATAAGTCTATCTTATGCAGCACTCGTGCGTAAGCTCAACACTCAAGAATAACTTCACGGATATGATGGTGTGTTTAGCTTATATAGTGCTTTAGAATTTAGAGTTTGTGAGAACAAGAGTGGCAAAAGTCTTACGATATGGTTGTGGTGACGTCTGGTTTTTGAAGTGGAATGACTGAACCACCTCTTACATGAACGTTGATCTTCTCCAGCGGTGCTTTGAGCAGGGTCCAGCCACCTTGGCCTGTAAGTGGCTCACCAGTATAAAAGTCATACCACAGGTCCTTTGGAAGGTAGGCTGTTACGTCCGTCCGATACTACAACAGCAATATGCAGTGAGGCGATTTTAACTTTCTTGCACACTCCAAGGGGCAAGGGCCAGGAGAACTTTCGAAATTACATATTGGATAACCAATTCAAATTTTAACTCCCCTATTTAGCTAAGGTTAGCTCAGGAGCACTTCCAAGTAGACTGCCTTGATAGGGTGCCATATAAAATTTCCTCAATGAAAATAATAATAATAATAATAATAATATAATGCTATAATTGAATAGGGCCGTTCCAGACTGTGATTTTATATTAGGCGATAGATAAGTCCCTGAGGGATCCTGTATAACTCGGGGCAAAAAAAAATAAATAAATAAAAAAAATAATAATAATAATAAAGTAAGCAACTTTTCTCTTCCAGCGCATTTCCATCTGTCTGCAGCGCTACAATGCCATCGCTTTTCGTGGTCCCTTTAATATTGTCGCGGAGGACGAGGCCTGATTTTCTTTACATTGAATAACAGCTCCTATCATAATTTTTTGAAATCCCGAGGGATCCTAGATACCTCGGGTAAAAAAGAAAAGAAAAAAAATAATAGTAGTAATAATAATAATAAAAGCAGATAATTATGCACCGAGTTTATGATCTTGGTACCTATACGTAATTGTCTGACAAGATGTGCTGGAGTCAGGAGCTCCGGCGAATAGTTTCCTTGAAGAGGTGCTATAATTGTAAATAACTGAATGAATGATCTTATCTAAGCGAGCTGTCTATCTTGGCTGTAGATCCTTGAATTTATAGTCCTAACATTTCTTTATTAACTTTCAAAATAATATCCATTGGGCTGTCCTGCTGTGAACGCGCCTCTGAATAGCTAACACTTTATAAATTCTCATAATTTATACGATATGATGGGCAACTGGAAATCTTTCTAGTTTATATAATTATAGTATTTCCTTGTTAAAGGATACAACTCAGAAATGTGTCTGATAGCTTGCGAAAAGTAAGCAATAGAGGGAACCACCAACCGGATTTAACACTGGAGATATCAGTAATTCTGAGCCCCACATAAACTGCTTGTCTATGGCATAAGTGTTCTTGTCATTTGGATATCTAAAAAATGCATAATTGAAAATGCATGAATGAACACAGAACAGTCTTTACATGATCCCTCAAATCAGTGTGATCACTTCACCGTCCAATAGAGTCAGCTGCATGTTTAATTTGACCACAATCATCTTCATCGTCATCATCATCATCGTCGTTGTCGTCGTCATCATCATCATCATCATCATCGTCATCATCATATGATCATCATGATCATGACGGCCACCACCACCACCACCACCACCACCACCACCACCACCACCACCACCACCACCACCACCACCACCACCACCACCACCATCATCATCATTATCATCACACAAAATAGCAACCTAATGGCTATCATTTTCATGGCATCAATGCTCAGGGAGCCCATTCTACCAGAGTCATAAGATCCCTTCCGAGTCCTCTGTGCAACCGAAAGCATAGCCTAACCACTACAATGATTATATGCACAATGGTTTAATACTTATGTTTGCAAGCTTTGTGCAAAACTTTCTTGATTCTTGATTGGTTGCCAAATTAATTATTTAATTTGAAAACTAAAAAAGACACCCACTGAAAGAACAGAGGCTGTAGGACTGGTGAGCCAATGATGTGGCTGAGGTAGAAACGTGTGTACATGTACGGAAGCAGAAGATACCGCCAGAGAGTAATGGTCTTCATTACCTGCTGAACACCGGTACTAAATGCGGCTGGATCTTGATCCTGAAATAAGACGAAGAGGCCGTCCATAAAGTACGTCACGCTCCAGGGGGAGGGGGTGTAAGAAAGTGTGACAATTTGTGACAAGGGAGGGGGTCAGGACATGTGTGACGTGCAACATTTATTTTTTTAATGATGTGTATTATATAATTGTCTAGTCTAATTTTTGCAATTTTTGTTTTCAAATTCAATCTACATAGAGTTACTGCTTCAATTAATTACTGTGACAACTGTTGACAATTAACTATTCTACTATTAAAGTCATTTTAATAATGTGATAGTTCTTTTAAGTGGAAATTTTACAGTTTAATAGTGAAGTCTGTTTTAGAATAAATTTGAATGAGGTGTTAATTTTTTTTCCCGAAAGTGTGACGTACTTTAGGGGGGGTCGGATATTTGTGAGTTTGTGACAGGGTGGAGGGGGGGGGGGTCACAAATGGTCAAAAATAACGTGACGTACTTTATGGACGGTCCCAAAGATACAACCGATAACAGACTGAACTTCAACTTACTTACTTGTGCCTAGGTTAGCCCGAGATTAGAATTTTAAGTTCAGCCAGATACTTGGAGTCTTGAATTTTAAGTTCAGCCAGAGACTTTGATTTTAAGTTCAGCCAGAGACTTTGATTTTAAGTTCAGCTTGAGATTTGGATATTAAGTTCAGCCAGGGATTTGGATTTTAATTTCAGCCAGTGACTTGGATTTTAAGTTCAGCCAAAGACCTGGATTTTAAGTTCAGCCAGAGATTTGAATATAGGTTCAGCCCAAAATTTGGATTTTAAGTTTAGTCAGAGACTTTGATTTTAAGTTCAGCCAGAGACTTTGATTTTAAGTTCAGCTTGAGATTTGGATTTAGGTTCAGCTAGAGACTTGGATTTTAAGTTCAGCCAGAGATTTGGATTTTAAGTTTAGCTTGAGATTTGGATTTAGGTTCAGCCCGAGATTAAGATTTTAAGTTCAGCCAGAGATTTGGATCTTAAGTTCAGCCAAAGACTTTGATTTTAAGTTCAGCCTGAGATTTGGATCTAGGTTCAGCCGGAGATTTGGATTTTAAGTTCAGCCAGAGACTTGGATTGTAAGTTCAGCCAGAGACTTGGATTTTAAGTTCAGCTTGAGATTTGAATTTAGGTTCAGCCAGAGACTTGGATTTTAAGTTCAGCTTGAGATTTAGATTTGGTTCAGCCCGATATTTGGATTTTAAGTTCAGCCAGAGATTTGGATTGTAAGTTCAGCCAGAGACTTGGATTTTAAGTTCAGCTTGAGATTTGAATTTAGGTTCAGCCAGAGACTTGGATTTTAAGTACAGCTTGAGATTTGGATTTAGGTTCAGCCCGAGATTAGGATTTTAAGTTCAGCCAGAGACTTGGATATAGGTTCAGCCAGAGACTTGGATTTTAAGTTCAGCTTGAGATTTGGATTTAGGTTCAGCCAGAGATTTGGATTTTAAGTTCAGCCAGAGACTTGGATTTTAAGTTCAGCCAGAGACTTGGATTTTAAGTTCAGCTTAAGATTTGAATCTAGGTTCAGCCCGAGATTTGGATTTTAAGTTCAGCCAGAGACTTGGATTGTAAGTTCAGCCAGAGACTTGGATTTTAAGTTCAGCTTGAGATTTGAATTTAGGTTCAGCCAGAGACTTGGATTTTAAGTTCAGCTTGAGATTTGGATTTAGGTTCAGCCCGAGATTAGGATTTTAAGTTCAGCCAGAGACTTGGATTTTAAGTTCAGCCAGAGACTTGGATTTTAAGTTCAGCTTGAGATTTGGATATTAAGTTCAGCCAGAGACTTAGATTTTAAGTTCAGCTTGAGATTTGGATTTAGGTTCAGCCAGAGACTTGGATTTTAAGTTCAGCCAGAGACTTGGATTTTAAGTTCAGCCAGAGACTTGGATTTTAAGTTCAGCCAGAGACTTGGATTTTAAGTTCAGCCAGAGACTTGGATTTTAAGTTCAGCTTGAGATTTGGATTTAAGTTCAGCATGTTATTTGGATTTTTCAATGATTACCTTCATAGCGTTTGTTTGGAGTACAGACTAGCAGTGGCGGCGCCAGGGGGGATAGGGGGGCTAAGCCCCCCGCCTAAACGTGGCTCAGCCCCCCAAACCAAAAAGCTGAAAATGTCTAAAACGGCTTACTTCGTAATAAGGAAACTAGACAATGACCAACGGCAACGAAATCAACTAGGCCTATATTATCATAGCGTGGATGCCTATGCCATTTGCGACACCAGGGGAGGAGTTAGGGAGCTAAGCCCCTAAATGTTACTCAGCTTCATCCCAAAATTAAAAACCAATGAATGTCCATGTATTGGCTTAAAAGTTTTTCTTATTATCTTATTTTTGGACCTCAACTGCGGACGGTCATACATCGACTCACATGTGAGACATCAATTGCAACTGGGCTCGACTCCCGAACATCGACTCTCTCTGAGACTCAACACTAGCATGCATACAGTCCTCTTATTTGTACCCCAATGGAGCTGCAGGAGACAGAGGGCTGAGGTCCGTGCCGGTCTGAGGTCCGGACCAGTCTGGCGAAGAAAAGGAGCAGAGATCCACGATGTCGGGGCAGGGGTTGAGGTACCGACCGGTCTGAGGTCCGGACGGGTCTGGAAGAGGGAAGAGGACTGGAGGGTTCGAAATGGCGGGAGAAGGGGCTGAGAACCGGACCACTCTGAGCCTGGGCTAGCGGGGGGTAAGGGGGCTGGAGGTCCGAGGCGGCGGGGGAAGGGGCTGAGGTCAGCGCGAGGGGCAAGGGGACTGAGGTCCGGATCGGTGTGAGTCCTGGCTGACGGAGGAAGGGGGCTAAGGTTTGGCCCGGTGTGAGTCCGGACTGGCGGGAGAAGGGTGTTGAGTCCGGGTTGGCGGAGAAAGGGGCTGAGATTCACAAGGACAGCAATTTAGAATTTCGCTACAATAGCGAGTCGATGCTTATGCTACTAGAATGCGCCGCAGACCGTAATGAGGTTATGTGCACCATGTCCGGCCCGCCGGCCTGCTGAGGGGCTATAGGGCCTATACGCCGGTAGTTCTACACAACTATACATTGGGAAATGTGGTGTTCATTTAGCAACAGCAGTCATGGGTGGAGACTTGGGGCCAGGGGACGGTCCACGAAACCCCGAAGTTTGTGGTTGTGGACGGAGATGGTGTTCCCCCAATATTTCAAAAATATCTAAAAAATGTCATTGTAAATTTCTAGAGTGCTATCTAGGCCTGCTGTTTATCCATCATGAACAATTTTTGCTGGGACGACAGCAAAACTGGTCTTGCAGTGTGGAATTCGAAAATTTATACAACGTGGAGGAACATTATTGAACTTATAAACCATTTCTTTCAGCTCAATTAAATAATTATGAGAAATTTGTTGAGATGACAGCTTAAAATGTTACCATTAAAGCGCTGATATCCAAAATATTTAAGCAATGTCCTACAATGGGACACTTTTGAAGTCATAATCCACGACTTACAGCATTGAAATGATGAGCTATTCAGTAAAAATGACAGCCCAAAATGCTATTATTGCAATGTTGAAATTCAAAATATTTTCATGACTTTATCGTTCATAAACCGTTAGCAAACAAGAGCCTGAGACGTGCTCCTGTCGATGTCAACAGCGAAAAACGCGCTGGTTTCTGGGGCGGAGCCCCAGACCCCGCTGGGGGAGCTTACAACGCTCCCTCAGACACCCTAGTCGGTATGAGATTCGTGCATTCGGCACTCGGAGCTTCGCGTCTCCAGCGCATGCAAAATTACCGCACTTAAGAAAAATGTTCTACATGTACTTGCGTCCCTGGGAGGAAAGGCTTGTGTTTCAGCCCCAAAAACTGAACTCCTGGCGCCGCCACTGGTCGTACCCGTAAAACTTCCTACATAGGGCCTACGACATGCCTCTGTGGTTTTTCTATATAGTAGGCCTACCCATATGACAGTATACTTACAAACTTGTTAGGCTATAGGCCTAAACTTTTAACTTTTGTGATTATAGTAAAGACTAAGCCCATTTCTTTTACAATAAAATTTTGACATTCTTATACTGGTAGATAGTCTTCGACTCTGCAAAACGACTTCTTATTTAAGTTTTCATGATTTTATCGTTTATAAATAGTTGGCAAAATGAGCCTAAAAGGGCTTTAGTTGAGGTCAACAGAGCTAAAAAATGCGTTGGTGGCTGGGGCTCCGCCCCAGACCCCGCTGGGAGCTTACGATGGACAGTCATATACTGGTAGCTAGCCTGCGACTCTGGAAAACGACTTCTTATTTAAGTTTTCATGATTTTATCGTTTATAAATAGTTGGCAAAAAAGAGCGTAAAAAGGGCTCTAGCTGAGGTCAACAGAGCTAAAAATGCGTTGGTGGCTGAGGCTCCGCCCCAGACCCCGCTGGAGGAGCTTACGACACTCCCCCAGACCCCCTATTCGGTATGGGCTTCGTGCCTTCGGCACTCGCAGCTTCGCGCCTTTGGCGCTTCATAAAAAATGTTCTAGTTGGGCTTAGGGCTTCAGCCCCCCCAAACCTGAAATCCTGGCGCCGCCACTGCAGACTAGGCCTACAACTTTTAAATAAAGTCTCCAGCATAATATAACCTGTTTATTACAGAAAACCATTTTATAAAGCAAATAAAAATAATCGTAACACGATGATCTGATTGTGCTGCCACAGCGTAGGCAGATGATAGGCCTACTGCCACATGGCAACATGGAAACTTCACACTGTTCCGCTCCTCAATCTGGAACAACGAACATGTGCCTATGGAATGATCTGATATATTGATATAATATGACGAGATTCTTCTGCATTCCATACCTCTATTCTGCAAGCTGTTGACAAGCATTCTGCTCGATCACGGTCTTGCATCGCCAGGTCAAAAGATCCTCTAATGATTTTTCCTTATGGGGCGCTATATAAATAAGCATCTACAATAACTCTTGTGTTACAAAACATGATAACTTATGTACGAGTCAAAACAATGACGAACACTGCTGGTATCGTCGTTATGGTTCCGCATGAATGGGTAGAAGGCTCCGAGCTGCATCCATCGGATGCAGAGTTCCTCCGTTGTGTCATGTTGAAAGCCGCAGATGTCAGCTCCAACCATCGGTATGCCGTAGAACTGATACTCCAAAATGGCTGCAAGTCAAAGCATGTTGTTATACAATGTCACCAAGGCATAGTTTATCACGGATAGGTTATCATGGAGCAATGTGCAGAGAACTCCCTAGTGTAATGCTTGATGAAATTGGGCTTGGAGGGTAACAGCAAATGTCAGCAATATGCACGAGAAATATTTCATAACAGAGCTTAACACACGCCCTTAGAGAAAAAACAGCTAGAAAGCCATACTTTAGCACTTCATAGAGGTACATAAAAGTGTAGCAAAGTGCTACATAAATGTCACAATTAACGAACATACATGCATACACATATCCTACTTTCTCTTGGTCTTGCAATGGGAGCGCCTCTGATTAGTGTGAATAGCGGAGGTGCTATTAGATACAATACAATACATACCATTATCAAACAGAAAGGTTCTATCGTGTTTGTTTGCACAAAAAAATCTTCCCGTCATCCATTACAATACAAGAAAGTGATCGATATAAGAGGATATGAGAAACCTGGAATGGTGTAATAGAGATCTTCCCACGTGGAGTAAACATCACCAGACCAATGACCTCCAAAGCGTCCGAGACTTGGAAAACTGGATCGAGATATGACAAGGCTTCGCTTGCCTAGTAGCTTCCTTAGACCACTGAACAAAAGCAAAACAGCATTCAGCTGTTAAAAACATAACATTTCATGTATCATTCAATTTCAATAATACATTCATCGGTTTCATGGACCTTTGGCTCACTGAGCTATATAAATTACAGCATAGTCTTCGTTACCGTACAGTCCATACTCCTCTCTCCAACACAGTTTACTTCACCAAGGTGGCTAATTTAAGAGATTTAAGTCTGTGGATAGCACGGTCTGTATATCGAAACTAAAAATAGAGTTGAGAGAAGCATCTCAAGAATTCGGTAAAAAGTTTGTCCATGTGCATCGACTGAAAGCCTAGAGTACTAAACAATTTCACAAATTACAATTTTAGGCTATGTAGCTTAGGCTATTTCTTGAAATAATGGACGGGCGAAACGCGAAGGGGTCCGCGAGCAAATAGGCTACGTGCGTTGGAAAGGTCCCGCCATTAGAAAAATGTTGAAAACCACTGGCCTAGACTATTGGGACTTTTTCCAGGAGAAAATTCAAGAATAATTATAACAGAATTCATGCCACAGTTATGCACAGCAGGGGTTATTTTAACGTGCAGCTGGACACAAAGTGTGTAGTTGGAAAAGATATTTGTGCAGTTGAAAATAAGATTTTGTGCAGTAACTCATAGTGTTATATAGTGAACGAAGGGCTAAAAAGGGTCATCAGTTTTTTGGGGGCCGGAAAAATTTCAAAATGGTAATATTTTCACGGGATTTCACGATGGTCCGGACGACTAAAAAGGTTGTTTTGTGCAGTTCTAAAAATTTCTTAGAATAACCCCTGATGCACAGTACACAACTAAAACATGCATGCATCTGATATCAACGTAAGCTAATCAGCATTCACCTGTTAGTGACGTTGGCTTCCGTCAGTCCGTACATATTATGTAGATTATAATGCGACGAGAGATAGTGTTTCGCCGACGGACAAAGAGTGTTTGAGCTCAGCTGACCATTTCCACTGATGGCTAAAGATAACAAGCATTCAAACCACGTAAAATTGAGTGCGAATCTTAGCACCAAAAATAACTAACGTAGGCCTATATCGTGTTTACTTCATGGCATTGTAAGCACGCTCAACAAATAAATAAATATAAAACAAAACATGCATTGAAGTGATTTAATGTTAGTGAATCACGTAGGCTACACTTGAAAAGTCGTAACCTACATGTATCAAGGCTGGTTTGCATATCTGCATGTGATCATGAATAATTGTCTGACGAGGTTCTTGTAAGGAACTAGGCCTAGGCCTATATAAACAGACAATCTGAATCATACCTGGAACATACGGTGGTCGATCTAAATTGTTCGTTGTGCAGCCATTAGCTGAACCATCAACAAAGTTGGATGGCTCGTTCATGTCCTGAAAAGACCACAAGATATTGTGCAGACATCAAAGCATATTTTTTTATGAAACTCTTCTTAGTTGCATTCAATGTCCTGCAGGCTTGTTCTTCATGTCATCAAGCGTCGCTACAGCTTTCACCCAAGAACTCACGTTTTTGTAATTACCAACAACACAGGATGATAAGAATTTTATATCTAAGGTACTCCACAGGAGATTGCTAAATAATATTTATCGTCTTCTCTTCTTTTCGACAAGGCCTGGGTTGGGAGAGCCTCTGAGTAGAGATCTTGAAGAGACGCTATATAAATCTGTGATACATTTGATTGATTGACGACTGGTCAAAACGACCTACCGTCCAAAGTCCATCAATTGGCAACACTTCGTGAAAGTCTTTCATCTGGTTGTACCACCATTCGACCGTTTTCGGATTAGTGAAATCCGGAAAAACGGTTGGTCCTGGCCACACCTGCCAAGATATCAGGAACATAATTATGATGATGTGAAGAAACTGTAAAGATTCGCTTCATAGTTCAACTTTCACCTAAAGCTGATTCTCATGACTAAGCTGTCTCTTCAAAAACACAATGTACTGTTAAAAGAAATCAACCACTGATTTATAAGATCAGAATTATGCTTTATCTGATCAATTGCCATTGGCATTTTGGTATACAGACATGGGCCGCGGTGGTGTAGTGGTAGGTTCGGTGCCTTGAAGTCGGAAGATTCCAGGTTCGAAACCACCTCAAGCCGCCGTGTAGGGATCTTGAGCAAGTCCATCACTCGCAATTGCAAATGCACTTCGGCGTTGAACTCCAATGTACTGTCCGCGGAGCGCCTCTGTGTAGAAACATTGAATGGGTGCTATATCAAATGCAGAAAATCATAAATAAAATAATATATATATATAATTAATCGAATTGCTCCGGACAGTGAAATGTTAAAAAACCACACAACCATAAATCCAAGATCGTATAATTATATCATCCTAATGACACAAACACTAGGTCTCCAATGCAACCAGACATGAGTGCATAATACAACATGATGCTGACCTGGCCAACAAGTGGACTACCACTGGCGTTGAGCACAAAGATGCCGGCTTCAAGGCCAGAATCATAAGGCTTGTAATGACCAGCGTATTGGTTACTTATGCCAGGATCCTGGAAAAGACAGAAAAAATTACATAGTACCACGGAAGAGTGTGCTGCAATATTCTAATGTGTTCTGTTTTCATCATTTAGAAACTGGAAGAAATCACCGACATCTTAGGAATTTACATGACCAGGTAATATAGGAAAAACAATGTAATCTATTAATAAAATTATATATTCGATATAATGAAACGCTAAGTAATATTAATATCGAAACTTGGCTCAAAAGATCGGTTTTAAGGGCTGCGATACGATACAACTCATCTGAGCAAACCCTATAGGCACAAGGTGTTTCCTGTATAAACAGTGGGAACTGATTCCATACCATAGGGAAAATAACAGAGAAAACCAACATATATATATATATTTATGTTCAAATTGAAGCTAATGGAAAAGAGAAGCTTGTTTAATCTTGCCACAATGATTATGTATCTCTGTCCGTTGTCATGGAGATCTTTGACGACGTCAGGGAGACCTGCATACCTAGTTTCATCGTAAGTCCAGTCAAGATGTTTATCCATGGCGTCAATGTCAGTCCATTGCACTTCCTACAATGTAAAACAAGATCGTACATATCAAGGAAACAATTTGTGCTAATTTGTGGAAATTATGGTAACTGTTGCATTAAAAATCAATGGCAACAACTAACAGCATAAGTGCCAGGGTGCATGTCATGCATGATGTACGTAGATGAGTAATTGGCAACAGTTTAAGTACATGGTGTACAGTAGTACATACATACAGGCAAAGGTACATACTCATTTCTTACAAATGAAAACTTTTCAAGGCATCTAATTCTCTTACTAAAACTACAGATTTTGAAACTATAGTAACCATAGTCAGATACAAATAGCCTAAACAAAAAGCGACTCACGTATGGAATTCCCAATTTCCTGTTACGAGCGATAACCATCTTCAGTTTCGTCACGCTTCCATAGTTGTATCGACACAGATGAAAGCCCAATGCCCAGTAGGCCGGCATCTGCGGTCGACCTATGACCTGTGTGTACTGCTCAACGACCTCTCTAGATGTTGGTCCGGCGAAGACATAAAAATCGAGAATGCCACCAATTGTTCGAAACGTAATGGCTGGATATGGCTGCAAATCGACGTCTGTTAATGCAAATTAACAAAGAAACTCGTGCATAAATTGAATGCATGTGACAGAGCTTGATACAGAATGTCTTCACAGCAAGAAGAGAGGCCAATCTGGTCTAGAAAGCAGCATGGTTTGAAAAGCATAGTAGCCAAGAGTCTAGACTCTTCTCGAGCAACAAGGCAAGAGATGACAACTGCTTTTAGTAGGAGGTACCTAGTGCTTGTCACTTACTTTAGTTCACTGAAACCTATTCATAAGTACAAACTTATTATTACTGCTTTGTTAGTTGTAATTGCTGTTCTCGCTTATAGCATTGTCGTTCTTACCAATAGCATTGCTGTTCTAAGGCATAACATTTCTGTTCTTACTCATGGAAGTTCTTTCTTACCCGAAGCAGTGCTGTTCTCACCCATACCACCTCTGCTCTAACCCATGGTATTGTTCTCACTCACAGCATTGCTGCTCTAACCTATTACATTAATTTCTGTTCATAAACATATCATTGCTATTCTTACCTATAGCATTTCTGTTCTTACTCATGGCATTTCTGTTCATACACATAGCATTGCTGTTCTTACTCATGGCATTTCTGCTTATACACAGAGCATTGCTGTTCATAGGCCTATACATAGCATTGCTGTTCTTACCCATAGCATTGCTGTTCAGCAGGAAAACTCCATGTGTCTGTCCATCCTCTTCAATGTTCAGATAAAAAGGATGAGAGCCATACAGGTTGCTGTTAAACTGTTCAAATGGAAAACCCAAGCATTAAAACACCCCAGAAGGGATAGCATTCACACTAGTTCCTAGAATACACTGATACATCCACTTCATTCGAAAAGATCATATAGAACAACCAGCCATAATATGGCATAATATTTACTGTATAATGATATATTATTATTATTATTATTATTATTATTATTATTATTATTATTAATATTATTATTATTATTATTATTATTATTACTATATCATTATACGGTAAATGAATTTTTACAATATATTATAATCGTATGAAATTTACATTACAGAAATTTTATTTAAAAAATAGCGATGAAACTCAAGCAGTTGGAAGTACAAACCAGCCAGAGTCAGAGAACCTCACAAACAAGAACCGACACCATAATAACTCAAATTTATCAGCATATTATAACAAACCATACCGCTGGGGGTTGATCCCTTGCCCACATTGGAAACTGCAGCCAGGATGAAGCATTGTGTAGAAGTGTTGCCTTACGTCCGCCTAGTCCGTACACCAGATGTGAGCTGAGACTTGACGATATCTGAATGAACTGATCGGCGAATATCAGTGGTGCTGAATCAATGGTCGAATCGAACCTAGGAAAAATTAAGTGAATTGGTAAATATTGCCGGTGCCATATCGATAGCTGAATAGAACCTGTATGTATAGGCCTACATGTACCTGTAGGTTATGCATGTAGACTCGCTTATTTCCCCCAAACAACAATTATTATAGGCTAAACGTTGTAGATGAACATTAACAAAATGAACAGTATGGCAACTTTCAGTTCAGCACTAAGTCTTATGGTTAAGTTTATTAGCAC
The DNA here is from genome assembly GCA_945859605.1 of Lumbricus rubellus. NCBI lineage: Eukaryota > Metazoa > Annelida > Clitellata > Crassiclitellata > Lumbricidae > Lumbricus > Lumbricus rubellus. The sequence continues at coordinate 19,035,500 of OX243827.1, read as the reverse complement.
ATGTTTTTTACGTACCGGTAACATAGAAAAATTTTGAATTATTTCCGATGTACAAACATTTTCATGTCTCTCAGGTTGACTGGTCATCAAATGAGAAACTCAGAAGGAGTAACGTGGTTCTGTTAATTGCATCATCCGAGTACACCAACCAACAATAAATGGACAATAAAACTCACAAGACAGCATTATTGGACTTCCTGTAAACCGTGATTCCAAATGGTACTGCCCTGTACTTGACCCCATATTCGGGGTTTGATGCTTTCACTTTTGGCACAGCCGGGGTCTCAACTGGAACCTCGTAGCGCTTCCTCAACGGGTCATAGATCTGTCAACAATATGTTTGGAAAACGATAAGTCAAAGAAAAGTTAAATTTCCAAAAGACAAAAAGAAAGGAAGGCAGGAATGACATTAATATGATCATTTCTGAATAAAAGAGCTCCTTTAATCGTTAAACTACACTAAATAGTAGAAAACTAAAACTATACTATTTTTGGTTTTATAAAGCACCTCTCACAATCTTCATTGGTCAGTGTTCCCATTGCCCGTGCACCCAAACCACTTGAACCACTGAGAATATAGGCCTAATGCATAACCCAGAATATGAAGATGGTTTAAGTTTTCAGTACAGCTGCTTGTCAAGCAGTGTAGACACAGAAGATAAAAATTAAGGTTAGTGCCTATAGCATCAAAATCTGCCGCATTTTCATATTAGCCCAAACCAGCACATTGTGTGCATCTTTGTCTCAGTGGATTGATCTTCTGGACAAACTAATACTTTGACCCATGTATGAGATAAATATCATACTCGGCCAGAAACAAGATGAGGGAGGATCCACTTACATATGTCTCAAGAGCAGATAATCATGTGCCTAGATAAACAAGAAACTGGAGATCTTTATGCCTTCAACATAATGAAGAATCTGACATTGAACCATTGGTACATGCATCTGAAATGCAATTCGTATTCAGAACATGGCCTAGCTAAATATTTCAAGTCATGGTATACTCATCATCATCATCAGCAACCGTGGGCTCAGCGCCCGTAGGTATGGTATACTGCATGCATGTAAAAACAAGTGTTTAATAATAGTAGGCCAGTAATATTCTTCATTTAATTCTTTTATTCTTTCGTTTAACTTCAAACCATCACAATGCAGAATGATTACAATTCAAAGTGCGATGGGTGATCACAAGTTGTTACAGCAGTCGAATTTAACTGTCGTCAACCATGCAAGGCGCCTGTCATGTCCTACTGCTCAGTTTACCAACCCCATCTGCCGAATGTAAAGTTGAGATGACCTTCTCTTGACTTTATGATAAGATACAAAAAGAATAAAACAAAATCATCACCAACCTTGAAGTGTATGCGTTTATTCGTTTCAAACCAAATGTCCAGCGAGAGGGTTTTTACGTCGTTTGGCCAACCAGATGATGTGGAACGAGACAGGGAGGCAGTGTAACCGAATTCAGTTTCCTTCCAACGGGTCACATTGTAGCCGGAATACTCTCTGGGAAAATAGCAATACGGTACGTCTACCTGTTGGCGGACGCTGCTTGTTCTACCTGTGGCTGGCTCCCAACAGCATCCTCGGGAGTTGCAGTTGCTGGCTGAGGGAGAGGCATCGGGATGACAGTCGAATCGCTTGTTCTTGTTGGTGATGGTACATGTCTTCGAGTCACAACAACACAATGGAATCAGTGCCAACGAAATGATGACAAGAGAGGAAAGACGGCTCGAAGGCATTGTTGCACCTGCAGTCATAAAAATGTTATCAAGATGGACACAGAATGTATGTATATGTACAACCTGGTTCTTTCTTTCACTTGTCAGCAACGTACTTACGCCAAGATCTGCTCGAGCCCTTTTCTGCTAAAGACCAGCGTTGCCAGCATTCAAATTATGGCACTAGTCATAGACTAGACCTATAAGGTAGGCCTATTTAGTATCTATTCCAGTGCTAACACACTGTTGTAAGCCTACCTCCAAGGCAGAAAACTCCACATTGAATGGCAAAATTATGCCTCTTTGTATAAGCTTACATAGATAAAACTCACATGACATTTAAAAGATTAACAACGAACGCATAATATTATGAGGCTGAGGGATTTCGAATCGGGTCAGAATTAAAATAATCAGGCCATGGGATTTCCCATTATATATATAGGCCTAACTGTAAATGCTGCAGGCCAGTGAGTGCCAGAGCCTACCGCGTTGTAGGCATAATTATGCCTAGTAATTAGCAGATTGATGCATGCATGGGAAAGCTACAAAGCGCCATAGAAGCTATAGAGTGACCTTTTACTAGTGCAGAGTTTTGGTAGAAGTGGACCGTACAAGCAGAGAGAACTAAGCCAAGTTACAGAGGAGGGATGACCAACACGACTTGTTCACGTGAGGAGATGACCAGTATACCAGATTATTTGGAGCAGGCACGTGCAGTGAACAGAGAAGGACAGAGGAGCAGTTGAGTAGACAGAGGGAAGAAGGAGGTTAAGGATACTATATGTATAGCAAGATGAGCGACTGAACATGTGGAGTGACCACAAAGGAAAGAGGAGGATGGGATAAGCTAAGTTTAGAAAGATATCCACCCACCAGCCGAGCAGGTATCTGACGTCAGCAAGGTACTGACCAGACGGTTGGCTGGTTAGCCAGGAAGACTGCTTGACCAGGCAGCAGTAGGTTGGCTGGTTGGCCATTTAAGAGGAATGCAGACCTAAAATGGAGATCCTCAGATGGGAACCGAGGAAGGCTCGTTGGCTAGAGGAGAAAGCAGTGGCTAGGTCTAGGCGGTCTTGGAAGCAGCCTGGAGGCGGCTGAGAAGAGAAGGGATATAGTGAACGGAAGCTGAGGAATCGGGCACTTCGAGTCAGACGTACGACGAAGTAAGACGTAAGAAGGAGGACTCGAGATTGAGAGGATATTCAGAAAGGAGATGGGTTATTTCGTGATGGCTGTCGTGTTCAGTGTGTAACAGTATGAGAGGTGTGGAAAAATAACTGGGGTTGGGGGTTGGCCTATGATAAACTTGAAATTGGGGTATGAAAAACATACTTTAACATGGGGCTCTAAGAAAGACTGGGGGTTGAACCCCCCCCCCCAACCCCCGGCAATTCTCACCCTGGTGTGTAACGTTCTGTGTTCTTTCTTACCGTATGTGCTGTTGATTAGTGTAACGAACTCTATCCTCGTTACAGGGGATGGGTTTTTGCTCTGTAGTGGATTAAGGCAGCGGGCGTTTACGGCGGGCTGATGGTTTAATCGCTAGAGGGCGTAGGCAGTATAAAAGATTGAGCTTCCCTTGGAACGTGAGGAGAAGAGAGTTGAATTCAGACGGAGAGGTCAGAACTGTCCTTGAAGCGGAACGAGCAGGTCGTCACGTGTCTCTGGAACCAGGAAGAAACTCTTGTGCAACTGCGAAGTTAGGTTTCGATAACTTTACGCTGAGTTAATAGCTTTAAATGGTCGAAACCAAGGTGGAAGAAGAAACCACGGAAGGACGGTCCTTGCAACGGAAGACACAGCTGTGGCAGTAGAAAACCTGTGGCCGAGTTTCGTTCGTCATGCTGTATGGAGAAGTGACGGGAAACGCTCCTTTTCGAACGGGTAGTACTTCGTAGTTTATTCATTTGTGAGAAAAGAGATATTTAATTGTAGGCCTCTGCTAAGTTAAGGACTAAACCATTGTCTGGGTTCTAGGGTGTTTCCGTGCAGAAGCTAGGGCTTTTGTGCATTTAATATCATTTCTGGCTACTCTATGTTGAATGAGTGACATTTGAGAGTGTAGTCACGTGTACGTGAATTGTATAATAGTCGCTTCACCATTATAGGCTGAATGAATGAAGGACATTTACAAGAGTAACCGCGTGTACTTGAACTGTTGTATATTCACTTTGCTACTATAGGCTGAATGTGTGAATGATATTTGAGAGTTGTGCTTACTTGTACTTTGTAATATTAGTCTCGTGAATACTAGGCGAACGGGTAGAGAACCGTCTAGCACCTTAAGTGAACTATTAGTAATAATTGTTGTGACTTTACAAACCTTTTTCTAGAGTTAGGACTTTGCTATATTAATCTAGAGTAGGTAGTCTCTTCTATTTAGTTTAGTGGTTCACATTATATTGTTCTTCTGTGCTAATTAGGCGTAGCCATTGCATTACCACGTATGTTTTGCTTGATTACATTATCATAAATCAAATGGCTTCTCCTTCTCTAAACTTACTAGCCATTGAGGGGGAATTGAGTTCAGAGGAAGAAGAAGAAGTAAAGAATGCCTCCCCGGAAGTGGTCCTCGAACCTCTTTATGCTCAACTGGTTGCACATTTGGATAAAATGAATGATACTCTGAAAGGAATGAAGCAAGAATCAGTAGATATGAAGGCGCAACAGTTGGTTATGTTGGAAGACATGACTGAAACCCAGAGAGACAGAACAGAGTTACGGTCTGAGGTTATGGGAATGAGACAGACCCTGACTGACGTGACTGATAGACGAGACGAGGAGCAGGAGGAAAGAAGGAAATTGGAAGAAAGGTTGGAAAGATGGGAGGAAACAAAAACTAGGACGCTCACAATAGGTGCACAAACGGACCCAGATATTCCGGACTCTGGTCCGGAGGTCGTCAACCGACCAAGGACCGTGCCTCTGCCCTCGGACACCTCGACCAACTTTGGCACTTTTCCACTTCGAAGAGAAATAAACCCGAACACGGGAGCGAGACCAAAGGAATTTGGTCTGACCGGTTCATTTGCCCCAGGTCCAACGCACCTATTAAAAAGTATGGCCACCTCTCCACGGCAACGATCGGGAGTAGCGCCCCGATCGGGAGAAAGGTGGGCCTACGAGCGTTACAATAATATATCTTTTATAAGAAGTACAGTCTCTTCTTTAATAGCGAGTAGCTCTTGAGCAGTTCCCGTAATAGGATTCTTCAATCCCATATATGCATGCTGGGATGCCCTGAGACTATCAACGGGTAGGCCTCCTTGGGTAGGCCTATATGCTTACTGGGGTAATCAGCTCATAAATATTTATGTGTAGTATAGGCCTACGAGGAAAAAGTACCTGCAGGCAGGCCTATTATACTAGGCAACTGTAGCCTGAAGCATACTCGTCTTATTCTCTTATCTCTAATTTTGCCAATGCAACGCCGTCCATGACCGTCCAGTCACACTTTAAGCCCTGCGTATAAATGTTGCATACACACTACAATGACATAATTTACTTACACTGCTACACGTATAAAACCTGAGCAAAATCAACAGTTGAGAGAAACGAAAACTTTATTACCAAAGACATAATTGGCAACACTAAACAACAGAACAACTACCTCAAATCGTACATAATTAAAGTGCAAAAATTATCACATTGCAAGAGAACAAGTACTTTCAGACTTTAGAATAAAGACGCAAGCAAAGTTATAGAATAATTGGTCATAGGACGATTGGTCATAGTCTATCGGTCATATTTCACAAATAAATGACATGATCCTTATTTTCAAAACAAACAAACCGTTGACAAAATAGGCAATCATTTTTAGATAACTTATTTGCAGTTATCAATTAGGGATATTCAGCAATTTTGGACAAATACAATTAGTGCCAATCAAGAAATTTAACAGAGCTTAACCTATTTTGCTGTAAATTACATTTTATATTAAATGATCTAGTAAATGCTAGTTAGTGTTTTTAACCTATTCAACAAGTATATATTCAATATCTATACTTGACTAATCTAGCATTCTAAATTACGCTCGATCGACCTTGTGACCAACCGAAAGCCCTATGATAAATCGTCCTATGACCAATCATCCGTATACTGTAAGCAACTTATATAGTTCTTTTTCCATATATCTACCTCGGAACATATTCTACAGATTTAAATCTGTGCAAGCCTAACAGCTGCAGCAGCAGTTCCATCAAAAAACCTAAAATGCAATTTAATTTTTAGATTAAATAATTGACCAGTAAAGTAAGTTACACGGAAATCAGTCGTTCGACATCATCAAAATATGAAAATGGAAATTCAACAACCGCACAACCATTAACAAATGAGGTTACATTTCTTTAAAAAATTTCGTTGCATGAAATACCATGATTAAAATCTCAGCTGTACAAGTAAAAACTAAAAGCAATCCCTGGTAAGGAAAAGCATGGAATATCATTCTAACCAAACTTTTCTGACATCATTGTAGCCAAACCTGTTTGTTCCCGCCTAGACTACTGCAAGTCATTTCTTATGGGTCTCTAAACATTGTCCTCCTCAATCGTTCTTTAGTTCTTCAGCTAGGTTCAAAGCTTCACTCCCTCGCTTTGCGCATATTTCTACATAATTATATTATGCTTGAAGAATTGCACTGGCTGCTTATCACTTCACACCATGGGCGTCCGCAGCGGGGCGCAAGGGGGCGCAAGTGCGCCCCCCCCTGGATTTTTCGCATAGTTGCACATAAATTTAGATTAATTGGTTGTGATTGTTACAACGCGATTTTCAATGTGATTATCGATTTGTTCTACAAGTTGGACCTATTTACAAACAAATGTATCTTTCTTTGGGAGCATAACGTATTGGTAGGCTATAGGATTTTCTCGTGGTAATATGGACATTCAAACTGTGACCCATTAAATTTAGACCATGTGACAATTATTTAATAGTTTGCGCCCCCCTGAAAAAATTCCTGCAGACGCCCATGCTTCACGCATCCACTACAAGATCTCTTTCTTATCTCCATAGCAAAGCTGGGAAATTCCCCCAAATTTCATTCAAACTATATGCTAACTTTCAAACTGTATGCTAAAGCCGCCATCTGCATCTTCGTCTCACTCATTGCGTTCTGCAGATTGTCTTGGTCTTTTTGTTCCCAGGACTAGGACTGCTCTTGCACAACATCGAGCGTTTCCTGTGGTTGGTCCCTCAAATTAATGACTCATTTTTCTCATCAGTCTCTCATTGATTGAAGTCATTTCTTCCTTTCCACTCCCCAGTTTATCATGCCAATAGCACAGCTGAATAGTCATTCTGCGAGAGGCGGTATATAAATCTGCAGATACAATACAATTTTTTAAGTATCCATAAATGGTGCTCTGACCGGTTAGCATATATGATTCTATCATTCTAGTGCTATATAACCAATGTAACGTAATGCTCAAATACTTGGAATTGCTATATAAGCATAATTTATGTGTTGCTGGTATTTATACATGCATATTACTGTGACCAAAGTGTAGTAGTTAGAAAAAATCATCCCGACCTAACACGATCACACAAAGTGGTTTTCAAGAGCTGTCAAATACACACGATACGACAAGATGTGCACACTACTGCCCACAAAAAAACCTATTTCAGAATGAGATGACGGTCATGGCTGAATGATAATGGCATAATGCATTGGTGAAATGATTTAACATAAGATAACAATTTAAATATTGCATACTATAAAAAGTCATTGTTTACATCAGTGCAGTAGTGAAAAAGCCTTATATAATATATATATATATATATATATATATATATATATATATACACATACACACACATATATATATATATATATCAAGATGCATACATAAAACATGCAAATTGCTGACTGAAGCATTCTGATTGTCTTATTCACAGACAGTGAATTTTGCATTCAGAATATCGTTGTAGAATTCACAATCACTTCCATTTGATTGTGAGAGGCGTAAGAAGGTTGGCCTGGAATGCCTCAATTATCAGCGTCTATAACACAGAAAAGTCAGAGTTATCTATAACATCAACAGTTTAGCACTTGGCTTACAAAATCAGTTTCTACATTAGATGAATATTCAGAGCATCTATAGTAAAGGAAATAGTCAAACACACATCTAAGCACACTCTTCTTAGACTACATGTATATGCAAAAAAATTAAACAGGACTGTGAAAAAACATTCTGTGCCAAACAAATCCACACATAATATCTAGAAAAACTTCTCTTCTACTTGCTGACAACAGACTGCAGAAATTGATAAGAAAATCCGCGTTTATGAAACTTTTCAATTAATGAACTATTTACTGACTAAGCAGTATTTCTCGCATTTGCTACAGCGCCCCTTCAAGTTCACTACTCAGAGGCGCTCCTGACTACAGCGCAGACACTGCATCGGAGCTTCATGCCGAAGCGCACAAACAATTGCAAGTGAGGGACTTGTTCAAGGTCCCTACATGGCGGCTTGAGGTCGATTCGAACCTGAAAACCAGCTCAAAGGCACTGCACCGACCACTGCACTACTGCGCCCTGCAGCGCTGTAGTGGTGTGAACATACAAGAAGACTAAAAACAAGTGACTATCAGAGAAAACTAGGTTTATTTCATTATGTAAGCCGGATAAATGTCATCAAAAAAGCTCAAATGTGAAAGGTTGGAAAATATAGAGGGCATGAGAGTAACACCTCACAAAAATGTGGCTTGATAACACAGAAGACTTGTGTCAAGCAACTATTCACGATTTGACACTTACACATGTAGAGGTTTAAATGTGCAGGGGACATATACAGGCATATCCCATAAGATGATGCTGATGATGATTATGACAACGTTCTTAGTTGTATATCACCATCTTGACAAAACTCCTAAGCAACAAGTATATCCCAGGCGTAGCCTACTACTCTCAGCTTACCAGCGTGTGTGTATCGTAACGAAATCCCGCATCTTCACCATTCACCGTGACAGAAGTTGGAGCACTTGAAACACCATAGATACGGGCCTCAGCAAGGACCATGCCAGAAGATGGCTTATAGCCGTCGCGAACAACCGTTGAAATAACAGAGCCCTAGATGAACAACGAAACCATATCATGTTTCAATGTGCCGAGCGCTTAATTCACATGGCGCAGCATCTACAGATACTAACAGTGCTCAGCGTGTAATCTATAAAGTCTCTTCTTTTACCTGGATATTACATTTAGGACTAGGCTATTTTTTATAAGCTGCTCGGTGCTCAATAAAAATGTGTACATCAGTATATATGTATGTAATTATGTATGCATGTTTTTATCTCTTAAATCCAATGGAGATATACAGTTAGGCATGCAATTGAAACAAACGGACTACAACAATAATTCATTATTATTGTAATAGCAATTATTGTCATTGTCATAAATATGCACTAATATTAATTAAATCGATCATGTGAATAAGCTGGTTCCCACAACTTTACTTTTATAGGCACTGTAAAAGTTCCGAGTTCATGATTACAATTATGATCCGTTGGTTTCTAGTCATTGCAGACACTACAGAGACGGCCCAGTAACTATAAACTTCACATATTTTCAGCAACCAAAATAAGAAGTCATCTTATTCACTGGCACACAGTGGTAACAAAATCGATAACGCTATTCAAGTAGGTTTTCTTAGAAATTTACCACCGTCTGCTGGCGTTGAAGCCAAATTTGTATTTTAATTAGCTTTCACTTAAATTAATCTTGAAATACCTGTTCAGCATTGAAGACTATGAAGGTGTAGCGTCCTGTTACAACACTATCTGTAAGTAATCAAATATATGTGATTAGAAACTTCAAGGAAAGTCATTCACTACAGTGAATAATTTCACTTCCTCTTCCATTTCTACATCATAGGTCTAACGGTTAAGTAGATTAAAGATTGTCACAAACATAGGACACCCAGATTGTATAGCAATAATTCATAAATTATGATGAATTAACTAAATTACCAATGCCTATTAATAACAACCCCACCCTAACACAAAATGGAGATAATATGACTTGAATGTAATAATTTAACATTCAACGCAGTCAGCAACATTCAAATGTCATAATCAGCATCTGCATCCGAGTTGAGTGCCCTGCACTAAATATAATAAAGAATCCTTTACAAAACACTAAAAAACTAAACAAGTTACTAACATAGTTACTATAACAATAATATAAGTTACTATAATAAAATACAAATAATCTGTCATCAGAGATCACTAACCAAGCGAGTCACCATCATCCCAAAACAGGGTACCAGATGCCTTCTTACTCGAGTTAAACGCGACCAGTAGGCCAAATGGATTTTTCCTTCTGTAATGAAAAATTCAAAACTCGAAGATCAACAAATGCTTTGCTGCATTAAAAGATACATTATCTCACTTTTCACACGCACACTCACGTGCACACACACACACACGCCCACCAACAAATTTTCTCAGAATCACCTAAAATGTACACAGTAATTATTCATAGTACTTAGAACCAAGGTAATTCCAACTTCATTGCAAAAACATACAAACAAACCAGTACACATCTACATAAATGCATGCATACATACATTAAAACATATATATATAATATATATATATGTAATACTATGAATAAGTTAACAGAGTAACTGCCTACTGCTCTCCCACATCTCTACATTCATGACAAATTCACTGGCTTCCTCTCTCTGTCTGCATATGCATATAATTTAAAGTTCTTGCTTTGATTGATAAGTCCCTTTGCTTTGATTGTTAAGTCTCTACTGGGTCTTGCTCCAAAGTATCTTTGTCAACTCATGCATGCTTCATTCTTGCCCATTCGCTGCATCCTCTTAGATCTTCTGATCAGCTTGACCTCTTTGTTCCCCGCTTCAAAACTCCCACAATCTGTTCACTTAATTTTTCTCTCTGGTAGTCTTCCTCATCTTTCTCTCACCTCAAATCCTGCCTTTCCTCGCAGTGCTGATATCACTGGGAGTGCTTCTGAGAGGCTTTTGCTGAAATGGTCAAATACAACACTCTCCAAAACACTTATGGTCTGCAGCACTCGAATATAAGCTTAACACTTGTGAATAACTTCATGGATATGTAGTGCCCTGTGTGCTTAGTTTTCAGAGAAGAACTTCAGAAATTTTAAGTTTGTGAGAAGAAGCAGTGCCGGCGCTAGGGTACCGGGGGCCCCCCCCAACTAAAACTTGAGGCCCCCATACCTTGAGTTATCATCTCAGCAAAATTTCTCATAGGCCTATATGCTAAGTCCTGAAAGACATAGTGTAAGACATCAATAAATGTCCCCTCCCAAATGTTAAATTTTTTGGAATTTCCACGCTGTAATTGTAGAATTTTAAGCGGTCATCTTTACAAAATTGCTCATTTTTTAATGCTGTTAGGCTGGTCGTGGTTTAGGACTTCAGAGTGTCCCCTCTCCATTGTTTAAATTTGTCCGATTTGCGTGGTTTCAGGAATCAGGATAGAACCGTCATCACGGCGTCATGAAAGGTATAATTACCAGCTACATTTGAGGCCCCTTGCAAACTTAAGATCAGACACGTACCATGGACATCTGGAACCCTATACACAGGGTTTAATGTTTGGGCCTCACGCAGGTTTTATTTTGGAGCCTCATCCAATTAGCAATTACAATAAGTTACAATTTATAAATGTTGTGTTTGAGAAAGTGGATGAAACTGCCTGAGTTAGTTTAAATGGCTTTACTTACGTCCAAAATCAGTATGGCCGGTATGACGTTTGAATTAGGTCTGCTATGGCAGTGCCGTATGGTTAGTTGAGGCATGCACCAGGCCGGATCTGGGGCCTCAAATAAATGCGCCGGTTTAAGAAATATACAGTCACAAATAGGCATAATGACCAGTTAAATTTGGGGGCCCCCTGGGGGCCCCTTCAAACTCGGGGCCCCCCCAAATGGGGGGCGTGGGGGGTGCTAGCGCCGGCACTGGGAAGAAGAATGTTGAAAGACTTACGTTATGGTTGTGGAGACGTCTGGTTCTTGAAAAGGAATGACTGAACCACCTCTTACATGAACGTTGATCTTCTCCAGCGGTGCTTTGAGCAGGGTCCAGCCACCTTGGCCTGTAAGTGGCTCACCAGTATAAAAGTCATACCACAAGTCCTTTGGAAAGTAGGCGGTTACGTCCGTCTTACCCTACAACAACAATATATGCAGTGAGGCGATTTTAACTTTTTTGCACCCTCCAAAAGTAATTTCGAAATTATATATTGGATAGCAAACAATCCAGATTTTAACTCTCCTATTTAGCTAGGCTTGGATCAGAAGCACTTCCAAGAATACTGCCTTCGAGGGGTGCTATATGAAACTTCCACAATGAAAAAATCAATAATAACAATAATAAGAATAGTAGTAACAACAATAATAATAATTAATAAAAGCAAATATTCACAGAACTTAAGATCTCAATGCCCATCCGTAATTGTCTGGCAGGCTGTGCAGATGGAGTCAGGAACATCTCTGAGTAGTTCCCCTGAAGTGCTATAAAAAATACTTGAATGAATGATCTTATCTAAGTGAGTTGTTTATTTTGGCCGTAGATTCCTACGTAATGTAATTACACTAGACTACATACCACAGTCAACTGAAAATCATCTAGTTTCGAACTTTAGATAGTGTTTCTTCATTAATGCAAGCAACTCAGATATGTTTGACATGTCACCTAAGAAAAAGTAAGTAACCGAGGGTACCACCAACCTGATCCAAAACCGGTGATATCAATAATTCTGAGCCCCACAGAAACTGTTTGTCTATGGCATATGTGTTCTTGTCGTTTGGATATCTAAAAATGCATAATAGAAAATGCATGTATGCACACAGTTTATCCTTCATTCCTCAAATCAGTGTGATCACTTCACCGTCCAATAGAGTCAGCTGCATGCTTCCTTCGCCCTATCACCAGGGCAAAGGTTTCAATGAAGCAAGAAAGAGAAAATTCCCGGCGCAAAATCTTAAAAATTACTTTACTCAATGACAATACTTCAAAGACATCTAACCCATTTCTCTGTGAGAAAACAGGAGACTCTGGAAAAGCAGAACGCATACTAAGGTTATTTTTCCAACCAATTTTCAAACCAACAAGACAACATATTATTCCTCTTTGTAATCTGTTCCGTAGTATGAGAGCTGTAAACCAACGATTGTGGTTTCATGGCTGCTCAATAGACTCTATATATCTAACCGTGAAAAACTTTCAAAAATATCTCACAACACAGATTCAGATATCGCAACACTGCATGCAAACAATTGCAGTAAATAAACAATAAACACATCAGAAATTGTTTTAATAGTTTGCCATCAGTGATCAGAATACAAGGGGGTTTAGGGACAACACGCAGAGACAACAGAAGAAGAGATGGAGGGAACTGATTCAATTGAACCAGCAGGACCTCAAACTGGAGATAGGGCCAGATGGAGACAAAGGAACTGATTGACTGACCTCCTTTCAAGCGAGGGACTAATTCCAGCCAGAAGGAAACGAGGAAGTGATCATTGCAGCTTACTTATTGACCAGATACAGTAAATAACATTACACCATGCACCGATGTTGTAAGCCTTGATGCACACATCAAAACCTAATGGCTACCATCTTCACGAAACCATCGTTCAGAGGGGCCACCTAGCGGGGTTATAAGATCCCTTCCGAGTCCCCTGTGCAACTGAAAGCAACTATAGAGCTCTATTACAATGTTTACATGCATTATTTATTTATTTATTTACTGAGAATTTGATATAGCGCTCCTTCAAGGTTACTACTCAGGAGCGCTCCCAGTCCAACCCCGGTCGAATAAGACAGTTTTGAGAAGAGAAAGAAATGAAGTAGAAGTAGAAAGGCTAATAGGTATTTGACGAAGGATAACAGGGAGCTCATTCCAGGTCGCAGGGCCAGCCACGGAGAAAGCACGGCGCTGCCTCATTGCAGTTCGAGAGCGTGGAACAATAAGTTCCGCTTGCGCAGCTGAGCGGAGAGAGCAGCGGCGTTGAACGTGCGTGGTCGAGCAACAGAGCTCCTGCAAGTATAAAGGAGCCAAACCCTCAAAGCAGCGCCGGACCAATACGGAAATTCTGTACGTAATGCGCTGTGGGTAAGGGAGCCAGTGGAGTACATCCCGCATGTACTCGGAGACTCGGCCAAATTTGGGAATGCGGCCTATGAGGCGGGCAGCAGTGCGCAGGACCCTATTTAGGGGCCCCACCCGAGAGGCTGGAAGTCCACCGTATATGGAACTGCAGTAGTCCAAGCGCGAAACTACAAATGCATGAACAAGTGTTGAGGCTGCGCTAGGAGTCAAAGAGCGGGAAATGACCTTGAGCTGCCGAAGCTGGTAGTAACAGCTGCGACACAGAAGGTTAATGTGCCGCGTAAATGTGAGTTCCTGGTCAAGGATGACTCCCAAATTCCGGACAGAAGTGGAAAAAGTGAAATGTGGATATTTCAAGGATAGGGAAGCTAAATCAATTTTGGAAAGCTGCTGGGGCGTTCCAAGCCAGATAAGCTGAGTCTTATTAGGGTTAAGGCGCAGGCGGTTTGAGGACATCCAGGACTGCAGGGTTACTATAGTCTGGCTTATTGTTCCAACCGCTGTGTCAGCATGAACCGCCAGACAGTGGACATAAGCTTGCAGGTCGTCAGCATAAGATTGGCTGTGGACATCCATAGCTGTCAGCAGGGAGCCCAGATCGGCAGTGTAAATTATGTAAAGGAGGGGTCCAAGAACGGAACCTTGAGGCAAACCTATTGGAGCAGGGACCCATGAGGACTCAGTGGATCCATAAGCTACCATGAAGGAGCGGTCCTGCAAAAACGAAGCAAGCCAATCAAGTGCGTTACCAGAGAGGCCGAAAGAAATCGATATGCATATTGGTTGTATGCAAACTTCTGTCTTTTCTTGATTCATGGTTGATTACCAAATAAATTATTTGATTTGAAAACTTTAAAAAATTAACCTACTGAAAGAACAGAGGCTGTAGGACTGGTGAGCCGGTGATGTGGCTGATGTAGAAACGCGTGTACATGAACGGAAGCAGAAGATATCGCCACATAGTAATGTCCCTCATTATCTGCTGAGCACCAGTACTAAATGCGGCTGGATCTTGATCCTGAAAAAAGACAAAGATACAACTGATAATAACTGCACTTCAACTTACTTATTTAGCCTGAGGTCTGAATTTCGGCGATTTCCTTCATGGCATTGATTTGGAGTACAGGCCTCTACTTTTAAAGAAAGTCGCCAACATAATGTAATTCGTTTCTTCAAGAAAACCATATTATTAAGCAAACAAAAACAGTAGTCATAACATGGTGATCTGATTGCTTTTCCATTGTGTCCTGCCACATCGCAACATGGAAAACATTCACATTGGTCCGCTCCTCATTCTGAAATAAGCAACCATGGAATCTGCGATGTGAGCTCTTTCCAATATCCACATCTCTATTCTATAAGCAGTTGACAAATATTACACACGATTGTGGTCTTGCATCGCTAGGTCGGAAGCACCCCAGATGAAATTTCTTTAAGAGGCGCTATGCATAATTATCTACAGGTCTGCTAAGGTTCTTCAGCCGCTTTAGCTTGCTAAAGTAAAACAGGGAGGAGACCTGACCGACGCATCTTTTGATCGTAGACTCAGAACCGACCTGGTCCTCCGTGCCCACCTTCAAGTGGTGCAGACCGTTAGTAACTTTCCTGTAATGGGAAAGTGAACGAACGGGCATGGCAGGCAAAACCAGGGGAAGGCAATGGCAATTTTGGCAAACCACCCGTCAATATGCCAAGAAAATCGTCATGAAGAAAGCCAAAAATGATAAAGGCTGGCCATGACGATCGCTAGAGTTCAACGAACTGACAGCACAAGGTGACAAGGTGATGCACTGATGCATATCTACAAAAACTCTCATGATAAATTATTTTATTATTTATGTATGAGCAATGACAGACCCTGCTGGTATCGTCATTATGGTTCCGCATGAATGGATAGAAGGCTCCGAGCTGCATCCATCGAACGCAGAGTTCCTCCGTTGTGTCATGTTGAAAGCCGCAGATGTCAGCTCCAACCATCGGTATGCCGTAGAACTGATACTCCAAAATGGCTGCAAGTCAAAGCATATCTGTCTTATGTCACTGTGCCAAGATCCTGGATATTTATGCAATTTTTTTCCAGATACGATATAGATATCAGCAGATCAATATTAGTAGAAACGCAATACAACTGCAAATTGAAAATGCCCTTCTTTCAAAGTTCAGCAATGCCAGAAATTTCTAGAAAGACTGTTCCATCTTCTAGGAACAGTCTTCTGCTGTAACATAATACACTGGATACAAGAAAGTGACATAAGGGGAAATGTAAAACCTGGAATGGAGTAGTAGAGATCTTCCCACGTGGAGTAAACATCACCAGACCAGTGACCTCCAAAGCGTCCGAGACTCGGAAAACTGGATCGAGATATGACAAGACTGCGCTTTCCTAGAAGCTTCCTTAGACCACTGAACAAAAGCAAAACAGCATTCAGCTGTGAAAAAACATAACATTTCATGCTTCATCCAATTTAAACAATTAATTTTAGATTATATGGACCTTTGGCTCAGTGAGCTGTCTTATTTAGCTGTGGTTGGGCGCTTCTGAGTAGCCTACCTTGAAGAAGCGCTATATAAATTTCTGAAATAAATAAATGGCAATCAAATAGAAGTCAGAGAAGCATATCAAGAATTTTGAAAGAAGCTTCCCATAGGCGTCGGCTGAAAGCCTGAACTATTAAAATTTTTGGCGGGAGAAAATTCGTGCTTAAAAACAGAATTTCGCCATAGCTTGTGCACAGTAAAAAATCGAAACATTCAAGTGTCTGAAATCAACATAATCAGCATTCACCTGTTAGTGACATTAACTTCAGTCAATCCGTATAAATTATGTAGATCATAATGTGATGAGAGATACTGTTTGGCTGAAGGACAAACAGTTTTGAAGCTCAGCTGCCCATTTCCAGTGATGCCTAAAAGATAACAAGCATTCACGTCACTGAAAATCAAGTCTGAATTTTAGCTCCAAAAACCAACTCGTATCGCATTTATTTCATGCAAAAACACTCAATAAAGAAACATAAAAAACCATTGAAGCAATTTAATGTTAAGAAATTAGGTACATTTGAACACCTTAAATTATGAAGGCTGGTTTGCATATCTAAAGATTTCAATTACAGATGCTATCTTCGAATCCACTCACATCAATTTCACATATCTGTAAACGACTCTGAGTGAAGTCAGTAAGATCATAAGAAATTCAAATAGAAATTTATAGCACAGCGTCGTATGCAGTTCACGAAACATTCAGAAAATTTCTGAAGTCACATCTGTTTAGATCTGTTGGGCAAATATGCTTAGCAATCTCATAAAAGATTCTGCTTGATTTGATTGATTTATTCATTGATTATTTCAATTGATGAGGTTCTTGTAAGAAGCATGGCCATAAACAGACAATCTGAATCGTACCTGGAACATACGGTGGTCGATCTAAATTGTTCGTTGTGCAGCCACTAGCTGAACCATCAACAAAGTTTGATGGCTCGTTCATGTCCTGCAAAACCATAAGATATTCTGCTGAAATAGACACATTTTAAAGGAAACTTCTCTTATCTGTATGAGATTTTCACCATTTCTCAGAGCACCATATACTTGATGCCCTGGAATGTAGGAACCTGTGATGGCATTGTGCTTAGCTGCTAACCTGCGAATAATCAATTCTAAAGCATTACTATTTTCTTCACTGTACTATTATTCATCACCTTAGGCTTTTGCAAAGCCAATTTGTTAAGTAAAAGATGCCCCAAAGCATAGATACAAATTTTTACATATATGCATACAAACATAAATAATAAATAAACATAAATACATGTATATACATGTATATACATACATATATTAATAATATATATAAAGGAAAAAATCAATATGCACAAACACATTCACACACACATACATCATACATGCAAGATAAATACATGATATATACATGCACAACATCACATAAGTAGTAAATACACATAAATATACAAGCACCGTAAAATCTAAACATGTATATCTACCACAATCCGTCCGCAATTCGCAACAATACAATCATCGAATTACATGTAAAACATAATGCTGCAGAACAATCTACCACAGTGCCTTCAACTAGAATGTAACCAAAAACGGCTACTCATCTATGATAAGATTACATCATGGAAACTAAATCAGTGATTGACCTGACCACTGGTCACAGTGACCTACCGTCCAAAGTCCATCAAATGGCAAAACATCGTGAAAGTCTTTAATCTGGTTGTACCACCAATCGACCGACTTAGGGTGAGTGAAGTCCGGAAAAACGGTCTTCCCCGGCCACACCTGCCAAGAAATCAGACACATAATATGTGACCCGGTCCATGAAAAGGGACCACAACGCGGGAATGGACTTATGTATACCACCATGATCAGCACAAAATTCTGAAAAGAATGATGTATTATGTGACACAGCACTATTATCTTTTCTATTTTTTTTTGAATTTACAACGTGATGTACCTGAAATACGAGATCTTCGGAAAAACGCAATTGAAGTTATATCCGAATATCGCTGTTTGTTGAACCTTACACTTTATATTTAGACACATGGAAATCAAAGCGCTGCATAGACATGTAAAATGAATTATTTAGCGCATTACTATAATTATAATCATAGATTCATCATTAAAACCGTTTCCAAAAATATTCTACTGTCATAATACCCCGACATTAAGGATGCCTTTTTGCGGTCCCTTTTATGTGCTCTAACATTACAATAAGAAAACCTAATAATATCAAATGATTTCTGTGAACCATTATGAAAATTTGATAGACAGAAGAGTCATCTAGCGAATCCCAGTGAAAACCCGATTTCGATATTTCGATGGGTGACCATGTTCTAAGGCCTGTATCTCGGTAAATAAATCCCGCGTTGTGGTCCCTTTTCATGGACCGGGTCACATATGATGAAGAAACTCTAAACACTGATTCCATAGTGCAGCATTCAACGAAAGACTGATTCTCATGACTAAGCTGTCTTGACTCCTCATAAATTTCAAATGTACTATTAAAAGAATTCAACCAATGACATACAAATAAGGCAAGATCAGAATATTCGTTATTTGACTAATTGCTAACCACAAAAATCCGCATTTTGATATTCAGACATGGTAATAAACATATATATATTATATAATTCATAGAATTGAATAACACAATCGAGTTTTAAAAAATCACAGCATCCTAAATCCCAAAATCGTATGTATCATCCAAATGGCACAGTCTCTGATGCAACCAGACATGACTCACATGAGTGCATAATACAACAATGAATGCTGACCTGGCCAACAAGCGGACTACCACTGGCGTTGAGCACAAAGATGCCGGCTTCAATGCCAGAATCATAAGGCTTGTAATGACCAACGTATTGGTTACTTATGCCAGGATCCTGGAAAAGAAAGAAAAAATTACATACTACCACGGAAGAGTGTGTCTTAAGATTCTAGTGTGTGATCTGTTTCTCTCACTAGAAACTGCAATCACCAATCTCAGAACCAGCTCTAATAAATGAAAACAATTGTAATAAAATAACATACAATATGTTGAAATGTTAATATTAATACTAAAATTGACATCCCCCTCTTCTGCTGGTTAAGCTTATCTGAGATCTCCTCCTCATCTATTTCATCTTTGAAGGCAGATCATTTCACCAAGGTTTCTGCACTGAGAGCACCTCTGAATAGCGAGATGCCTTATTAAGCTCCAGATATGATACGGATATTAGCATATCAATATTTGCAGAAACACAATATAACTGCAATTTGATAATGACCTCCTTACTACAAAGTAACAACACCTGAAACCAGGTAAACATTAAGAACCATAAACAAATTTGAAGAGGTCGATTTTCAGTTTTGAACAAACAAAACTCACATTAGAAGAATTGCAAATAGGAGCTATAGACTTTGACAAAACATATTCAAAACCAGTAGAAAAAATATATGCTTAAAATTCAGATTATGGAAAAGAAGAGCTTGATTAATCTTGCCACGATGATAATGTATTTCTGTCCGTTGTCGTGGAGGTCTTTGACGACGTCAGGCAAACCTACGTACGCAGTTTTATCGTAGGTCCAGTCGAGATGTTTATCCATGTAGTCAATGTCATTCCATTGCACTTCCTACAAATTCAATATAAAACAAGATGGTACATATATCAGGGAAACAATCTGTGTTAAACCGTTGTGAAAATATGGTAACTGTTGCGTTAAATTCGGTGAATCAATGGTAACATTTCAAGTACATGATGCATGTAGACGATAGGCCTAAATGGGAACAGTTTAAGTAAATGATGTACGTAGATGAGTATACATTTTCAGAGACGTGTGAGCAACCAACATGAGCCTACGCCTTCATTGGTGCTGCACTACAGAACCTGCATGCAAAGATAGTGACACAATTCATTTCCTACAATTAAAAACCTTCCATGTCATCTAATTTTCTTTCTAAAACTACAGATTTTAAAACAAGTAATCATAGCGAGGAACAAATAAACAAAAAGCGACTCACATATGGAATCCCCAATTTCCTGTTACGAGCGATAACCATCTTCAGCTTTGTCACACTTCCATAGTTGTATCGACACAGATGAAAGCCCAATGCCCAGTAGGCCGGCATCTGCGGTCGACCTATGACCTGCGTGTACTGCTCAACGACCTCTCTAGATGTTGACCCGGTGAAGACATAAAAATCGAGAATGCCCCCAATTGTTCGAAACGTAACGGCTGGATATGGCTGCAAATCGACATCTGTAAATTCAGATAAACAAAGACATGCGTGCAT
Source organism: Lumbricus rubellus (assembly GCA_945859605.1). Lineage (NCBI taxonomy): Eukaryota > Metazoa > Annelida > Clitellata > Crassiclitellata > Lumbricidae > Lumbricus > Lumbricus rubellus. Next base: position 19,014,881 of record OX243827.1, on the reverse strand, counting down.
AAAATGAAAATGTATGTCACATCACTTGATTTTTTGACTGCAAGAAGAGAGTTCAATCTGAAAACCAGGATAGTTTGAATAGTAGCCTAGAGCAACAATGCAAGGGACGACATTGTACATTGTGTGCACGTCACTTATTTTCATTCACACAAACCTACTGCTATAGTAATTAATTATTTAATCAATGATTCCTTGTTAGTTGTAATTGCAATTCTTACCCATAGCATTTCTGTTCTTACCCATAGCATTTCTGTTCCTACCTATAGCATTTCTGTTCATACACATAGCATTTCTGTTCATACACATAGCATTTCTGTTCTTACCCATAGCATTGCTGTTCAGCAGGAAGACTCCATGTGTCTGTCCATCCTCTTCAATGTTCAGATAAAAAGGATGAGAGCCATACAGGTTGCTGTTAAACTGTTCAAATTGAAAAAAGCAACCATTAAAATACCCAGTATAGTAAGTAGGCCAACGTAAGTAAGTAAGTAAGACAGACTAATTACTTTAAAAAGATTATATTGAACTGCCGGCTAAATATCGTTATTTTATAAGCGAATTTTGCAACATTATGATCTTATAAAATTACATATTACCATACATTACAGAAATTTATGGAGAAACCAAGAGCCATAAAACTTAAGCAGTGGAAAGTATGAGGGCAGATAACCTCACAAAAAAAACTCATACCATAAAACTCAAATGTTGAACAAAGAATTTAACTAGCATATTAAAACGAACCATACCGTTGGCGCCAGATCCCTTGCCCACATTGAAAACTGCTGCCAGGACGAAGCATTGTGTAGAAGTGTTGCCTTGCGTCCGCCTAAGCCGTACACCAGATGTGAGCTGAGACTTGATGATATCTGAATGAACTGATCGGCGAATATCAACGGTGCTGAATCAATGGTCGAATCGAACCTAGGAAAATTAAGTGAAAATTAATCAATTGGTGAATACTGCCGGTGCCACATCGAGGGACACGGTGACGCGTTGGTATGTTCGTTCGGTGCGTTGTGACTGGAGGGTCACAGGTTCGAATCCACCTCTAGCCACTGTGAAGGGACCTTGGACAAGTTGCTCGCCGGTAAGTTTTGCCTCCTTTGCTCCAAGGTAAATACAAAAAACTAAGCAATGTTCAAGAAACTTTAAAAAAACACTAAAAATGAAAACTAAATATTAAACAAAAATATCAGCTTCATCAAAATAAACAGGAAAGAAAACCAAAAGCATCTTCCAGTTCTCATATTCCACTATCTGCCTTATTGATCATCTAGTCACAGAAAATCACATGCGAAGTAATTTAATCATCAAATGCGAAACTCAGAAGGAGTCACATGGTTCTGTTAACTGCAACATTAGAATGTACACCAATCAAGCAACAATAAAATGGAAAATACAACTCACAAGACAGCATTATTGGACTTTCTGTAAACCGTGATTCCAAATGGCACTGCCCTGTACTTGACCCCATACTCGGGGTTTGATGCTTTCACTTTTGGCACGGCTGGGGTCTCGACTGGAACCTCGTAGCGCTTTCTAGACGAGTCAGAAATCTGTCAACAATATTATGTTTAGAATACAATCAGTCAAAGGAGAGTAAAATTTCCTAAACACAAATAGAAAAGATGGCAAGACTGACATAATTAGCTCGGTTAAAACACCTTTCATAGCAAAAATCATTCTTCACCCTATCGAAATGCAGAGAACAGGGTTAGTGCTTAGCACCAACATCATCCGCTGCATTTTCATGTTAGCCAAAATTTATACATAATCCCATATGCCTCTTTGATCTTGATCTTCCAGATCTTCTGGACATGAATGAATGAGGAGCGCCATCAATTGATATCCGGTGCTACAGAAGTCACTAATCATTCAATCAAAATAGAAGAAACAACAATAACAATAATAAATAGTTTTGTGAGGTGTTGAAACCACACTACACAGTGTCTAGACACATACACACCCGCAAATAAAACTATGTAATGACTGTGTGTGTGTGTGTGTGTGTGTGTGTGTGTGTGTGTGTGTGTGTGTGTGTGTGTGTGTGTGTGTGTGTGTGTGTGTGTGTGTGTGTGTGTGTGTGTGTGTGTGTGTGTGTGCATGTGTGTATTTGTAGAGGTGTCTGTTCATGTGTGCACGCGCATGCGCGCGTATGTAGTGTGTAGGTATGTGTGTGTGCGTATAGGTGTGTGTGTGTGTGTATGCGAGTGTGTGTGTGCGTGTAGGTAGGTGAGTTTTGTTTGTCTGTGTTTGTTTTTCTGGATGTATGTGATTATGCATTTGCATGTGCGTATATATAATAAAAATTGGCAATAACTAGTACAAAACAGGAAGAAGCTTCAAGCAAGGACATTTCAAGAAGTAATTCCATCCGGGAGTTTTTTTCAACACCTGTCTGCTCAGTTGGACATGTTTATGTCACAAACATCTCAGCAAATGAGGGTCAAATCAGTACTTTGATCTTGATGCTGAGATAAATCATACCTCGAGGCAAATACAAGATGGGGGAGGATCCACTTACGTATGTCTCAAGGGCAGACAATCACATGCTTAGATAAACAAGAAACTTGATATCTTTATGCCTGCAACTTGAATCACAAAAACATGGAATCTGACATTGAACCATCGGCACATGCATCTCAATTTCAGTTCTTATTCAGAACTTGGCCTTATAATATTTATTTGAACTCGTGGTACAGTATGCATGTAGCACAGCAACAGATTTCCTGTGTGATGTCCACACATAATCACACAATAATGTCACATGGAATTACTCATGTACCATGCATACACGGCATTATTAATACATGCACAGAGAATCTTGTGACCAAACCAGTGGTGTAGTGGGGGAGAAAGCGGGGGAACGCCGTTCCCCCACTTTTTCCAGGGATAATGGAATATTAATAATAATATTACTAATAATAATATTATTATAAAGAGCGTTCCCCCACTTCATTTTTTAGGACTACACTACTGGACCAAACACATAAATTCGTTTATGAGCTATTTTAGTCTTGGCCAGTTCAAAATTGCAAGCATCCTTAACTTCTGATTCTGGATTCAACATAGAATAAGAATACAGCACAAGCAATTCTGTGCTTTCAAGTTGCAAAACCTCATCAAAAACGTTCTTTTAGACCTCTGACAAAATAAATTATGGTCTGGCATGAAACAATTATTTAATAATAACAATAATAATAATAATGTTAATAATAATAATCTTCGATTAATTTTAAACTGACACAATGCAGAATATGATCACAACTCACAGTGTGATGGATGATAAAAAATTAATACAGGATTCGAATTGAACTGTCGGGCTAGTGTCGGCATCCTGCAAGGCCACATCCCACAGTTCACCAATGCCATCTGCCAATTGGAAGGCTGAGTGAACCTATATGCTAACTTAGAATAGAATAAAACAAAATAACCACCAACCTTGAAGTGAATGCGTTTATTCGTCTCAAACCAAATGTCCAGCGACAGGGTTTTCACGTCGTTTGGCCAACCAGATGACGTGGAACGAGACAGGGAGGCAGTATAACCGAATTCAGTTTCCCTCCAACGGGTCACATTGTAGCCGGAATACTCTGCGGGATAATAGCAATATGGTACGTCTACATGTTGGCGGACCTTGCTTGCTCCACCTGAGGCTGGCTGCCAACAGCATCCTCGGGAGTTGCAATTGCTGGCCGAGGGAGAGGCATCTGGATGACAGTCGAATCGTTTGTTCTTGTCGGTGATGGTACATGTCTTCGAGTCACAACAACACAATGGAATCAGTGCCAACGAAATGATGGCAAGAGAGGAAAGATAGATCGAAGGCATTGTGCCACCTACAAAATTATTCATATGTACATAAATGTATACATGCAAATAGACGTAGTATTATGTTAGCAAGCTATCCCATCCTGTTTCTGCTCCTGCAATATCCGATGGCAGCCATCACCAATTATTGCATAGCAAGCACCATGCTGTCTCCTCAGCTAAAGAACCCTCAGACTCTTGCCTAAAATATTTTTTAACCTGGTTCTTGGAAATGGAAATGCAAGCCCAGGAGTGCTCAATTTTGCTCATTCATATCTACACACAAAATTTCAAGATTTTACGAAAGTCATTTAATGTGCAAACAGTTTCTGTTTCGTAAAGCGATCAATTTAAATACTAATAAATCTGTTGTTGCCAAGTGAAAGAAAGAACCAGGTCGTACTTACGCCAAGATCTACTCGATCCCGTTTCTGCTAAAGACTAGCGTTGCAAGCATATAAATTATGGAACTATCCCAGTGCTAACAAACGCTACTACCTCAGAGGCAGAAAACTCCGCATTGAATGCTCCTGCAAAATTATGCCTCTTTTGTAGATAAAACTCATATGACTCTCAAATTATTAAAAGCGAACGCACATCAGGGATTTTGTATCGGGGTCAGATTGAAAATAATTAGGCCATGGGATTTCCCACAAAGACTTAAATAAACTGCAGGCAAAACTTTTAATTTTTCAAGCGCTACTCTAACATAACATAACATAACATAACATGGGTTTTAAGTGGTTCAGAAGACACTAGGCCTGTGTTAGAACCACTGCAATATTGACCTGGAACTTTTAATACCCCAATTTTCCTAGGCTCCTTTTAAATGCTGTGACCGTGTCCACCGACACAGTGCTGTCCCCCAATCCGTTCCACATGTCCACAACTCTAGCACTGAAAAATTTCTGCCCTAATGATCCTTTCGGCTTCTTAAATAATTTGTACCTATGTCCCCGAGTTGCTTTGTTAGGTGCTAGAGAACTCTAGAGTAGGCCTACCGGATTACTCACGAGGGCTGCGTGTAACGTAACTCTCGATGCCAAATAAACTAATAAATAATGAAATGATTTCCATATACAAAAATTGCTGTTGAAAATATGTAACACTTCACAATCAACCAATATAATGATATGCTATGATTTTTTAACGATGATTTTTTAAAGCGCGTGATTCATAAGGTCGTTGGATTCACTCTCATACTTCTCTCTTTTGCGTGTGATTTTAGCGAGTAATTTGTTGTCGCCAAATTCAACATTAATCATACCGTAGAAATTACGATTTCGTTGTTGTTTTTTTTAAATTAGGGACCTTGGACTGTGACCAAAAACATTGATACTAATGACATATTTTATTGCCTTGAATTTAACCTTCGGTTATTTGCATAAAGCACGCTCACCCTTCGCACGAGATATCTTCTTACTTACGTTTGTGAGTTAAAAATATTGCGCTACATAAAATAAAATTGGGCAGTTATTCTTACAAATGAGAAGAACCAGCGGAATAAGTTGTCACATTTAAATTTTTATTTTGTCCGGTGAGTGAATATTGTTGCTTTTCGCATAATAACTATAACTAGAGCCAAACATAATTATTGTCCTAGTACATCGGCAACACCGCTTACTTACATGGTTGATTTCATATCTATGATATTGGACCTTACCTTGCAATTGGACTTGACCCTTAACCCCATTCTTTGCACCAGCTGCAGCCTGATTCTGGGCGTATTTTATTCCGATTTGTAATTTTTCATTTTCTATCTTGTTATTTGATCTCCAGGTTGCTGAAATAGCGGAAGATGGAGTTTATTAACGTCATGGAAGGGATTACGTTGGTCGTGACACTTCTGATGTTTTCCACAGGCATGTAGGTGCTACAATGTTCAGATTATATTGTACTAACAGTTAAAACAGCGTAACTAATTACCATAATTATGCCTGATCGAGTAATATAAGCCATTTCAAAGGTCAATGGAGTCACTGCAGTTATTCAGCATTATTTGTGTTTGTTGGCACGCATGTTTGTAGACGTGTACATAGTACATGTATATACTTATTAGGCCGGTGTCACGAAATAAAGTCTCCCCCCGAAACAGAGTCTCCCCCTTGCTGATATAGAGTCTCCGGAGGGAGACTCTGTATCGGAACAAAGTCTCCCCCATTGAAATAGAATCTCCCCCTCTACGATACAAAGTCTCCCCCTACTAAAAACGCCCCCCTATATTTCCGGACTTTAAGTGCGCATTTGCTTAAATAAACGACGTTATATTCATTAGTGGAATTGGACATTGAAATAATAATTAGAATCTTATGAAGTAAGCTAAAAAATTGTACTAATGGGCGTAATATTGTAGCATAGTTACAGACCTAGCAATACGGCATGTCGGGACACTTATGTCGTTAAAGCGCAGCGGAGAGAATAGGCTCAAATAGACTACCCATAGGCCTATATATAGTAATTAATAGTTAGGTGTATACCTATTTATTAATTGGATCCACGGGTAGTATACATAAGTGGCCAGACATACCAGCTACTATGACGATGCTACAATTACGCCCATTAGTATAATACAATTAAGCTTACTCTGTAAGTTAGTATGAGTAGGTTATTAACCCTCGGGCTACCAAGGGGAGGTGGTATCCACCCCCTAGGTTTTTCCCAAATCAAACTTAATTGTTTCGTTTGGAATAAAATTGTGACGTTTTAGGTAGCTGTAGAGGATTCATTTGCACACATTTTGAGCTAAACGGTGTGATAATATACCATACCATTCAAAAGTCATACCCGAAATACCCGAGGCACCAGGGAGGTTGATACCACCCCCTTAGATTATCGGCTGTATCTTATCCGTCATTTAATATGAAGAGACACAAATTATACCATTCTGTAGAGGGAATGTGGGGCTACATTTCTATGCTCACTGAGTTGTCTTTTGACAACCGGAAGTGCTCAACATAAATTAAAATATATATAAAGGTGTTTTATTTTCATGAAATGTTCATGTTTTTCTTATTAAAAATTATTCATAATTTATTTTGTAAGAGAAATAAATTATGTAATTCTATAGAGGGCACCTATGGCTATTTTTTATACTAATTAATTTTACATTTGATGACCGGAAGTGCTCAAAATAAATTTAAAAGTGTGAAAATGTTGGGTTTTTCACAACGCAAACCGATAAGTCTGCGTAAACGTTTTTCAGCAGCTACTACATTTTTTCCCTTTATATTGTAACTAAAACTAATTTACTACTAATTTTTATAGATGAACATTGGACTTTATTATATGTAAACTATTCTTTTATAAACAAATTATGTTAAAAACACACAGCATCTAATATTTTGGTTATGCGAAAGTATACATTTTGTGGAATCGACGGATGCCTACGGGAAAAAATTCATAATTCCGAGGTGCTTTCATATATTTTAAACCTAAATATACCATTTTGTGCAGAAATGAATGCTGAATCCATTGCTTTGTTAAAAGTTACGATATTTCAAACCAAACCCAAAATCTATGGGGTGGTAACCACCACCCCTTGGTAGTCATTGTTACAAAAAGCTTGGTAGCCTGAGGGTTAAAATAATGTTCTCGTCATGGAGCTTCCATTTAACCATCGGGATACCAAAAATGGGTGGTATCCACCCACTAGGTCTTTTCCCAAATAATATTTGTTTCGTTTGGAATTTTTTGACATTTTAGTTATCTATAAAGGGTTCATTTGCACACAGTTTGAGGTAAAATTTGCGATGATACCAGTACCCCATACCTTTCAAAAATTATACCAGATATACCCGATATACCGGGGGTGTGGATACCGCCCCCTTAGATTATCGAATATGCCTTATTCGTTATTTATTTTGAGAAGAAATAAATATTGCCATTCTATAGAGGGAATGTGGGGCTACACTTTCATGCAGAATAATTGTGACGGGGGGGGATGATTTTCCGTCACATGACGGTTTTGGACCTTTTTATTTATTCATATTCTACAGATATTTTTCTTCAAAATACTTTTTACAGAATGAAAATATCTTATTTCTAACTGAAGTTATACTCATTTGAATCTGCAATTTGCTAAATCATTACAATTGAGAAAATCGAGCTTAAAGTTTCGGAACATTTGTGTCGGGTAAGTCCTTAGTAACCATTAATTTATTCTTCTGCAAATTTGCTGGTCCATTCATGGCTATATCCTGTATCGAATACATCAAACGGCATGAAAATCGAACTACTACTTTCAAAACTGTGATAGAAATACAATCTACTGCTGAATTGAATTAATGAAACTAATGCAAACAACGCATCTAACGCGCAGGCGGACAGATCGTCGTTTCATTTTGACCGACCGACGATGTATGAGTCTTAAATAGCCTAACACAAACAAATAATTAACAAGGTCCTTCTAGGTAAGCTCGAATATGATAGCCTACTATACCCCATTCTTGATTTGATTAAATTTATGCAAACATTGTGACTGATGATACAATTGTTCGCGATTTGTTGACTCGGCTAGGAGGCTTATTAGGCTAATGAGCCGCTGGTCAAAGAAATAAGGCTTTGACATCGAAGCGTGAAGGGACCTACGATATAATTGTTCGCGATTTGTTTACTCGACCAGCAGACGTGAATGGAATACGTTGGATCCGATAAACAGAACTGACTTAAATACGAGACTCTTTCAAATCTTATAAAGAATTTTAATTATGTACCCACTTAGACAATAGACCATGCGCACATGTTTACCTATCGTCGGCGGAATCTTTATCGCTTCGCTGAATAAGACCCGTGTTCATCGGACAGTCTTAAGAATTCATTTTCTATGGTAACTCGACCCGGACCACTTTTGGACTACTCTTACGGACAACCCTTTTGACTTGACGCAGCGCTCGTGAATAAGCTGGTGCTCCACACTTGGCTTTCGAATGGCACTTTAGAAGCTTGGAGATAAGGCTACGATTACGAATAGGGCCTGCCTAGGCTATCACTATTTGAACAGTTTAACAGCTTCAAATTTTCACTTTCTATTAGGCTAATGTAAATTAAGCTTAGTGTGAATAATTTTCATACGAATTCTTTCCGAAACAAACGCAAAAATAACGTTTCTCTCCGAAAGTAACTAAAGAAAATGAGCAACATCAACAAGTTGAGAGACCAAGAATTGCTAGCTCGCATGCGCACGATCTAAGGTCAGTGTCGCGATATGTCTCGTAAGCCAATTAGACTCTAAGAAAACTGGGTCGGAGGCGTGGCTTGAATAATAATCATCCTTGTTGTCAGGCAAGCAATAATGAATGCTTAAAACTTTGACCAAAACCTGCTCATTTAAACGGGTGAAACAGCTTTTATGGACCATTCAGTACCATATTGAAGGGAAAATTTTTTACGTGGTAGACACGACTACAAGAAATAGTCCATATGGCGTATAATAGCTCTGTCGTTCGTAGCGAATTTTAACTTTGAAAATAGCTCATGGAGCGATTGATTCAAAGCAACTTTTGACACCACATGCGGTAAAAGTCATTTTTTCAACACTAAGCATTTGAATTCAAAATTTTTAATTGCAGATATTGAAAGTAGACATATTTTAAAATAATAATACACCATAAAACAATTTTCCATGTTTTTGAGAATTCTCGCCTGTTTTGCCTTATATCTCTTTATTTAGTACGCGACATCCGACGGGAAAGGTCCGGGCTCGTCACAATTTGTCATTTGATAAACGGAAGTGTCCAAAATAAATTAAAATATGTAAAAATGGATGAATTGTTCATAAAATTTGCATGTTTTTCAACTATAACGTATTCATAAATTTTTATACAAGAGCAATAAATTATGCCATTCTAGAAAGGGAATGTTGGACTATTCTTCCGTGCTAATTACTTTGTCGTTTATTAACAGGATGTATAAAAAAAATGTTAAATGTGTGAATTTTTTTTATTCCAACGCAAATCCATATTTCTGCGTAAAAGATTATCAGTATAGCTAATGAACTTATATTAGCTGAAACAGATATTGAAGATGCATGCATGCATACATACATACATACATACATACATACATACATACATACATACATACATACATACATACATACATACATACATACATGCATAGGCCTACATACATAGATACATACATACATACACATATGTTCAAAACACACAGAATCTAATATTTTGTTCATGCATAATTACGTTTTAGAAATCGATGGGTCCCCATGTAAAATATGTTGTATAATCTCGAGGTAGAATCATATACATTGTATCTTAAACATAAATTTAACATTTTTGCAGAAATTAATGCTCTATCCATTGGTGTATTGCAAGTTATGATATCTAAAGCGAAACCCAAAACCCAGGTGGGTGGTAACCACCCCTACCCTTTGGTAGTCCATGTCACAAAAGCTTGGTAGCCTGAGGGTTAAGCGATATGTTATAATAGCTTACACAGGAAATAAAGAATGATAAAAATTTAATGATGAATCATCCTTAATTCCATTTTTATCCTTTCGGAGACTTTCACTGCTAGAAATATAGACTACGACCGGTAGCCTACGCTGTTAAAATAATTCCATGTTTTCAAACCCGTAGTTTAGGTCTACGTCACTAGCTGAATAGGCCCAGGTCTACTATAACTTCAATCAGGTATAGGCCTACTTTAGTTGACAGTTGTTAGGACATTGAAGACCTATGGTAAATAGGCCTACATAGGCCTACATTGTTGAGGAAAACAGTGCTTGGTCAGATATAAAGTGGATGGATGAAAAGAATTTGTCATTAAATCAAACCTGGATTGATTAATTATTTGAAGCATTTCGTGATTATATCATGAAAAGAATTCTTGACGAAAAAATTAATAGAAGATGGTAAACAATTATAGATTAAAATTAATAGAAGTTGGATTTATCGAAACAATTGTTGACTAACCAACAATAATAATAAGACCATACATGGCATACACCCTGCTTTGAATGACCTCCACTCCCCTAAGAGCAAAGTTATTGTGTGGGTCTCCGCTTTGTCTACTCGCTGCTTGAAATAGTTTATATTAAAATCTTTTCCCCGGTGTTTATGCACCGAGATCGCCTCTGAATAGTCAATACTGCGAGGAGCGCTCTATAAATGCCCAGATACGAGACGATATTTATTATTCACTAGCTGTACCCAGCCACGCTTTGCTGTGGCAAAAAAGACTTCCCTACCCCTCCCCTTCCCCCTACCCTCCCCCCTCCCCCTCCCTCTCCCCTCCCCTCCCCCTCCGCGATGGCCACGCGGATCACGCCATAAAACGCTTGAGCAAGAAGGCCGTAAATGCGAAGGCCGTAAATGCGAAGGCCGTAATGAAATGCGCTAAAGAAATTTACGGAACAAACATGCCTGAATTGGTATGCAAGGCTTATTGACGGACGTAGGCTGTGTGTTGAAAACGGCGGAATTTGCAAAGTTGCTTTTTTAGCTTAAAAGATTGCGCTTTTTCCCAAAAATCATTCTCACAACCCGGCCGTGTTGGAACTAAACGTTTTGGTGAAGTTTCCAAAGCAATCAATGAAAAAAGTTCGGAGATCTTGCGTCAGGTGCCAAACGCGGTTACATTTTTATATATATAGATGATTATTGTCAGTAGGCCCTATTTTTTTTATTTTGCGGTAATCCATTCATACTATCATTTTTTAAAGTTATTATTGTGATTTCGCTTAAAGTTTTCTTAAACATTGTGCTTAACCCAACCTCCGTTAAGCGAGAATGTCAAAAGCAATGGAGCCGTGATATATAGCGGTGAAAGAGCGTCTTAATTTTGCGGTAATAATTGCCACATCGAATTTTAAAATATCCGTATCTCGGATATTAAAGTGAATTTTGAGTTGAGAACAGTCGCGTTGACCTACAAATTCGCAAGAAAACGTTCTGCAAATTGTTTCAAAAGAATATTCAAACAGACGGACAAATTTTCAGACATATTTTGGTATAGATAATTACGATGCGACTGTATCAAATCGCGCGTTGAAATAAAGTCTCCCCGGGGGAGACTTTGTTTCGGCAGGGGATGAAATATTCTCTCCCCCCGGAGACTTTATTTCAGAATAAAGTCTCCGGGGGGCGAATCTATTCTGAAACAGATCCTCCGGGGGGAGAATCTGTTTCGAAATAGAGTCTCCGGGGGGAGACTTTTAGGGGGGAGACTCTGTCACGCGACACCGGCCCTTAGCATACAGCCAAAAAATAAAAATCGTAAAATTTTGTCTGGCACCCTTTCAATCCATGCCAATTATAGAAATAACATTATGTTGAAAAGGATTTTGGAATTGCAAAACATTTAGGGGTGCCCCTCGAGCGCCGAAATTTATTCTTTAATACAAATTTGATGTATTTGAATCATACAATTTCAACCAAACTATATTCAACACACTGTCACTCAGAATTTCACAGAGATGACTCAAATACACTCTAGTGATGCAACAATGCCAATGAAACAAGTGTTTACTGTTCAATTATAATTCAGTTATTGTTCACTGTTCAGCTGGTCACAGAAGTAAATGATCAGTGCAGGACAATAAAATGCAGGAATCACTGCTTTCTACTAATTTGACACGAGATTTCTTTTCGTACAGTCAGGGAACTGTTGTCGATGTTCACTGATAACCTGCAGGAGAAATTGAAGCTGATCCTCATCTTTTGTTAGCTTTTTATTTAAGTCCTGGGTGAGTGCCACACCTCGTTCAGCTCTATCATTGACGACAGCCAACCCTTTGAGTAGGCTACTGCTTGTGCTTCTCGAAATGCTTCATGCACTTCCCAAAGAGCAGGATCTTTGGAAAGCATCATCTCAGATAGTCCATGCAGACCAAGCACCTGGAATAGTTTCTTGGAGTTGGTTATACAGAATTGTTCCAGACCGCTGGTGCCAAGAAATGCATCTGACTTCACACTGAGTCGTTAAGGCGGATGATCTGGGGCTACTTCTTCCATGGCAGCAATCATTAGCTTCTTGGAGTCATTGGATACCCTTGAATCAAAAAGAGCAAGCCCAATAAGCTCTTCAGACAAATACCAGAGATGAAGCCCTAGCTTCTTGCTTGTAGCAGAAGAAATTGTAGTAGGCCCTATGTGGATATGTGAGAAGGCTTGCCATGAGAGTGAAGTCATTCAGAGGAGCCTCTACAGCAATTGGCGCAGTTATCCAGGCTTTCATGTAGACAACAACTGAAAAGATGGCAATAATATTTATCACGAATGCTGCGTTCTTCTGCAGCAGTCTTCTTGAACTGAGCACGAAAAAGCCACATCTTTATGGTATAGATGACTTTTGCCATCCATTGTGTCTGGTGCATAGCGCCAGGTATTCGAAACCGAATTCCACGAGAAGGAACACCTCCAAGAAAGACAACCGAGAGCTCAAGAAATTCCCTGTAATCGTCTCGTGGCTGTGCAGTTGCTAAATGTCTATGAGCAAGCTCCAAGATATCAGAACGGTGTGGGGCCACCAATGATTCCACCAAAAGATCTGACGAGGCTACCTTGAATTTGTCGCTTTCAATGAACTTCCAGTGGTCTTGAAACCTCTTGAAAAGAAGAACATCAGGTCCAGTAGAAGTTCCAATGGACGTTTTTTCGAATGCAGCCCCAACAATTAGTTCCATGACATGGTGTCGACATGCCAGGAAAAGGAGATCTTTATTCAATTCTTGCTCTATTAGGAAACATGCACCTGAGCGATGACCTGTTTTGCTGGCGGTGGTGTCAAAGCACAAAGCAACAAGCTGATCTTGAACATTCCACGCTCTAAAACACTGGACGACTGCAGATGCTTGAGCTGAGCCTATTCCTGAGGATAGTTTTGGAATGCCCAGTAACTGTTGAATTCTTACACCTGAGATCAGAACTGGAAGACGGTCAACATGTTCGCGTTGTTCGCGTAATGTCAAATCTTCCAGAAACTGGCCGTCCCAATGAACGGTTAAATGAACTAAGGCGGAAAATTCGGATCGAAGGCTGTTTGATTTGGTGGTTCTGTTGCTCGTCTTGGCTCGTTGAATGGAATTTCGGTTATATTTAAAGTCTTGACGTCACAGCCAAGGCTGGAAGTCACTTCGCTAAGAACGAATGTAGCATTTCTTGATGAAATCTTTGTTCTGTCCAAAGTCGATGTCAGACCAGGAGACAGAATATTGATTCTGGCTCGTTTGGGCGCAGCTGCTTCATTTTTACTTGTGTTAGTGCCGCAGGTTTTGTTTTCGTTACATCCAGCTCACGTGATTTTATAAGTAGGCCTAAGTAAGTACTAAATATTAAAATTAATGTTGATGCGTTTCAAACATTAGTAGGTCGACAGAATGTATTAAAGCACTGAAAATTTCAGTTTGCGATTCATATTATAATTTGGAGGTTTAATCGTACATTATTGAAACTTGAGAGCTCGGGGGGCACACCTAAATATTTCCCTATTGCAAAGATTTTTTGCACAAATTATTTTCTTCATAATTGAAACAGATTGGAGGGGTGCCAGTTGATTATTTTTAACTTTCATTTTTAAGGGCCGGCCTAATACTTATGAATATATTCAGACAAAAATGCACCACTGAGCAAGGTCCTAACCAAATGATGATTAAGTTAGGTAACATTATCCTACAGCCACATCAATTCCTCAGGGTTGTGGTCCATGATGGTGGGGCAATTCGCCCGAAGGACAACAGTGACAGCAGTCAAACATTTACAAGGCTTGGTGACTTTTCATGGACTGGGATTCGAACCCTGAGCACAAAGTTGAAGGCATCTGCAATGGCAATCTGCTGCTGCAAAAGCCTTTGTCTTTTAATTCAGGTTTTTCTTCGAAGATGATTGAGAAATGTGCGTAGTTACAGCTTATAGGATATCGTGACAATTCGGGAGGCTAATTCCCTTGCTGCTCAATCATCAGTCAGCAATCATTTAGATAATTTCACTCAACAGAGTCTGCCTTCAAAATTAATGCATTCTTTTTGACACTTTTGGGGCTTGTGATCTGGGCATGTGCAAATTTGTGCTGTTTCAAGGTGAGCACAGCTTTCGAACAACAATGAATTTGAAGGCACAGCACTTCAAATGAATGGCATTGGCACTGTGTTGGGTCGGAAGCACTTCTGATGGGTCTCTCATGTAGTGGCGCTATATAAATTCACAATTTCAATAAATTTTTGCAAGGAATAAATTACAAGTATCTAGATGGTGGCTGTTGAAATGTTGATTGAATTATTTAGCATTAATTGTAACGTTGATTGAACTTTCTTTGCATGGTTGTAGCATTCCGTGTCGTCAAATGTACAACACAAACTCGACGAAAAATGTCCCATATCACATGTTTTTGTTGAGTGCACTCGGGTGAGATGCTTCAAGCTAATCCATTCATCCATTCATTCATTCATTCATCCATCCTTTCATTCATCTATTCATTCAGGAATTTATTTAGCACTTCTTCACTGGAACTACCAAGATGCACTTCTAACTCCAGCGCTGCCAAACTTTACAGTTTTTATTTAGTTAAGGACATCTGACACATGTTTAGTTACCCAGTCACCAGTTGAAGAGATAAGACTTTTGATATGATCCATAGGTTTGACAGTCAATGGGAATGATGTGGGTTTTAGGCTTTTCCTGAACGTAGAAAATTTGCCTTATTTGAGAAACCCTGTAGTTGATTTCTGTCCTCGGTCACTGCCCATAAGACGGATTTTTTTAAAACAAGGCAATGCTGTGTCATGAGATTCAGTAATATGTTTGTACAGTATCATATTTTTTATTGTTGAAATTCTTTGACTAGTGAATTGCAAGTCATCTTGACAACAACGTTTTTTAAGCATTATCTCTTACTTTTTCATGGAGGACATAAATATTTATTCAATGTTTGATATTGATTGATTCATTGTCTTGATTGATTGATAGATTCATTGTATTGATTTATTGATTCATTGTATTGATTGATTCATTGTTTGTTTGTATGTGCACTTGTTATAGCGCCCCTTCAAGCTATCTCTACTCAGAGGCGCTCCCGATGCAGAGCGGACACTGCATCGGAGTTTCACACCGAAGCGCTGAGCAATTGTAAGTGAAGGACTTGCCCAAGGTCCTTACGCGGGGAGGTGGATTCGAACCTCGGACCTTCCGGCTCCAAGGCAACGACGCCACCACTAGACCACCGCGCCCCACATTGTATTGATTCATTGTATTGATTGATTCATTGTATTGATTGATTCATTGTATTGATTGATTCATGGTATTGATTGATCGATTCATTGTATTGATTTATTGATTCACTGTATTGATTGATTCATTGATTCATTCATTCATTGAAAAATATTGATTTATTGATTCATTGATTGATCGGTTTCTATTTAAAGAATAGGCTTGTGTGCTGAATGTGTGATTGATTTACCTGTCTGTTTCTTTGTTTGTTTCACAGTTGTCTAGGAATGTTCCATTATGGAATCTTGGTTGGAAATTCAATCCTAATCTTTCTGAACGGTGTCGGTGCTATCCTTCAGACGATCTACACATTCCTCTACCTGTTCGTTGTTAAATCAAAGGTACTTATTCACTTGATTGATTGATTGATTGATTGGTTTATTGACCGATTGGTTGATTGATTGACCGACTGACTATTGATTGACTCATTCATTCATTGAATTATTGGCTGATTGACTGATTGATTGATTGAGTCATTCATTGAATGATTTATTGATTGATGGATTAATTGATTGATTAACTGGGTTAATAATAATGGGTCGCTGAATGAATACAAGACCTGTGTCATTTTAAATTCATTTCTTTAAATGTGCTGGGGTAAATTGTGACATTTTTAGAATGACTTCTGAGTCTGGAACAGTTTAATAGATAAAAGTCATAATTATGCCGTCTGATGATTAAAACCGGTAATTCTGCAATGTCTCTAGCGTTGTAGTTCACTTAAATTTATCTTCTATTTTACCAGGAGAAGCCACTTACATTCCTCCTGATGGCCGTTCTCTATGAAATCGCATTGTACACGTACATTTTCAATTACCAAGAGCACACCGCAGAGCGAGCCGACACGCTAGGAACATGCAGCAGTCTTCTGACAATGTTCCTCATGCTCTTACCAGCTTTCGAAGTGGTACGTGACACTTTTATCAATCATTCAACGAATGAATGAATTGATGAATGAATGAATGGTTATGGTGCTATTCAGTGTAATAGCACCATAACCGTAAATTTGAATGATAATAAAGTATGGTTGCTTCAAAGTGAAGTTCTATTGTTTCCCTGCTATTGGGTAGAAGTATCAGTCTTGACCCTTTGAACCCGGAGCTCTCGTAATGCTATGGATAACGGGCCGGAAAACCGGGTTCAAAGGGTTAAGGTATGCACTGCCAGTGCGTAGCCTGCGGGAAGATGAGCAGGCCGGAGAGGACTGAGCGTGGCTATTAGTGGTTGGAAAATGTCGGACTTCAGGAAACATCACAGTTGAATTATCAAAGCAATATTTGCTACAAAAAATCGTCTATGGTACCATTAAAATTAAAATTTGTTGCTTCATTGTGTTTAAAACATATACATATCACGTTATATCAGAAACTAAAAATAAAAAAATGAGTTTTTATCATTACCCAACTCTCGTTTTGCTAAGAAATTCCTAGTTTGTAGTCTTATTTTTCATTAATTTAGATTGTTTAAAAAAATTGAAATTTGTTAAATTTTACGATCTCATTTTTATCGTTATCTCTGTCTCATGTATGGCGATGTAAGCCTGGTTTTGGTCAGATGTGTCACATAATTATGCTGGTAAATTTTTCTAGATAGACAACATCAGGAACAAGAATGCCAATGGAATGCCACCAGTTATGCTCATCGGTGGCATTATTTGCTCATCGAGTTGGCTCACATACGGAATGATGTTGCACGATCCAAACATTTATGTAAGTTGATCATGTTAGTCTCGAACCGAACTGTTGTTCTGCAAAGAAATTCTTAGATTACATTCTTATTTTTTCATAAACTTAAATTGTTTGAAAAGTTCTTAAATTTTTATGATCAGTCTGGTGGTAGTTTTGTTTTTTTGCCCTTCAGCAGCTATGAGTTTATGTTTTAGTATACACAGGGCTGAAAGTGCTTTGGAAAAGTTGCCGGGTCTGACTTTGGTGGACGTGCCCACGCAGTTGAGCCAAAAAATTTATCACGACTCATTTGCCCAAAATTTCTGAAAATTTTACCTTTTTTGTTGTCTGCCCTAAGTTTTCAAAACCCTGTCCCAATTTTACTCAATATTTCGTCGTTCGTGTAGATTTTTTTGGTGCATTCATGTGTTAAACATGTGACTCGGCTGAGAACCGGCAACAGCAGGTCGCAAAAATCAATGCTGGGCTGCAGACCCGGCTCACTTTCAGCCCTGAGTATACAGCAGATGTTGTATGGACCTTCCATACAATTAAGAATTGTCAGGAAGTAGCATTAAAAATAATAATTGGATTGAATTAAAACAAACTGTGTGAAGCAACTGTGCAATACATCTTGTTAGCCGTATTCACAGGGATTTTAAGTGGTGCTGATGGTACTGAATATATATATATAATTTTATATATATATAATACTTATATGCTGTGCATCAGTGTGACAATGAAATGCTGTTTGATTTTAGGCACCAAACATTCCTGGAATATTCATATCGGCCGTGAAGCTGTATCTGATCTTCTTATACGGTGACGAGCAACCAGACAAGAAGACCAACTGAAGAAGAACACTTAGGTTGACGTGTAACACCAGCTGAATAACGCTTAGGTTGACGTGTCTATTTATTTATGATGCATTAACCAGGTTGCATAATTTTTCGACCTCGAACTTAGACACACTAGGTTTTTTAGGGTTTTGACTGCAGATTGATCCTTTCATTTGTTAATACACTGCTGTTCATTGCCATGTTAAATGTTCTACAGGCATGTGGTTTAGATGTTATAATATATTACCCGGTGCAGTGAATTGCATGCGTAATATTTACGTGCATGTTATAGGTGATTTTCTGAAAACGGTGTTGACTATTTTTCTTTGTGCTTTCCTGATTAAAAAGCTATTCCATGACGAGTGTTGTTTATTTTCGTGTGTTTGTCATTGTTGTCTGTGTTGCTATTGTTTAACAGCTTCATTGTATAGAAACTAAAAAAAAACAATAATTCCTAGAGAGCCAGTGATCGAGATGTACAATGGTCCAACAACTGCAAACTTCACTTGACCATGTTTGTCTAGTTCAGTATTTTCCAAAAGTGTGTTTTTGCTGAACACTTTGGGTTTGTGAGGGGAAAGACAAGGGTTCCGTAAAGAAAATTGGTTAAGGTTTTGAATGCCGAGAATCTGGTTCTGATATGGAAACAAAGGTTTCCTTGGAAGACTTCCTAAAATAATTTATAATCTGTATAAAACTGCAACTACCCTGATAAGTGTTAAACAAACCTGTAGGTTTGTCTGCTTTGCAAACGCCTACATGTATGCATAATGCCATAATATGTTTGTTATAAGGCAGAGAATTTTAGCAATTTGTCGATATATCGCAAGGTTTCTGAGCTTAGGCTATACGTATCTTCTAGATCAGTGAAATGGCCATCCAAACAGCATGTGCTGTGGGAAGAGATTGAAATGTAGCTTATTTGCTTTCTCTATTAGAGTCTCACTTTAGAAATATTTTAATACAGTGCATTACAACTGTTTGGGTAGCCTATGTTATGTTATCTGGCATCAGGGTGCTGTTGAAAGTTGAAACCAAACAACTACATTTTGCTAATTCATTAGGCCTACATCTGACTGATAGGGAGCCAGTGAATTAAAAATTCCAAGTCTGTCACATAGACAGTTTTCAGTCAGCAGCAAACCTCACAAATGTAACTTATAAATGAGGAAATTTAAGATAAATTTAACTTAATAATAATAATTATAATGATACATGCATTTAGCTAAAGTTACAACCAAATTAAGGACAATAGAATCCTTGGTTACAACTTCTGAACATGTGTTGTCACACACAGACACACAAACAGTGAACTGAACTGAAAATATTTAGCCTGTGCAATCAGTGACCCAGAAATGGTTGTGCAGAACATAAATCACCTGCGTGCACAGGGGCCGTCCATAAAGTATGTCACGCTATTTTTGACCATTTTTGTCCCCCCCCCCCCCTGTCACAAAGTGTCACACATGGCCTGACCCCCCCCCCCCCCAAAGTACGTCACACTTTCGAACAAATGTTTTTACTTAACTGTCACCTCATTCAAACTTAATCTAAAACACACTTTAATAACTATAATATATAAACTGTATTAATTTTTATATAAAATTTCCACTTAGAAGAACTTAGTATCACATTATTAAAATGACTTTAACAGTAGTATCGTATTATTGTCAACAGTAATCTGTTGTCACAGTTATTCATTGCAGCAGTAACTCAATGTAGATTGAATTTGAATAAAAAAATTGCAAAATTACCTCTGAATACTCAGAATTTTGTATTAAAATTACTATTTCTATCGGTAAAAATTAAATTCCGAATTTCGGTATATTATAAAACGGACTTAAAATTGACCATTAATATAAATGTGCCTCAAATGTCACTATTACTGTAATATATCGGAAGTCACCGTGCGCATGCGCAAGAAATTATTTATCGTGAACAACGCATTCCGGAGATACGCATTTAATACAATCATGCTCAGTATTTCGACATAAAACTAATTCAAATGTTTCAATTTTTTTTATTTTTTGGACATTACTTTTAATAGTAGAAATATAAATTAAAATTAATTAAAATAAATAAAAATAAAAATAAATGTGTGACGTCACACATGACCTGACCCCCCCCCTCCCCCCTGTCACAAACTGTCACACATGGCCTGACCCCCCCCCCCCCCCCTCCAGCGTGACATACTTTATGGACGGCCCCACACTGCCTGACATTCAATTACCAGTAAGCAAATAAAAAATTAAATAAATATTTCCTGCTGAGGATGCATCTCTTCAGGCATTTTGCTGCTGTCGTAGACATTTTTGCCAGAAAAACGATAAATCGACCTGGTGCAGTAGCCTACAGAGCTGGGCGCTTTTCAGAGGTAAAGCTGATGGTCGTGAATTCGTAATAGTAAAATCTTAATTACCAACTAAGCTAATTGACGAGCGATGCCGCTGCATCGTGTCTAAAGGACTCAAGATAATTATGGGCACCGACATTCCAAGTTCGGTTGCCAGAGAATCCAGCGAGGAGCCTATCAGAGCACAAAGTATGACACGCATGCCACCTAGTTTCGTAGTTTTTAGTCTTTTTACACGTTATTTGACGTTATCACAACAGTCACAAGGTAACACAAAACATGCCCTTAAATGTATGTTTCTCCTCATTATGTCAAAAGCATTTCCATTTCAGACTTTTCAGTATATTTCACTGTACACAACGGATAAGCGCTATACAATTCGCTCATTTATTTATGCGCAATATTTTATTATGGCTGTCCATACTTATTTGCGTAAATTGCGCCATTTTGAAATGCTGAACATACGGCAAGTCAACAATAAATAACAATAATACTTTTATTGGCTTATAAATAATATTATTGTACGCGACTTTATTTTACGCAAAAGGCGTAGAGATGTGTTTGATGTCTGGCAATAGTGACCTACGCCATACATCACGGATTCTCTATTGTATAATAATAATAATGGCGTAGGTCACTATCAATGCGTGCACCTCTCCAGAGCGGTAAAATTACGGTAATGTGTGTATGTATGTACTTTCAGACAGCATGCTAAAACTTCGGTCTGGCGTTTGTCCAGCATTGACTCCAAGCACCTACCAGAAACTGATCTCGGCAGAGGTGCAGACTGTTGTGCAGTTCCTTGCTCACGATCTTGACCAACTGTCGGCAAAGATACACGTGCCCTTTAGAGATCTTTTATCAATCAAGCGGTTCTTTCTTGCACAGCATTCTTCAATACCAGTGAATGCGTTGCAGCTGTACGAAAACATTCTCTCCTCAACATGCATTCTCCCAACTGGATGCGCTGGACTGGACAGGATCCTCGAAGGAGGCCTCTACACCGGAGAGATCACAGAGCTCGTCGGCGCCAGCTCAAGTGGAAAGACGCAAATCTGTCTCAGCACCGTTAAAACCGTCTCGTCAGATCTCGAGAAGAACGTCGTCTATTTTGACACGGGAGGTCAGTTTGACACCACAAGACTAGCCGACATGATGAGCGCAGTGGGACAGCCAGGACTGAACGATCCCGCTCAACGTGCAGCGCTCCAGAGAATTAGACGCGTGCAAGTCTTCGACATTTTCAGTCTCTTCGCCGAACTCGAGATGCTTAAGAACGCTATCGAAAGAGGCGACGATGTTTTCTACAAGTCTCTCAAACTCGTCGTGTTTGACAGCCTCGGCACTTTAATGGCACCCTTGTCGTTCAAAGCCGACAGTTCAAACAACGGTCTCCTGGTGAATATGATGCGCTTGATAAAATCACTGGCAGTTGAATTCGTGCTCAGCACTCTGGTAACGAACAATGCCGTTCATACAGAGCACATCTGGAAGGCAGCAAATAATCCTGGACAGCTCTTGTCGCACATGTCAGACACAAGACTTGAGATTCTGCACGATCAGGACTTTACCCAAGTCAAGGCGAGCGCTCTGGCTGCGACAAACGATTACCATAGGACGGTGAAACTGACAAAAAGCTGCAGACAGCCGACTGGTTTGAGTGTTCAGATTTGCGTTACAGATTCTAGCGTAGAATCAGTTGCAGAGTAAATATCATGGTTATCATGTGTATATACATGGTACTGATGTACTGTAGATTTCTCTATCAAGCAACAGACCTTGTCAAATATACTGTAATTAATTCTGGTTTTAGGTCAGTTAAATTTTACTGTACTGGGAATGGTTGTTGAAAGTGGCCTTACCTGTAGGTAAAAATGTGGTAACAAAATTGACAGTCTTGTTGCTAATGCTTCAGCCCCTGTTTGGGTCTCTAATGTTTGAATCGCAGTATAGGATTCTCAGTCAATATTCAGCCATCTACTAAAAATGAAATTAAACACAGATGATTTGTGCTACAGCAGAAAGGTCTTTCAACTCACACATGATGGTGTACTTTTAAATTGGTGTGTGGGGTCAATGCATAATTAGTTTTAATTACGTAATGCTCGAGGGTGGGTGGGAGGAGCTGAACGTTACATAACGCCTTTACCAATATAGAATGAAACTTTAGACATGATGTGATCCAAAAACCGAAGTGGGCCTATATAATCCAAAGATCCAGGAGCAATCACAAGATTGTCCATGTCAACATAATTATCTGTTCTCCCATTTGTGGAAACCGGAAACAGCTGTTCGAATTCTTTGGATCGTCAACAGTTTACCCAAAGGTAAAATGTGGTAGGTCTATTTCTCCTTGGATTCCCATCGCAGAACCTCTTTTTTTCCTTAGTGGACACGAATTTCAAACATTTTAAATTGGTGCTCAACAATAACTAACAATATTTGTTTAATGATTAGCCCAATTGAAGTGCTCAGACTATTCATTTTTGCTTTGATTAAATGTTCAGCACTCAGCAGTGTGTAAAATTTTACTCTTGATATAAAACTTTAAAATAGCATTTCAAATATGACTGTCATCTATATAAATCAAGCATTCTGTAGCCTATATTAAGCCTAGCCTACTGTCAACTTATAATTCACATAGTTATACGATTTTTTAAAACTAATTACATAATGCTGGAGTGGGTGGGTGAAAGGAAACATTACGAAGAGTTACAGTACGAGTGGGTGGATAAAAAATGGCCTTTTCAGCGTTACATAATAATTTATGCAATGACCCCGGCCGGTTTCTATTTCGTACACTTCTAGAAATAATGACAAGTGATATAAATGTGGATGGATTTGATTAACATGTGAACTGCACTTGCTCATCAACCATGAAAGTATCGCTCAGCTGTTCAATATAAATGTATTGCTACTTCCTGGCAATTATTCTTAATTATATGGATGGCACACAAAAATCCACACATGATGGGGGCGGGGGTACTTTTTAAATTGGTTCATCATAAATTCGCAATTACCTTGTGTGTTATATTCAGTACATTTCCAGAAATAACGATGAGTGACAATGTGGATGGACTTGGCTGACATGTGAACTGCACTAATGAAAGTAACGCTCAGCTGTTCAATGCATTGCTATTCTTCTGCACCACACACATCCTACTAACGCACAGTCGTATGTAATATTAACTGTGATACACACGAGATGGTTATTATCGCTTGTAGCGTAGATGCACAGACAAAACATTTGGCAAAATACAAAAGATAATCGCTAGAACTATTAAACACGATTTCGATCCTCAAAAAGATGCCGTGTAACATCTTAATTAGTCAGCATCTTCAATTTAAGTTAATATATCAACTTCAGTTCAAATGCAAATACGTGTATAACTTGACGTATGAAACCAATTCGTGTTTACTCTTTGCACTACGGTTCGTAAAACTGTCAAGATTCCATGGTAGCATGTCTGAAATATAGCATTCAGAAAGGTATCTTCCAGCGAATGACAGATTCACGAAATCAGCTATGCTGCTTTTCAGAGTATATATGAATGTTTGAACTATTCGTTCACTGTCCGACTAGACGTCTGCTTGCCTGGATGGTTGAAATTCCTGTCAACAAAAAAAGACGATGTGTGCAAGCTCAACCTTTGTGATCGCAAGTTCAATCAAATAAATCTGTGCACAAAGCATGAATAGCTATCAGCCATAGATTTTTTGTTCACAACCTGCGAGTTCTAGAGTCTACCAGTCCTGTGTCATTCAGGTATGAACTTCAGAGTCATGGGCGTCCGCAGCGGGGCGCAAGTGCGCCCCCCCCCCTGGATTTTTCGCATAGTTGCACATAAATTTAGATTATTTGGTTGTGATTGTTACAACACGATTTTCAATGTGATTATCGATTCGTTCTACAAGTTGGACCTACATGTATATAATCTTTATTTGGGCGCATAATGTATAGGTAGGCTATTGGATTCTCTAGTCGTAATATGGAAATTCAAACTGTCACCCATTAAATTTAGACCATGTGACAATTATTTAAAAGTTTGCACCCCCCTAGAAAAATTCCTGCGGACGCCCATGTTCAGAGTTGCTCGATATATCCAAGGCTGTACTGGCAAATTAGAGGTGAGTACACGTAGTCTACTCACTAATTGAGTCACTATAGTAGCCGCATATGCAGAAAGTAGAAAAAATGTCATTTGACCACTCTTCATACTCGGTCTGACTTCTACTATTCGGCTGATTGCCAAATAGCTATTTGGCCTTCTATTCAGCCTCAAAGCAAATACGAAGTGAATGTTCGGTACAGCCCCAGAAGTCATTAAGGTAGATTAGAAACACCTACACATAACTCATTACCTGAATGTTTAGCGCAGTCTTAGACCCCACGTCACCAGTTTCTAATAGAGATTTCGGATCAGCTTTTCCGCCTGGCGCCTGATTTTCCGCTGACGCTGTTTTACTGGTCCCTGAGGAGGTGGCTGGATCTGACGTCTTTTGTCGTTTAGGCAGATCTGATTTCAGCTTCTGATCATCTTCAGATTTCCTCTTGGAAATTGGAAAAGAACACAATTAGACATCTTGCATGTGCAATTCATTTATATTTGGTGCATAGTGCATACACATTGTAACATTTAAGAGACTAAGCAGTTGTGTAATGTAAGTAAGTAAGTAAGTATATTCTTTATTAATCCAACTGCATAACCGCACTTTGGTTTACATAAAATTAGGCATCATAAAGCATTCTTATTAAAAACGTTTTTCTCATTAAGTTGTTTGCCCGTGGGACAATTCGGTCATGTGGTCTGGGGCACACTTAAAGTTTTAAAACAGTTGAAGTCTCAAGAAATTGTTAAGCCTCTGCATTACATGATGAGCATTGAGCACTTCATGTAGTATTGTAGTATGTTACACATTTGGTAACAACCAACACCTCAATTTCTCTTTTACGCATGGCTCTACGGCTTTTAAAATGCTTTCAACAATAACGATGATTGAGGACGAAAAGAGTCCAGTTATAATCCAGGTTTTTAACAAACTGTCAACATTAATGAACCTCATACTTGAACTCTAAATGCAGAAGCAAGGTATTTATAGAGCAAAACTGAAGTCAATGAATCAATCAGATGTAAGAAATGATTGGACAAGTCAAAATTAACAGCAGGTAGTCAGTCACCAAATGGAAAGTCCAGGACAGAAATCTTCTGTTTCAATGTTACTTTTCAAAGCTCCAATCAAGCACCACATTTTTCACAAGTGTTCCGCCCATGAGACAATCTATCACAGCCCAAAACAAACTCAAGAAAAAGTTTCATCCACTTATTTCTTAGTAAGATTCGAACTTACCTTTTTTCGAACTAAGTGTGAAATATTGTTGACTGGCTGCACAGAAGACTAAAACAGAAAAATATCAACAGAATAATTTTTTTATCAGCCTGGAACAGTACAGTCAACTAAGATGAGCAACAAGTACCTTCATCGCTTGTACGCATTGCACAAATGTTCTGAGTAGCCTACCTTGAAGAGGCGCTATATAAATTTCCGAAATAAATGTTAGGAAGTGACTTCTACAGACTGGTGCTAGTTCTACTACGATGGCACCATGTTTGACTGTGGTGCAATGTATGATTGTTTCAAAACGCATGTGGCAATAAATTAATAAGTGTTGAAAATCAGTTAATTAGAGACATAAAACTAAGGTAAAAAAAGTCGCAACGATAGACACTGAAGAATCTCATGCTCACTACCAACTGAAAACATTTAAAAACTCTATTTACGTATGAAAGCTCTACTGCTAAATTGACTTCCACTGATGTGTCAAATTCTCTACAAATGTTCTGCAAGTCTTGTTTCAAGTGTTATCTGTTAATGCCCAGTGCAGTACTATGGTCAGGGCCGGATTTACATGTAATCCAACTAAGCAACTGCTTAGGGCCTCCGGAATCTGGCTACAAAATCGAACTAAAGACAAAAATTCAGTGGCTATAAATTATAAGCCACTGATTTTTTTCTTTAGTTCACGATTGATTATAGCTCATAATCGATCATTTTATCTAACTTTTCTAGGAATTGATGCGGTTAAAAAACATGGATCGCTGGCACAATATGCAATATACTTAGATATAGCAATATGCATTTTATCTGTTTTTATCCTTAAGTGGGGCCTCATAATTGAAATCGCTTAGGGCCTCACTCTGTTCAAATCCGTATCATAGTCTATGTTACTTCAGAAGTCCAGACACTAATGAAGAGAAATTTCAACTAAACAGAAACCACGTGGCATAGAAAATAATAGACACTATGAAACAGTCAGTACGAAACAGAATAAGCCATACACCACTGAATATTATATGCAGACAGGAAATAAAGTATAAACTAGACATTTCTCTAGACACCTACAGTCGTCGGAAGGACTTTAAAGACGTTGGACGTAGATGCTGCATCGCCACTTCCATCTGGTATCTGGCTGCTCGTGCTGGTGCCAACGGGGCCGGGTGGCGTCAAGCTCTCTCGCATCATGACCTTAACTTTATCGGCTTCACCCTGCTCGTCTCGTACATCGTCGATCTGTCACATGTGGCAACACGTTACAATTTAATCAATTACAAAGATGTTTATGGACACTTCCACAGTCATGTCAGAGCAACAAAGTTAATATGAAATTTAGAAACTTAGACGCTTCTACAATCTACAGTCATGTCAGAGCAACAAAGTTAATATGAAATTTAGAAACTTAGACGCTTCTACAATCTACAGTCATGTCAGAGCAACAAAGTTAATATGAAATTTAGAAACTTAGACGCTTCTACAATCTACAGTCATGTCAGAGCAACAAAGTTAATATGAAATTTAGAAACTTAGACGCTTCTACAATCTACAGTCATGTCAGAGCAACAAAGTTAATATGAAATTTAGAAACTTAGACGCTTCTACAATCTACAGTCATGTCAGAGCAACAAAGTTAATATGAAATTTAGAAACTTAGACGCTTCTACAATCTACAGTCATGTCAGAGCAACAAAGTTAATATGAAATTTAGAAACTTAGACGCTTCTACAATCTACAGTCATGTCAGAGCAACAAAGTTAATATGAAATTTAGAAACTTAGACGCTTCTACAATCTACAGTCATGTCAGAGCAACAAAGTTAATATGAAATTTAGAAACTTAGACGCTTCTACAATCTACAGTCATGTCAGAGCAACAAAGTTGATATGAAATTTAGAAACTGATGTGGTTCAGAATTCTTCCCCCAATAGTACGAATTTCCCCAGACATTTTTCTCATGCCAAAGAGCTTTGCCCCCACTGTCTAAACCTGCAGATCACACCCAACTCATAGACAAAACACTTTCTCTTTCTGTTCGCTTTACGATTCTGTCAGGCAGTTTCTCCTTCCTTCTCTTTCTCAAAACCTGCTTCTTCTCGTTGGGCCTTGCACACTGGCAACACTTCTGAATGGTTCTGGCATACAATGGGCAATTGACCCGAACACCCAACTAGAGGTGCTTTATAAAATGCTATGAAAACATTTATGAACATTATTTGGAAAAACGGGGTCAGAATTTGTTTAAGCTACTAGTTTTTACTGGCTTCCATTGCATTGTACTGTAATTAGTTGTCATGATTGTATAACCAGAATTGAACGTTAAAAAAAATACAATACAAAACATTGTACAAGAGGAAGGAAGCCAAGTTTACCTTTGCCGCTATGTCAGGCAACAACTCTCGTAGTTCTTCGATCTCCTTCTGAGCGAGTTCCAGCGGCGTGTAGAACCCGTCTCCGTTTTCCACCGGGTCCGGTGGAATCTCTCCGGTTACAATCCTAACCAGTCGATCGATCTTGGACTGGATGACTGCGATGGCACTGCGGTAATACTCAACAGCCGAGTCGTAGTGACGGCAGTACGTGCAAGCCAGGCCAAGCTGGTAGAGTGTTTCGGCGAGGCGTCTGTCCTCGGGAACCAGGATCTCTTTCTGTATCTGCAGACACTGTGTTAGGTCACTGATGGCCTGGTCGTATTGTTCTACAATGAATACAAGAAAACATTCTCTTCCAGATACGTTAACAGTTTTATGGCGGGTCTTACAGGTTTGATTGGCCTTACAGTTTATCATTCATTTATTCCGAGAATTTATATATAGCGCCTCGTCAAGAGACCTACTACTCTCAGTTATGGCTTAGGTTCAACAATCAACATGCTATTAAAAAGAGATCAACATTTTATTCGTTCAGGATTTGAGCTTCACTGAGCTACTTGCAACAACCAAAGTTTCAGTTCATTTAAAAGGGGTGTTTGATAGTGTAGTGGCTAGCATGTGTGCTTATATACATTACACTACAATACAAAATGCACTCGTTCAAGCCTCTCATTAAGTGCTGCTGCTGCTTTAGATTGATCACCAGCATCACCTGTTTCCATGCCGATCTCTCCCAGCCTCAGATAAGTCTCCGCCAATTTCAGCTTCATCTCATTGCGATCGTGTCTACAAGCGAAAACAATTTCAACCATAATATAAATAAACGACTAATTGGACAAATTTAGTTTTTTATTCATAATTGCAAAACTGAGGTAAATTGCAAAACACAGGATATGAATGTAGCGACCAACTCATAGTGATTAGAAATGCATGAATCATCTCTATAATTTAAAAAAATTATTAAACAATTAATTCGATTTTCGGCGCAAACAGTAAAAAGGATAATCGTTTCAAACCAATAATCGGATTTTTTATAATTATTTAACATCCCTAACCTACATATGTATAAATATATATACATGTATAAATAAATATATACATATAGTCATACATGCACTTGTACATAGTTTGCATACTGCTACTCACTATACATTTAATGCCAAGCAGTGACAACAGTAGCACACCTTCTACCAACCTTTTATAAATGAGTTTTGACAATTCCAGCATTTCCCATGCAAGCTGTAAGTTCGATATATCGTCAGTATCCTATGATTGCAAAAAAACGAAAGAAAAGTTACTAATATCCTAATTCACACTATCTGGTGTTGTAATTAAGCAACCACATTGTGTCAGTGCCTAATACACTTCAATAGATGGTTGAAAAGCAACATACAGATCCAAAACTCACTAGCCCCATAAGATTTATTCAGCCTTCCCCTCACTAACTGTAAAACGAGCAGTGGGACAGATGGACACCTTGCAGGCTGCCATAAAGTTCGATTCAACTTAAGTCAACTTGTTACCATCTGTCACTACAATGTAATGTAATCTTACTGTATGCTTCCCAACTTTAAATTAATAAACGAATATTTTTTGTTACTATTATAAAAACTCGAAGAAGGCAAACCTCGGATTTCGACGTTCCAGGTACTGCAGCAGACGAATTCTCCCCCGCAGCTGATGATGCGGGGATCTTACCACCCTCTTCCACATTGGATCCAGCATCTCCATCGCCAACCAGATCTTTGTCGTTTTTTGAACTACTCGCCACTTCTTTTGAACCGCTCACATCCTCCGCCTTTGCAGGACTCGGTATTTTCGCTCCACCAGTTGCCTTCGTCCCATTTATGTTCTCGTCATCTGGCTTTGTCGTGGTTTCATCCGTTGTCTCCTTAGCCTCCTCTTCCTCCAGATCCTCTGACATCACGCCATCCTCCATTTCATCCTCCGCTCCATTGTCTTCTATTCAGACAAAAGATATTTTAAAAATTTATTCGTTGCACTCGTTCTGTGCTTGAAGTCTGAACAACATGAGAGTCCGAACAACTTGTCCATGGATTAAGATCGTGTCTATGCTGCAGGTTCAAACCCTCAATCGTCGGTCAACAGATCGAGCATGCAACCGGACAGACCATTGTTCTCAGGATAGAACATAGAGGGTGCCACCCTTGCACGGGTCTATGATTTTGAGAAGCCTACTTCCCTGATAGAGAGTGAAATGAAAAGAGGATCCTACTTATTTTCTGCTCTGATACAAGTAAATTGCAATTACCTGGTACATCATATGTTCATATTCGCTAATGTCAAGTATAATATGTGTATTAAATACAGATAATCATATCATCGTAGAGAGCTTGCACTGATTCATTAATTACAAAAATTATTTAATGTGTGGACATTTTCCATCTGATGTCTCCCATCCTCCCCTCCTCGCCCCCTCCCCCTCCTCCTCCGCTCCTTTCCTCCCTCACATCGTCCCTTCCTCAGAGCGGATAGAGCCCAAGCTTTGCACTATATGTATATAATATACATAAACACGTATCTAGTGCCTTAAATTAACGTCATGAAGGTGTTTAGGCCTGATTGTGCTACAGAGTACAAAGGATGACAAATAACTTTATCCACCGCAGATTCACGTATTCACGTATAGATCTGTATTTGCTGAATAAATCAAATCACGCAATGAAAGCGCAACAAGTTACATAAAAATTACGATAAATACCGTTTTTGCTACACACTACACAGACATAGTCTAGGGACTGCAAATTGTATACATATGACTATAATATAAGCTAATAAATATAAGTATACAAGTCAATAAATTTATGTTTTGAACCAGTAGAAACATATTACTTTTCTAAGGACACCTAAATGCAAAAATAAAAAACAAAAAATTCTTATTCTACGCACAAAAAACTGGAAATCAAAACAGAACAAACAACAAACAGAACTGTCACTTTGAAAAATCACTTGTACAAAATTGAGACATCAAACATAACACTTAACAATGAACTGCACTGGCTTCCCACACACTCTTACCAAACAAAAGTGTTAAGATGCCCCCTTTCCTTAGTGGCTCCACAATACAAAGTCAACATTAGATTAATTATTAACCAAGCACTTAAACTACAACTTACCAGTGCAAGATTCATCTAAGGTCAAGTGTTCTAACAAGTGCCAGCCTACAGCGTACGATTGGCATACTCAGCACAGAAATTTTTTTAAACATACATGTATACGATAAGTTAATTTTGCAATGGCTTCAGCCTAGCCATGCCATCCTCAAACTCAGAATCTAATTCAAAATTGCGCCAATGAATAATGATCATGGGCTCGGGTACAAACCGTACATCAATCAATCAATGCCCAGTGCATTCATAACTACAATTTCAAAGTCCTTACATTAAATTAGAAAAAGTGAATACCAAGTCTATGAAATAAAAATGGAGACATTGTTTTTTTTAATATGGTTAAGAATAATAGAACAAAATAAGAGGCAACACATAATACAAAACTGAGATTGTGAAAGTATATAAGAAAAGAACAATGCAGAGCAAAATGGTTTAAAATATATGCTTGCAATACAGAAAAAAGTGCATAATACAGAATTAAAATGATTAAAGAGTACGACAAAGAACTTAAATGGTTAATGATTACAACATGAATAAGAACCTCACCTATAAACTAGCCATAACTATTGGTATGAAGTGTTAGCGACTTCATTTTGTATTATTCATTCATTCAAGAATTTATATAGTACCTCTTCAAGGGGACAACTCAGAAGTGCTCCCAACGCTAGAGTTGAATAAAAAAAATGCTTCAGTAAGAGCTCCAGGAATCAGATGCCGCCCCTGTGAGAGCCCATTCCAGACCACTGGGCCAATCACTGAAAAGACTCGATTCTGCATAGTTGCAGTTCGTGTGATTGGAAACAACAGTGCCCCCTTCTGTGCAGGACGAAGGGGCAGCGGCGGGTGGAGCAATGGAGCTCTTGCAGGTAGTTTGAGGCAACATCAAGTTGACATTGCTGAACCAGAGCAGCCAATGATGGCAGGTGTCCCTTACTTTCTGATTTCCTCACATTGGTGTCGGGTCAACGTAATTATAATAGCTGAGTACACTCGATGGAGGGGAGGGGGTCAGACGGGGCCAAAATTTTGAAATATATTTCTGCTCAGCAACTATAAATAAATACTCACCAGTGACACTATTCTGCTCATCGCTTGAATCGTCTGCTGAACTTTCCGACTCTTCTGATTCGGCTAAAAATTTACAATTAAAAACTCGTTTTACGCAAATCATATTTCACACTCAGATGTAGGGATGTTACACGAAAATTGGAAATCCAGTTATCGGTAATGAAAATCTGTCTTTACTGTTTCAAAACTGATAATCAAATTAAAATTTGTAGAGAAACGCTTACATAGCTGTTAAACTAAATCCAGGCAGCAGCATAGGTTTATCTCAATGAGAGTAACAGAATGAAATAAAGCAGCACAGGGTCAAAGGCTACATTTCTTTAGGAGGGCTCTGATTGAGTTTTTGAGAGAGTATGTTGAGAATGAACTTCTATATAAGACAGGAGCAATGAAATGCAGATACGTGGAATGAAATGTTCATGTCCAATTGTCCATAGGCAGCAAGAAACAATTTCAACTAAAGGAAATTAAGCACTGTTGTCTTATCTACTCGTCATTGTTACGGCTGTTAGATGTGCATTTATTATCCAACTCCGCAGTACGCATACATGTGCTATACTTTTCAATCTTCACATGCTCATGCACATTAATGCAGGCTCTACTGACAAACTCTACCACAGCTTGTGACAACAAAAGTCAATGCTCAATTAAAAAATCTCCTCGAAGATGAAATTTACAAGCAGGAACGTCTAGACCGAACTGTTAATGTAGCTACAATCTGCATTATAATTCCGCTACTCATGTTCAGATATATATGACAACTTAGGCGGTTACTGTGGAGACAACGGTTTACCTCCTGGAATGGCATCTCCCAACACTCCACTCTCCAGTCGTGACAGTTCTAACAGAGCTTTTCCATACCATAGGTAAGCATCTGCACATTCATCGGCCAATTCACCATACTCCACTCCACTAAAACACAATCAGAATATAACAATTAATAACAAGCAACATAAAACCATTTGAGGACTTAAAATCCTCTTTGAACATTGACAGCAGCGTGTTATCGACCAAGCCAAATTTTTTAAATAGACTAAAAACTTCATAAAAGTTCTATACCATAACATGAATACAAACATAACACAATTCAGAACATAAAAATTATGATTAGAAAAGTTCTAAATCATCTAGATACAGTAACCTTGTTTCAAGCATGCTCTTAGATGATTTTTGGTACGGCTGTCAAGAACAGGTTTGTACAAAATTATTCTGGTGTGTTCTAAAAACAATCTGCTGAACTGTTTCGTAATGTCATTCCAAAGTTTTAACTTCAAACCAAACATGCTCACAAGAGCAGAGTGCCTGAAATTTATTTATTTATTAGGAGCACTTATATAGCGCCCCTTAAAGACTAACTACTCAGAACACTCTCAACCCAACCCCAGCTAAATACAATAGTCTTAAGGCAAGAGAAGAATATGGTGGAGTGAACCCTGGGTACTAGGCAAAGTGCCACAGGAAGCCCATTCCCAGTGACCAAGAAAGTATGTCATTGCCATGTAGAAAAAAATCATCAAGATAAGAGTCGTACAGTATTCGACA
Organism: Lumbricus rubellus; assembly: GCA_945859605.1. Lineage (NCBI taxonomy): Eukaryota > Metazoa > Annelida > Clitellata > Crassiclitellata > Lumbricidae > Lumbricus > Lumbricus rubellus. The sequence continues at coordinate 18,980,550 of OX243827.1, read as the reverse complement.
TGCTTCCTGCAGTTGAGTGACAGCCTGGCTGATTTCGCCACAGAGTATATTTCGTTTTCCATGAGCAAGGAGGTTGACTGCTTCAATCACGTCTTTATTGATGCTCCTAGAAGAATCAACGCAAAAACAAATGGTGACAATTATTGTTAACTGAAACGATACTGATAATTACAAGATATATAAAATAACCAAAGCAAGGTTATTTAGTTACATGGAACAAAGTACACATTATGCGAAGTGTATTGTGGCAGAGAAGGGACATTGAATAGAAAGAATCTGTCTACTATTACGTGAACTTCATGCTTTCGAAAGTTTGTAGGCCCTACTGTGCATGGACAATTATTTCTTGTTTTTTTGTTTGTGTAGGTTTCCGCACAGAAGTAATACTTTTCATAAAATTCCGTGGCGAAGACCATTGAGCATGAGCAACTGTAATGGCGCTATAACAGGGACGTCAACAATTTGCTACTTGCCATTCGGTTAGGCGTTGTAAGGGTCGTTTAGGTCAAAGTTTGGGCTAGTATTGTCATAGGAAACCATGTTGTTAAAAAATTACAACAAAGAAATGATTTCTTTACGCGATGGTGGCGGAATTTTCTCCCGCTGAAGCATTGTTGGTAAACACGCACACTGAGTCACCGTACTCCAAACAATATGGCTGCCAACGAATGCCGTAAAATTAGAACGCGACCGATCGACGACATCGCAACATGTATCTCAACATGCAAAGCGTGAGGGTCGGTTAGGGCTCAGGTTAGGCGCCGTGAGGGTCGGTTAGGGTTAGTTTTAGGGTTTAGTGCAGTCATTCTGCTGAAATTGAAGCGTCCTTTAATTTTCGCGGAAATATTAGGCCGCATGTCGGGCCGCTCTGTTATGCACGCATCTACGGTGGCCATATTGTTTGGAGTACGGTGACTCAGTGTGCGTGTTTACCGCATTGTTTTAAACGGTGATCGGTCGCAGGCCATCCAAAGTTTTTTCTTATCACATTAACAGTCAGAGAAAATAGATCATTCAACTAGATAACTTGTAAACGCTGTTGTCTGTTGTCATTTAGCAGCAATTAATGCAACACAAATTTTGTGCGAAATGCATGAGCGCTTGCCTTGTCGAGTGCAAACAGAGACACCGCCAAACACACATGCAGAAAACTGAAACTTAGATAGGCCTAATCAACGCTTAAAATGTTAATTTTAAAATTAGAAAATAACAAAACATTTTACTTATTTTCAGCAGCCTTTCCGGGATCTTCCGACATTTCTTATTCTAACTATTTGCACAACAAAGTCTAAAATCTTAAAACCAAAACACAAAACAACGATATATCAAAGAGTCAACACTGTTCAATGACGTTTACACGCACAGCGCCACTCTGTTTGATTTGATTTGATTTGATTATTTATTGCACATATACATCAAACAGAATAATCACAATTTGACATTGTGGGTAGGGTCCCTTTTCCCTCCCCACTCGGCGTTACGCGTTTCAGCGATCGACCGGCATATACTCGTTCTCTGTCCCCCATACATCTTGATTCCCCTAGAGGAGGGGGACTAGATGAGACTCATATAGTTTCGTTTAGAATTAATGTTTGTGCCTTAATTGGGCTCCAAAATTTCTTAAAACGGTCCTTTGTCCTGCCACTTATTGGCCAGCACAGCCTGGAAAGGTATGGGGCATCCTGGCACTAAGTCTTCCTCTGGAAAGGTAAGGAGCGTCCATGCAGGCACTTCTTTTCCCGCACTTTAAGCACTGGGCCCAAATAGGCTACAGATGGAACAGTCGAGTTGAGCCGGGTATGCAATGTATCCCAATAATAATTATATGAACTGATCTATGTGGGTCAATTTTGCTGAAACCTGACCTACAGCACAGTATAGCATAATAGCAGGCTACGTTGATGACTGCAGGGTGCTACGCCTCATGACGTACAGGCCCAAGATTCTTCCACCACGTGTAATGATCTTAGTAGCTAACAGGCCTTAGGCCTAACAATAAGAGGAAGGTGCCTCAGAGGCGTCATTATGTCTCTATAGTTCAAATGACGAGCATGCAGAAGCCGCGTACCCGTTGATCTGATTCTTGTTGTTGGCTGAATACATAAATAAATAAATAAATAAACAGTCTGAATAGACTGTCGGCTGCATGCTTGGTCTGCTTGGCGCCTACACACACACACACACACACACACACACACACACACACACACACACACACACACACACACCCACACACACACACACACACACACACACACACACTCACACTCACACACACACACACACACACAGCGTTATTTATACACTATAGTTATTCTATAGCATGTATAGGCCTACGATATGGGTTCACCAGCTGACTTGGTGCATATAAAGCGACGCGTTTGTTTCCATGACAACAGACGTCTAAACGTGATGTATATAATTAGCACACAGCAATAGTCATTGGACCGGACGGGCTGAATGAATGATGCAGAAATGTCGTTTCTTCATTGGTCGATATAATTTATTCAGGCTGCTTGGATAGGCATCATCTATAGGCTATAGTCGCATAGTATTATTAGTCCTCTGCATCAGTGGCTGCATAATTATTATGGTCCAATGCTTACATCACAGGGCCTATACTCTCGCTGTCGTCCTGTATTGAATGTGGTTACCCCTCCCGGGCCTCCCCACTCCACTCCACCCCACCCCGGCAGCTGTACCTTGTATCTTCACCGTACTTCGCGCGATATAATTATATCCAATAGTTCCTTAGTATAAGCTTAGTTTGTGCTAGACAGTTTTAGAGTAGAACGTGTAACGTAAAGCCCAAGATTAGCCTGCTACTATTGAAGTGCGGCTATGTAATTATATGGATTTGGACGCTCGATCATAATGACGTCAGCGATGTATGACGTCCGACGTAGGATATATACAATCGAGTTCGTTTCTTGACTATGGACGACACTAAAAGGTAGGCCTTAAATAGTGTTCTTCGTTGTATATTATACGCGGTAAACATTTTGCGATGCTCGCTCCATAATACACGATTTCACGTAGGCGTACACACACACGCGCGCGCACACACACACACGCGCGCACACACACACGCGCGCGCACACACACACACGCGCGCGCGTAATTTGTAAACACACACACACACACACACTGCTTCCGGGTCGCTTAATTGTGGGATTTGTGGGTCTCCGACCGGCGACCATGGCACAGACACACGCACGCACACACACACGCACACACCGCAGGCACCCACACAGTGCAGTGGTGGCACCACCATAGCTCGCGTCAGGTCATTTTGACCTCTAGTCCTCTATACCTTTTGAAATTTTTACTTGTCTAGCCTATATGACATGTCAAAAACTGATTTAGAAGCATGTTTTTTACATTAAATTTCTTCGACCAGCTGAATAATAACTCTCATGCTGAACTTGTGTAAGCTTATTGCCTAAACCTAGCTGATGATATGCCTATTGCCTATAGACCTGGTGCTTGTTCCTGTTCCTGTTCCCTCCTCTTGATCCGAGTGTCGACCGCATCGTGCACGATGTTCCTCCAATTAACGCTTTCTGTCCTCCGTAAAGTCTTATCTTTTCCTCCAATGTCAATCCAGTCCATTCATTTATGTTAGCCTACCTATCAGTCCTACCTATATCAAGGTGTGCATGATGGATTGATCTTGCCTATCTAGGCTATAGACCTGCTGCAGGTGCCGCTAATGACTAGTATAGGCTACAGCTCACTGTGTAGCGGAGACCCGCAGTTAAATGGCCCGAGGTCTTATAGTGCACATCGTGACTGCAAGCAGACTCGTTCGATCGGCCAACGTGCGGTAATGTAGGGCTGTAGGCTACGACTTCTCCTCGTGGATGATGTAGGCCTATAGGGCCTTATAAGCATAATAATTATTTTCTGTCATAAACACAGGTGCGAAAAATCAATTCCAAACAAACCGCTGGCTACAAGTAACAAGCAAAGCGCTCCTGAACAAGCTGGTGCTGATTAATAGCCTATTATTGCGTTTAGTTTTAGAGTAGGCTATAGCGCTTTAATTAAGCATTGCAAAGGAGTTTACGATTAAGAATGCGATATAGTTAAACAGGAATTTTTTACACGTTAACCTATCTGAATAATATTGTATTGTATTAACTATTTCCCGCCGGATGGGGTCACCCGTGACCCCATTAACAGCATAGGTATCAAAATAATTCCGGCTGGAATGAGGTAAAACATTTATAAAGCGCCTCTACTATGGTGAACCATTCAGAGGCGCTCCCAGTGCGCAAGTACACGAAAGAAGAAATAAGTTTTGAGGAAAGGAAATGAGGAAGAGGGATTACCAGTTAGAAGTTGAGACCGAGTAGATGGAGACAGAGTATTCCAGAGAGAGGGGCCAATTGATGTAAAGGATCGGGACTGAGCCATGGCCGTTCTAGTAGAAGGAACTAAAAGATCAAATCTATTTGAACATTAGGCTATAATAGTACGGCACCGATGGCCAACTTCTTTTTTTTAAATTTTCGTTTAATAATTCAATCTGACAAACCGCAGAATAATTACAAGTACAGGTTATACGAAATATGGCCCCACTATATAGCACGACAAGCAGGTCGGCTTTACAGCAGTGGGTTCGGTAGCTAAACACCAATGGCCTAAGTGCTAGATCACTCCTGGTTCGGCCAAGCCAGAAGGGGGAAGGGCTATCTTATTTTAAGCAGAGCCCGAGTCAAGCACTCAAGCAACACAACAGCAAAGCGCCAATGGCAGCGAACAAGTTATACCCTGTGTGAGGCTCGAACCCGGGTCTCACGAATGACTCTCAGTTTAACGTCCATGGTGGATGGATCCGATTTGACCAGGCTCTGTGACCACAGAGGCCGTTACCCTGGACAAAAATTTGCTCGGCATATTATAGCATTTATGAGCAAGGTACTACTAGTACTAGACCAGTAAATTTAAGTCTAAGTAAGTTTAATTAACGTCCAGAGCTCTCTTAAGATGTTTAATAGGTTGCGTTTGCATTCCCTAGGTGGCGCTCGTTAGATGTAAGTCTGTAAGAGTAGCCACCTACCGAAATCAAAATAAGTATGGTAAAAAAATAATTGCATGTCAAGTGTACATAGGTGTGCCGAGATTTCCGGAGATTTGGCTGCCATTGGCTTTGGAAACGAAACCAGAACAATATTTGAGATTGTACCGATTTCCTTCCAACAGCTGCTGAATCGAATGCTTAGTCTTGTGCCATTCGGCCAGAAAATTTCTGACAACCTTTTTTTAGTCATTCGACAGAAATTTTCTCAAAAAGATGCTAATTAAGTTGCTTGCTTTAAAATCTGATGAGCTTTTTATAGGCCTATAGCCTTTCTCATGAACTTACGGAAATACATAATTATAGGCCTATATGTAGCCTTTTTAAGGTATTCTTCAAACTGCACAACCCAATTCATTCCATTCCTCCGTGGTAAATTACCCCCGAATCGGATGACAGTAGGCCCTACAGTGGCCTCTTTTAAAAACTGTTTTTCACTGCACAAGATCGCTTTTACAACGGCACAAATTCATTTGCAGCTGCACAATTTTAGTAGGCTACAACTGCACGTTAAAAAGCTCTGCGGGCCTAGCTATCATATAGCCTACCTCAGGCTACCTGTAGACAATTCAATGCGCTGTGGGCAGGAAACAAAGAACCTTCAGCATTAGGCTAATTAGCCTAGAGGCTGGTTACCTGATAATATGTTGGTATTTGGCAGATATAGCCTATGGGTAAAATAGATGGCTGAACAGTGGTCAAGCCGTGCTGCAATGAAGACATGGACAAGAACTATATAGTGGATATAACAATATTGCAGTCGTTATAACGAATTCCATTGTAACAGTATGCAGCACACGCAGTTGATAAGGAATTTCTAAAGGACTGGCAATACTATGGCCAAGCTAGCTCCCACAATGCATCGCTTTGCCCACAATGCATCGCTTTGCCGACCTTGCATCCATATCGATATCTAGTTATAATTGCTCATTGGTCTGCCTTAGTATTTTTCAGCTGCAGTGGTACAGAGGCCTGTGAGGGCTCGATCCATATAATTGACGTTACATCACGTACACGTGTTACAGTAGACTATGCATGTCGGGACAGTTGAAGCTTTTCGTATATAATAATTTAATCTCTGTACGTGCCATATGTTAAAAGATCAATCGCAGGAAATTAAACTTATTGACTGCTTTGTTCAATAAGGATTTGTGAAACAATACGTCGCCCACGATTTCGATTTATCGGTATGTCATGCATTTTATATTCTGTAATTGTTACAGTCTTCCTACAATATAGGCTACATGGCCTAAATAACGAATCTGTTCAAATTCTCGGCTTGGGCCTACATGTAGACGAAGGTCTGCAGCAGCCCGTTGGCCTATTTGTGTAGCCTATAGCAGCTGACAGAAAGCATACACGAAAAAACCTATTGACTACTGTATGAAGATTTTGAGCCTACAGGACTGGTGGGTTTTATAGAGCCTAGACTATATACCAATGTTTGTGTGTAGACCCCAGAATGAGAATTGCCGTGGTGTTTGGGGATTTCAGCCCACGTACACTCTTTCTTAGAATCCCATAGTAAAGTCCGTTTTTCACACACCAATTCCAAGTGGATCATGCATGGTCCAACCCGTTATTTTTCCAAATTCTCACACTGGTAGACCTTAGGCCTATTTACCTACTGTAAGTTCAAGGTCTTACAGGTAGGCATATGCTTTGATACAATTAATGATATAAAGTATATTCGCATGGTTTGCACTGTTATGTTAGTAGGCCTACTAAAACCCGTTGTCTGCCTATATAAGTTTATGTGTTGGAAAACTGCTTCGCGCATATAATTAGCCTAATTATCGGATTTAGCAACGGTTACCATTGAGGTGGCCATTGAGGTTACCATTGAGGTTACCATTGAGGTTACCATTGAGGTTACCATTGATGTGGCACTGTGGCAGATGCGACAGCTATGTACGCCCACCATCTAGCTTTTGTACTATAGACAGTGACACGTTGCATTGCATAATATGATCTAATAGGCCTGTTATAATAGGCTAATTATAATTCTGTCGGCCGTCTGTATTTTATCAAGTACTGTACAGCCTAAGGGTATAAATCTTCGACCAAAATTATCAATATATAGGATCATATATTTAGGCCTACACGGCACGCATTGGCCTATTATAGGCTACATACGAGGCTAGCTGTCTAGGCAAAGCTTATATAGGCCTAGGTCTAATGCAGGTTTAAAGTCTATTTGCCTGAAGGGCTAGGTAAATGTTGCAATGGGCTTTAATTCTAGCCTAGGCCTATTTAGGCATTAGCGTAGCCTACTCATTTCCTATGTGTGTAGGCCTATGCGTAATATACGTGCACATAGGCCTATGTGCATAATATATTAATATGCACACATGTAAAAAGGCTATCAATATATGGATCATGCATGGGTGGAGACTTAGGGGGAACAAAGAGACGGTCCTCTCAATGTTTGTGGCGGGGGACCGTCCATGCATTCGTCCCCCAATTTCCCCCCAAATACTTAAGTGTTAGCTAGGACATGCAAATGGTCAATTGGTGAATATATAGCCTATAGGCCTACAGGTAACGTTACAAGAAGAGATTTCCGACCAAATTAGTAATTACTAAAAAAGGTCATCAGATATATTTTGGCAGGGAAATATTGTATGTTTGCAGGAAATTTCTGCCAATTAAATGAATAAAAAAAGGTCGTCGGAAATTTCGTTGATAAAAAATTAATTTTGTCGGTCGGCGACTCAGCCGTCCGCCGAAAGTGTCGCGCCTCGATCGGCGATTGTCCTTTGTCCGCTCTTTTGATCGTCCCACCCAACTTCTAGACCAAGTCTCCGCCTGTAATTATATGATATTATGGGCATATGTGATGTATTTATATACACATGTGCATATAATTATATAATCATGTGTTTTGTGTATTTAGGGAGCGTGTGTGTGTGTGTGTGTGTGTGTGTGTTTGTATGTTTTTGCGTGTGTGTGAGTGTGTGGGTGGGTGGGTGTGGCACTGTGGGATTGTGGGTGGGTGTACAATTTTGCACATAGGATGATTACTTCATGCACGCATAGGGCTGCAATTAACGTTGAGAAATATAAATTTATGCATACTTCGGATTTAAAAGCACGTGCAGCATAGGCCTATACAACCACGTGAGAACATTTGCAGGCCTTAAAGTGTCTGAGCCATTAATTGCGTTACAAATCACATTGACATGACATATTGTATTGATGGAGAATGTCAAGTGTAAAGGCATATATATGTTCGTATATATATATATAAATTATATATATATACACTGTGTCCCAATAAATCGAGACCCCTTTTTATAATGTGAATAAAACAGGCAAATCTTAATCGATTTTCAAAATTTTAAAACTGTTTTTATTCTGAGATAATTATCTTACATTGATTCAAATATGAAGTTTCTGGCATGAATATTGACGTCACAATTACGTCATTTGCATCAGAGAATTCATATGTTCAGTACCGAACACAACTTTTTCGGTACTTAACATTGGAATTCTCTGATGCAAATGACGTAATTGTGACGTCAATATTCATGCCAGAAACTTCATATTTGAATCAATGTAAGATAATTATCTCAGGATAAAAACAGTTTTAAAATTTTGAAAATCGATTAAGATTTGCCTGTTTTATTCACATTATAAAAAGGGGTCTCGATTTATTGGGACACAGTGTATATATAATTTATATATATACGAGCACGCGAGAGCGATTGTAGGCCTACGTGATTTGTTTGACCTTGAAGAGATTTCTATTCTCGAGGTCGGAGGCCCCAATATATAGGCTTATATGAAAACACAATAATTATTATTATAGCCTTATTTACATAGGCCTATCTATAGACTACATCGTAGATATTAACAGTTACAGTATTATGTTACTTATTCAACTCCAAATTAAGCCACGCGCATGCAGGACAGCCTATTCACGAGCGTTGGTTTGTCCAGATCGAGCGCTGCAATTGATTGTCCTGTAGGCTGTAGGCTATAGCCTAATAATATATATGTTATTGATCTGCCGGTGCACGCACGAGTTGGCTAGGCCTACGCATATGTGCCCTAAATAACAGTACCGTACGTATAGGCCTATACATATATGCTATATATGCAGCTATGTTACAGAAACTCCGCCACCGCAGCCGGCCTTTGGCAGTGCCAGTCCCAATCCTGGTTAAAAGAAGAGGGCGAAACTATAATTATGACAGTGCAGATTAATTTAGCCTAGACAATTTGTGCAGACAATTAATATAGCCTGCATGATTGTAGCTTGCCTCCAAAGAATGGCACTCGTCTGCAAAGTGATCAGAGAGAATCGATATAGTATTAACCTATAAAATAGGCTACTATTATGGCCTCTGAAAAGTAGGCAACTAATTAATTTACAGGCCTTTCCAAACGCTTGAAGACTTAATTTGTATAGCATATAGCTACATGTTGCAGTGGTTTATATTAAAACCCTTTCGTGTCCGAATTATTTATTGAGCAGGAAAAAATATTTGAAATGTTTTTTGAAGAGATATGACCAATATGTTGTGCCACAAAATTTTTTTAGTAATTAGGCATTGCCTAATTAAAATTAATTAGTGTTGCCATTTGGCAACAATGGGAATGCATGGAAAAGTGTTCATATGGCAACAGTGATAGAGTAAGTGTCAAGTAACATAAGAAACCTAAAAATGACTGCATACTGCATGTCCAGGTCTAGGACATTACCCCCCCGGCCCATTATCCCCTTCGATTCCCCCCACCCGTCATTACCTCGACTATTACCCCCCCTCCCTAGGACATTGCCCCTCTGCCATTGCCCTCCCGTCTGTTTACATTTAGGTCCGGTGTATGTATGCATGTAATTATGTATGTATGTATGTATGTAAGTATGTATGAATGTATGTATGTATGTATGAATGTGCAAATGTATGTATATATATATACTTATGCACGTATATGTTTGTGTATGTATGTGATCTATATAGCTATGATTGTATGTATATAATCCTGCATGTAATCTTATGTATATTTGTATGTACAAATGTGTAGAATGTATGTATACATGTATGTATATGTTTCTACATACGTACATACATATACATACATACATACATACATACATACATACATACATACATACATACATACATACATACATACATACATACATACATACATACATACATACATACGTACGTACGTACGTACGTACGTACGTACGTCATAGATGTAGCAAATAGTGCGTCAAATTCTGTTTAAAAAGTTTACGTAAGAAAATAATAACTTTAATTAGCTGTGTTGCCATATGGAAACATGGGACACGAAAGAGTTAATGTGTATTATTAATGTTCTGAGACGTGCCAATTTCCTGCATGGCAGCCATGCACGTAGGCCTACTGCGATGTAGGCTAAAGTGTTTTTGAATTGGAACTTATGGTCGTAGCCGATAGGCCTATCATAGTCAAGAGGCTTATTAGTTGGACCTATAGACCTAAATTAAGTGTTAGGCGATTGTGTAAACAAGATCTGTCAGTAATTTTAGTAGCTTTAACTATATATAGCCTTCGTTATAGGCCTACTTAATTAGGCCTAAGCCTAGGCACGTGGTGTGACGTCCAAATTGCCTCTGCAATCTTAATTACACTTCTTATCAAAAGAAAATAAGACCAGAAATAGGCCTAGGTCTTATCTTTGGCTTAATGAGAGGGACTAGGCGTAGGCTAGTCAATCTCAAAATTTTCAGCAAATTAAAGATCTTTGAGCCTTCGCCGAATGGGCAGGAATGGCCTACTCTAAGATCTTTATTGTCTTCAGTGTTTACAGTAAAGTTAAATTGGGTCATGGACCCAGGAATTCACAGACACCGAGGGATTAAACAAATGGTTGATAGGTGATTGATACTGGGGAACATGAAATTGTTTAGGCCTATATTTATACTCCAGTGTAATTTTTCGTGCTGTTGCGCTAGTAGATCTTTTATTTTGAGGCTTAATATATAGGCAGTGAAGACGCGTCTGTGTCATGGTGCTACATAATCAACGAGATCTGGCGATAACTTCGCGAGACTTGTTGTCGTGGTCTGTTGATTTGTTTGTATTGTAGTTGATCACTGGAACGACGGTGAGAACAAGCGAGGTGACCGAATATGCGGATAATATTCTGATTTTGATATTGAATAGGCTAATTGTTAATTTGTTGATAATTTTGATATTTATTTTTCGATCTATGTTGCGCAGTGAGAGTCAAGACGGTTCTGCAGAGACCCCGGGTCCATTACCGGCTGCACACACGATGCCTAACGTCGGTAGGTACTTAATTTAGTCTTCGTTATAATTAATTAAGCCTCAACACGTAATGTGACGTCTAATTGCCCCTGTAATTGGCTTAGTTTATGACCTCGTCAATCGATGATCACTTCTGAAAAGACCTATTGAAATAAGATAGATAGGCTAATTCGGATTGAGAGGTTAGATTAGATTGCAGAATGGGTGTGACTTGGAATTGGCTCTAAAGGTATCCCGTCTCATAATGTTAGGCTTAAAAATATAATTTTTTACACAGTATAGAGCGTACGTTAATGCGTCGTGCACTGAGCTGGACAATAAGAATCGTAGGTAAACGTCAAGACTGGTTGCCCGTACTCCAAACAATATGGCTGCCAACGAATGCAATAAAATTAGAGCTCGACCATCGACGATGTTGTTGATCAATTCAGCTTTAATTTCAGCAGAATGACTGCACTAACCCTAAAACTAACCCTAACCGACCCTCACGACGTCTAACCTGAGCCCTAACCGACCCTCACGTTGCGATGTCGTCTATAAGTCACGCTCTAATTTTATTGCATTCGTTAACGGCCATATTGTTTGGAGTATGGGCAGCCAGTCTTGAGGTTTACCGAATCGTAATTTGTATGATATAATTTTTACAGTGAAAAACCCAGGAACTGTCGGAAATTGTGAAATGCATGAGAGCACAGATGAATAAAAAATGATCATGAAACATAAACCAAAACTGATATTGCGATATTTATAAAAGTGAAACTGATATTGAGTTGACGGCAATGTAAGAAGAGATTGTTGTTCTCGTATCTTGTCCACAAAAGAAGCTGAGGTCATCTTGTCCGCGTTTCACTGTTCAATGGCATTAACAAAATTAAGAAATTAATGCCGATATTGACTTAAACTAAACTAAGTTGATCCAGCTTTGTTGTAATAAGTTTGAACAAACTTCTTTACAGAGATAGACTGATATGGTATGGAAATACTCGGATTGGTCTATTGAAATCAGATTTTTTATAATTGAACTCCAGATCCTTGAAATCGAGGCATATTTCACTCACCTCATTGCAAGGCTGTGTGCTGTTGATTTGAACGTTATTTTAAATAATTACTTAGGATATTTTTGCCTTGAAATTGCAGGGACTTCCGTGACGATGAAGTATTCGAGCTTGGTGTTGCTGACGCTACAGAGCGCAACACTGACGCTGTTCATGCGATATACTCGTGTTCGATCTGGTGATATGTACATGGCAACGACCGCTGTCATCATGGCTGAAATCTTCAAGATGGTCGGCTGCGCAGTCATTATCCTGATACAGGAGGGTGGCATCAGAAAATGGCTGCACCACCTTAATCAGAACATTTTCAAACAGCCGGTAGACTGCCTTAAGATTTCAGTGCCTGCAATCATCTATATGCTCCAGAATAACTTACTCTACGTAGCCCTGTCCAATCTCGAAGCCGCAACCTTTCAGGTGGGTTTACATTCTGTTTAGAGAGTCTTTTTACTTAACTGAATTCTTGCTTCTTTTGACAAAAATTAATGGAATAATATTAAGAGCACTTCTCTTTGACTGTTGCTTCAAAGTCATCCGGATTATTATAATATTTTTTTAACCCGAGGTATCTCAGATCTCTGGGATTTAAAAAAATTATCCAGAGACTTTTAAAAATTGGATTCTGGAATGGCTAGAACTCATCAAGATCAGGCGAAGCAAAGGTGCCTTGGAAAGTAATATTTAGCGTTGAAACGTTCGATTAAAATGGCAATGGGCTGGAAAAGATAACTGGATTCCCTTGTGTCACTGGTTTTACGAGCTATTATTATTATTATTATTATTATGAAGAGATAAATTAAAAATATTTATCTGTTCAGAACGTCAATTTAATTTATTTAATATTGATGATATTAGTATATCTTAAAACATAAAGTTCTGAGAGTTAAATTCTTCCTTGTTTTACCAACACACACAGACATGCATGCATCATGATGCACACACAGACATGCACACACACACACATGCACACTCACACACACACACACACACTTGGTCTAGATTCCACTGCAGACCTAATCTACAAAGTCTGTGAATAAATCAAAGTTGTATTTTCAGTGACTATGTGTAATTCATAGCTAACCCCAGGCTTCATAACTATTTTCTTAGATGCACTGGAATTTTTCAGTCGTAAATTGTGTTTTAAGTTTTCACAGACCTACAGTTGTTTTTGTTTGTGGTATTTGATGTAAAAGTTAAAGCCCATGGTTTCAAGATGAGGCTTGTGAGATTCTTGTATGGTGCTTTATAAGTGGCCACACGCATACATGCATGCATATCTAACTACCGACCTACATACCTACCTAAGCCACACACATGCAATGTCATGCATATTATTACGTACTTGACCACAGTCTGCGAGCAGAGCAATGACCGTTATGTGGCACTGGCAAGCGTGTGTGCTTTAACCCTTTAACAATGAGCTGCATTGCCATCCCATGCATTTTAGTGCATGCTTGTCATTAAAGCGTTAGGCAATATCTTATCTTATCTTATCTGACAATTTATAAAGCGCTTCTTGCAGCAAGAGCCTTTCAGAAGCGCTCCCAGTGCGTTCAACTCCGAGAAAAAAGGCAAGTTTTCAGACGAGAGAAAGATGAGGATACACTACCAGAGAGGATGGCAGAGCGAACTGATGGGGGAAGCCCATTCCATATGGAGGGACCAATGCAGGCAAATGATCTGGATTGCGCCATGGCAGTCCTGTAGTTGGCTAAATCGTTTAAAGATTGTTGTCTAATATTGTGCATTTCTACTTCTCTTTGGCTTTCAAGCACATGGATCTCTGACTGCATCTTCCTCTGGCCGCTGACTATCCGCGCCTCAAATTCACATTTCGGTGTGACCTTGCGCACGTTATAAATTTATTTAATAATAATAATAATCATTTCCATTTCGTCGCAGGTAACATATCAGCTAAAGATCTTAACGACGGCGTTGTTCAGCGTCGCGATGCTGCGCAAGAAGCTGAGCATCCTGCAGTGGCTCTCGCTCGTCTGTCTGTTCGTCGGCATCGGACTCGTCCAGCTCCAGCCGAGCGGCCAGAAGACGTCAGAGAAGATTGCCACCGAGCAGAACTCCGTGCTCGGTGTCGTCGCCGTCCTCATCGCGAGTCTCATGTCCGGCTTCGCGGGCATCTACTTCGAGAAGATACTCAAGGGTACGTCGCAGTCGCTGTACCTACGCAACGTACAGCTCGGCTTCATCGGCTTCATCTTCGGCATCGTCACGATGTACTTCAACGACGGTGCGCAGGTGTCGGAGAAAGGCTTCTTCTATGGGTACGACACCATCGTGTGGACTGTTATTATCCTCCAGTCGTTTGGGGGCATACTCGTTGCCGTCGTCGTCAAGTATGCCGACAACATACTGAAGGGGTTTGCGACGTCGGCGGCGATCATCGTCGCGTGCATAGCGTCGATATATCTGTTTGACTTTCACTTAACGTTCCAGTTCACGCTCGGCGCTTCTCTAGTTATATTAGCCGTCTACATGTACAGCAGATACGTGCCAGTTGTGATGCCTAAGAAGTCCGTTCTGACCGCCTAGGACGTGTGTTTGAAGTTTGCGTGTAGTTCAGCGGTTATTTTTTTAGTTCGTCGAAGCACAGATCTTTGCGGGAGATTGTAAATAAAGAGCGGTTAAATGCTGTGTGTGTGTGGAGTATCTGAGTTGAATATATATATGATGTTTTGGGGTTTCTTGAGTGGGATGAGAGAAGTCTTTGATGCATCTACTCAGATTTTCAAAAAATCAGGTATAGGAAATTGTCTCCATTTATAAAACTGGATTGGTTGTAGTTAGGCTTCTGGCCATGTCTTTGTGGTTAGCTTTTGAAAATCCTGTCCTCATTTTCTAATGTCTGTCACTTTATTACAGCTGTTTCAACTACAGCTGTGATTGTAAATTCCTATAGATTGTGGGAAAAACTCTTTTACAAGAGTACTGTTTGAAGGTGTCTAATATTCCTATATCCCATTGAGGTCTTGATAAAATTGTTGGTTGTCTTTCAAAAGCCTTTTCGTGGAAGGCTTTTGCTTTTCAGAACTTTCTAGACACATGGCCATTTAGCAGACGGTATTAGGTAGTTGAGTGTTGAAAATGGTTTTTCAGTTTTGCGTGTAAGTATAAGAGAGAAATTGTAATGTTATGAAATATTCTTTCACTGGTTTGTACGTAGTCTTCCGTAATCATTTTAAGGGCTTTAAACTCTTTTCTTTATTTAAGATATTTTGTGATTAGTAGAAATCCAATGTTGCTCTTAAACTGCTTTTGTTGTGCTTTTGTGAAGTGGTACGTCCTGTGATTCGATTCCGATTTCAAGCCAATTTTCGTGGGAATGACATTGTTTTTTGGGAAACTGTTTCTACAGCTTTCTTGTGATATCTTATGATGCTAGGTTCTTCGTCCATTTTAGGTGGAATATGGTAGAGTTGGTTGCGAATTTGAAGGCGTTTGGACAAGCTTTGATTGGATTTATAAGCTTAGATTATGATCAATGAATGTAGAACTTTGCTATGAACTTCAATGAGTATGTGTGTAAGAAGGTATTTGTTCCCATATCTGCGTGGACTGTTATCTGATGGCATTGCACTTTCTTTGTGAATGTCCCGGTGCTCCATTCCAGTGGCACTGCATGTGACGCTAAGAATTAAATAATAATTAACAACTGGGGCATGGCCAGATCTTTCAGAGATCAATCTCAATTCTATTTGTTAACGCTGAGGAATAATTTATACCATGGGAAAATAATATAGTAACTGTAATATCGGCAAGAACTAAATTTGGATGTTGCTTTCCTTGATTTGATTTCCAGACAGTTCAACGGTAAAGTGCTCCACGTTTTTGCTGATCATTTTCATCCCCTTAGTTGTCTGGATTACTGTACATAAAATCATGTTTGATGATGTGATAAATAATTTTTTTTGGTACTTCTGTCTTCACTTTATATGAATTAAGACTGCCATGAATTTCTGAACATTTCATTCATCCAGTTTGCCTTGGAATTTGTACGAAATGCACTATATAAATGCTTAAAATTAGCGCAGTGTCATGAGTTATCATAGCTGACTTGCAGTGTTAGAATTTCACCAGTCTTTCGAGGTTCTAATTATATTATGGCAGCTACTTCTTGTGTTGCCAGTTTATTAAGGAGTGAAACTTGAAATTTAGTTACACCAGTTTTTTTTATCATATTCTGATGTAGCACAGCGGGATGTTTGTTTGCACTGATTAACAAGATGTCATTATTAGTCATTTCTTGAAATGGTTTCCAAAGAAATCACCCATAATGCATTTCTGGTGTTGTTGTATTTAGAGCAAAGTAGAGATCAGAAATAAAGTGTGTATATAAAGTTGTTCTATATTTGAATTATTTTGTGCCTGTGTACATTTTAGTTATGTTGGGAATATCGTAGGTTTTTCTAAACTACTATAAAGCAGTATATGATGGTATGGTTATGAAGGTTTTTGCTCGTGTAAATGCTAGATTTGTAGAATATTGCCAGATTTGTAGAATATTGCATCAGTCCATGGTCTTTGTATGCCCCATAGCCTTAGTCTTTCTTCTACTTCTTTAATCTCTTCCGTCAGTCGAGTGACGACGATGAGGCTCCCACATGACTTCTCCAAATTTCTCTGTTTCTGATGAGATCCTTTGCTCTTGACATGTCAATATTCATCTCTTTGAGGTCTTCCCTGACGTTGTCCATCCAGGCCTTAGTCTTTAGCCCCGGGTAAATGTTACCACCACACGTTAATCGCTGTTAGTTAATGTACAGAACAGATTAAAAGTCGATACCCAAGGATGCGTCTTAATACGACTGGTTCTGATTGTTTTTGTGAATTGGATTGCCACCAGTATGCATATTGCATACATACTTATTTTTTCAGAATAGCCTATTTTAATGCATTTGAGCGTGTGTATCTCATGCTGTTTTCTTGGGTCACTTGGCTAAAACTTACTCTGTTACATGTTGTGGAGGTTGACTGTATGTTGCATGCTTGCCTTCCTACGACGACAACCGCTTGGGAACCTTTCACATACATGTCCCTATTCACACACACACACACACACACACACACACATACCCATGCCTGCATAACACCAACACATAAGCAATGTTAACGGAACATCGTGCTGTTCAGTTTTCTCAATTTGGTTTTTCATCTTTGCGCAGCTGCTTATGCATAGTCTGTACCTTTACCAATGGTTCTATGAAAATATGTTGCCTGCGTCTACTCAGTATTGTTGAATGATCAACGTTACATCTAAGCACATCAGAATAAAAAATACAAAGGAACAAATTTGACGTCATATGTAATGAGTCTTACATTATTTACTCAAGCCTGTTATCTGTTTTTTAAGTATTGTTTATAATAGCAGTATTTTTGTTTTGTAGTAGTTTTGGGGCTGTCAATGTGATTACAATATGTCCAATTGATTAAATTGCTTCTGTTCATTCATTATGGAGATTTATACAGTGCCCCATCAAGGTTACTACTCAGGAGCGCTCCAGATCCAACCCTGGCAGAAAGGATGGTTTTAAGGCTGTGATCTCAGCAAATTTAGGCATAAGGTAATAAAGACATACCATGAGGCCAATAGCATAAAACACAATGCTGTCTAAGAGCAGTTCGCGCTCAGAGAATGAGGAGTTCACCCATACTGGAGGAACAGATAGAATGACGCCCCTGTACACCCAGAGTAGAGTGACAGCTCTTGCAAATTATATAGGGGAAGCACCCATGAGGCACTGCCACACCAAGGCATAGACCCGGTATATAATCTGCTGGGGGGAGGGAGCTGGTATGGTCACGGTTGGTTTCAGGTCACTCAGGTGGAAAGGGAGATGGTCACAGTGGACGGTAGCCAACAGACGTTTACAAGCATTGGTCCAGAATGCCTATCTACTGGTATTCAGCCTTTATGTTGGATGGTTGGTAATACAGCTTGCAACATTGGCCTACAACCAGTTGCTTTGATCATATAAAAATCTAACTAGTTGATGTAGCAGTCTTGACATACCTTTCTTTTGACAGTAGAAAAGGTTGGATCTACAAGGTGGGCCAAAAAAGTAATCTACTTTTTTGTCAATATCTTGGCCAAAACCTAGGAAATTTTCAAATATGGGCAAAAAACCGTAGGGGATTACTTTTTTATGGCCCACCAAGTAGGTGGGTCATTTCAGCTCCACCACTCTACATTGACAGTGCCAGCCTCAAGCCTGGTGAAAGGAGGAGGGCGACACTATAATCATCCTAGTTATGACAATGTCTGTAAACAGTAATAAGCAGAGTCTTTTCAGCCTCACAGACCGTAAACCTCTTGGTAAGAGTGCATCCGAGTTTCCAAGTGGACAATTTCAGAGGCATTGTACTATAAAATTGCTGAATAACTATATTGAAACTCCTGACATGGTACGTTCGACTAAACAACAGCCGCTGAATAAAATGATATTAAAATCGGAATACATTTACATTCACAAAGGCCTAATCTAGAGATACCACGCTGTAATTCGTTGATTGCAAAAGGATTTATCGTCGGAAGGCTGCATAGATGGCTTTTTGTTTGACGCTAATATTTTATTAAATTCATCTGACTACTTAATTAGGCCCTGTGTATAGGCGTACTTTATAGTCTGTATGGCTGTCCATACCGTATACCTTCCTCAGATGTCTACGTAGAGGCAGACAAAACACGGTTATAGCCTACACTTGGAATTCCAAGCTTATGTGCACGCTTTTTATGGGAGCAAGAGACTACGTACACTCCAGCACGTACTTGTTGCTAGCATTGAATAGGCCTATAGGCCTATTTACCGGACACCACCGTGTTCGCTACTGTCTCAAATTTCTGACAGGACAGATCATCACAGATGGCGTAAATACAGTACATTATAATATTCTCTTTATGTGTTCCATAGCAAATGAATGGAATTCATTTGAAAAGAAGTTACAAAGAAAATATGAAACAATCTCGGTTGACAGACCGCAACCGGTTACAGCAAAGATATTAGAGTCGTACGACTCTAATATCTTTGGTTACAGTGTACAATTATGCAGTTTAAACAATTATTCACAAGAACGGAGATTACAAAATACACAAATCTTAACACTATAGGCCTACGGAGTACGGACATTGCCGTACATCTGGCAGTAGCAACACTAGTTATAGTAGCAGCAGCTGCAGTTTAACGTCACTGTGTGGTAACAAAGACCATTGGTGACGCCCTCCTCTTTTATCCAGACTTGGGACTGGCGCTGGTATATTATGAGGTCGTTGCAGATAACGCGTAGGGCACCAAATCATATGTGACGTCACGTGACAGTACATGGGCACTTAACGTTGAAACACGACAAGTGAACTCGTGGCAACGGGAGTGAGCGAAATTTGGTGATTATAGAGTGGAAATTGGCTTTCCTGGTTGCGTCATTATGTGAGTTTTAAAGTTCTTTTTTATGTGTGAAATTCTTTTAGTTTCTATGGCTCGTGTTGCAATCCTACATGTATTTGCCCGTTGTTTGCAAGTCTTTGTCTTCGGGAAGGCTGGGTTAACCTGTTTGTAAACTGTATTTCGGCTTTCGTGATCGCTGGAGTTTACAACTTCTGGACAAACATGTAATCTAATTTTACTATATTTACTAATTTGACTATACATTAAAGTAGAGAGCTATTCTTGGTGAACTAGACTTTTATGGTTGACGGACCTAGAGTTTGGAACTTTTCTTCGTGTATTTGTCTGTATTGCTAAGTCGCTTGTTTGCATCATCGCCATCATCATCATTTGTCGCCTACCTATTCCACAAAAAAATCCACCAAAGGGAGCGTCGCACAATGAGTTGACTAAATTTCTCCAGCGGATCCGATCCTAGGCCACATTGATGGCCATGTCCAGATCCATACCCAGTCCCGCCAAGTCTTCCTGTTTAATCCTTAGCCAGATTGTTCTAGGTCTTCCACTAAGGTGCTTCCTAGAAGGCGGAACCTGTGACAGCAATGCCTATCTGGAATCCGAGTCTGAACATTGGCAATGTGCCCAAGCCCCAAGCAGCCCCGGGCGCCTCTGTCTCACAGTACCGCAAACTGGTGGCTGTCCAGTTCTAGTGTAGACCTCGTTGTTGGTGATGAAGTCATATGTATAAATTGTTTGGCAAAACTCCGAACGGCGGTCCCAAATTATAATATTAAAGAAATTGACAGGCTAGGCTATCGGCTTTAGGCCTAAACATGATGTGGGGTGAAATAGAAGGTGGATTGATGAAAACCGTTAGATTGATGGATGCTTGATAAATGAAAGCTGGATAAACGGCATTCCAGCTGAAATGGAAGCTGGATGCATGCTGAAATACATCATTGAAATCAACAATCCAGTTTCCATTTCTCAAGTTTAATTTTCGTCAATCCAGTTTCTATTTCACCAATAAGGACCCTTCATCCAGCATCCATTTCGCAAGCGTTTTAATTAATCCATCTCCGATTTAACTTAGGCCTATTAATAGGCTATTATGTCCATCATCCAGGTTCTATTTCTCAACCGTTCAATTCATCAATCCAGCTTCTATTTCAGATCTAAAAATATCTTCATCCAGCTTATAGGCCCTATTTAACTTGCGTTTTTTCATAAATCCACCGTTTCTATGCGCCCATCCAGTACACCGCACTATTACGACGCGTCAATCGCGTCATGTTGATTTACTTGATGTTATAATTTGGGACCGCTGTTCGGAGTTTTGCCAATTGTTTCATATCGTGCTCAAGAGAGAATTATTTGAGAATTATTCTTTTTAAAAATTACACATCTGTAGGTATTGTTTATATAAGCATATTTAATATACCGTGGTGGTGGTAGAGTAATGGATAACACGCTGGCGTAGAGAGCGAGAGGTAGCGAATTCGAGCCCCCGTTGGGCGGATATGCTTTGTAGGCTGCTATTAGCGCCATGTATTGCAGGCTGTCTGTTCAGTTTGATGTTAATTAAGGTTACTGCATAACTTGTACATGTAAAGCGCAGTGTGTTTGTAGACGTTGAATTAAAGAAAAATTATTATAATATTATTATTATTAAAAATGAATTACCTACGTGCATGAAATATATTCATATGTGTTGTGTTTGTCCCTTATGTTTATTATAAGCATTTTAAAAAGAAATAACTATAAAAATGCTTATAGTTGATTACTTATGCAGTTGTGGTTTTATTTCCATAAATTAGAAGCCGTGGACAATGAAAGCTCTGATCTTGGTTGGTGGTTATGGCACTCGGTTGCGGCCCCTGACCTTGACCCGGCCGAAGCCGTTGATCGAGTTCGCCAATAAACCAATGCTGATGCATCAGATCGAAGCACTCGTTGATGTAAGGATTAGATTAACCCTTTAATGCCGGAAGGTATAGGATTTCCCATACCATTCACTACCATCTCGGCATTAAAGGGTTAATTAACTTTGTCTGCCCTCTTTCCATGCAGAATTATCCCTATGTCGTTAGTTTTTTGTTCAATGTTCATAATGATTTTAATGATGCACTGCATTGGTTTCCTAGTCACTTAAATTAGTACATGTGCATCGTTAAATTTTAAATTTAGAACAGGCAGCGCCTTTGTTAAGCTTATAATGAATTGTCTTGATGTATAAATACATGCATGCATGCATGAATGCGTATATGCATGTCACATATTCTATTCTAAGCTCAAGACTGTTCCTTTTGCTGGGGTTGGGCAGGTACGCTCCTGAGTAAATAATAAGCAGTGAGGCATATATGATGAATTGAGATGAATTGGCTAAATCTTGGTATTTCATCGCAACCACAACACTGTAGAATCTTGAAGGAACGCTATTGTAAGTGCTCATACATACATACTCTAAAGCTAATTGAATTTCCCATTCATAATGTATGAATGTATTGATAAAATAAACTATGACGGGGAGATCGTTGAATGATAATATTTGGATATGAGGAACAGAAGTGCAACAAGGGTTCAATTTCTGCTAGCCTATAAGGCTGACTCATCCTTCCACTCTCTAGGGGTGATGGTAACATGAGAAGCAAGGACGGATCGTACCATAACAGGCAGCCATGCGTTTATGAAATCGACTTTTTTTTAGTTTATTATTGTTATTAATGTTGTCCTAAATGTGGTCTATCTGTTTGAATTTTTTTAAAGATTATTATTTTTTTATATTTAGGCTGGTGTTAAGCATATCATCCTGGCAGTTAGCTACAATGCTGAGATGTTAATGAAGGAGCTAAAGGTGGAAGAAGAACGCGTAAGTGACAGTCTTGTCAACAAATTATATTCAACAAATTATATGTTTCTTTTAAGGCGCAGGCTTGCAAAAACTGGGTTTGCATTTTTGTGGATGAAGTGTGCGTGGTATAATGTTTTTAAAGGGGATCTGAAAGAATGCAGGTATCATTGCTTGCCAATTAAGAATCACTAAATATTGTCTTGTACTTTATTGTGCTAATTAGTATCATTTAGCAGGAACCACTAACCAATTAGCTGATTACTTAATGTCTTGTACATGCATACTGTGAAAGAGTTGTAATGGCTCTAACTTGTTTGATGCTTTTGCTTGTTGCTGTATCTAGTTCAGGGTATTATTTTGGTAACATACGGGGGAACCTAACTGAATAAATATAAGGGTGTGTCTTAAACCTTGCAACAGACTTACAGCAGAACTTTAATGTAGAGTAGTTGTTTCATATAGTTCAGTGTTTCCATAACCATGGTGTTTTTAAAAATTGGTTTAAGTATATTCTGTATTTCTAAAGCAGAACAGTAGTGGGCAAGATCCTGTCTACTATGATCGCAATGTAAGACAGTTACTAACTGTAGAGGTGCTAGTCAAGAAATACCGATTGAGTTTAGATACTACTACTTCGCTCACCTTTGGCTTTAGTGGTTATATTCTAATTTTGCTTATTGTTACATAAGCAGCTATATAGTTTTGACTGAGTTCATGGAATTTATTTTTATTTTAGCAAGGTCATATTAAATAAGATGTTTTTTTTATCAAGTTGTGAATTGATTATCATGCATGGTAATTCAGTATTTAGCATTTTTAAGACGTAGTCGTATAAATCTTTTTAGGACCTAGTTGTAGATTGGGTTTGCAGCATGATTATGAAGCAGAACCTAAAAGTATGAGAGAATGGCTGGTAGATATTTGCTACAGTGCGCAGGTATCTTTTGAGAGGTCTTAGGAAGAATTGAAAACTGATCTGAGAGTGTCTGCAATGATGATTTGGTTCAGATGATAACAAATGATGACAGGAGTCAATCAATCAATTTGTGGGGCGTGTTGGTGTAGTGGTGGCGTCGTTACCTTGGAGCCGGAAGGTTCGAGGTTCGAATCCACCTCACCGTGTAAGGACCTTGGGCAAGTCCTTCACTCACAAAATTTTGCTCAGCGCTTCGGCGTGAAACTCCGATGCAGTGTCCGCTCTGCATTCGGAAGCATCTTTGAGTAGAGAGAGCTTTAGGGGCGCTATAACAAGTGCACATACAAACAATACAAATCATGATGATAATGCTAAATAGCTATGATAGATATCGTTTTTTCAGCATGCAGACAGAATTTGTTGAGTTATTTCTTCAATGCTCTTAATATTAGTAATTAATATTAATTAATATTACCGGTAGATATTGATGAGAAGGGTTTTATTTCCTGTTTTGCTGATTGATTTAAGTATTTTTTCCAGAATTTTTGATAAGTGCATATAGATTTATCAAGAGTAGTTTGGTTTAAGATTATTTAAGATTTTTGTGTGGTTCATTTGCTTTATTTTTTATAGCCTTTGTATCATAATTTATGATCTTGAAAAATTAGAGTTCACTCCATTATTATTTCATAGTGACATGTTTCATTCCCTCATAGTAACATAACATAACATTTTATTCGGTAAACCAACGTTGAACAGTTCGTAATTACATCGTGATTTCGAAGTTATATCAGTTTACACAGGAGACCCAAAAGGGGCCGAAGGTCCTGCTAGCCAGGGCCACCTAAGTGCATTAGGTTTAAAGATGTAACACGGCCAGCTTTAAGAAAACAATTCAGGCCATTGTTGCATTGTTCGGGGTTTACATTTAAACAATGCTGTATTTTCAGTTGTACTCATTAGCAAACTACTTTGTCTCAATATAGTAGTTGGTACTTATAGCCTGTTTTAATTATGCAGAAGTGCTGGGTTTGCTTTGCTTAGTTGATCTCAATAGATCCTGGATTTTGTTCTGATTATTTCCAGCTTGGGATAAACATTACGATGTCGCATGAGAAAGATCCCTTGGGAACTGGTACGTATTTTCAGATCAGATTAAAATTTCGTGAAATTTAAAAGAATAGCAAACTTGGTATCACAGGTACTCTTACCAATCAGTGGTCTTCCAACTTTATATACCGAAACTAAGCAATGAATGTCTTAGCATGAAGGAATGAATGTTTCAGAAGCTTCATACCATGACATTTAGAATTTTTTTAATGAATCCTATGCACTGAAAATGTTTACTTTTCCATGTACTTGTTTACATTTTCTTGTACATGTTTACATTCCCGTGTGTTTGTTTACATATTGACATGCACAGTTTGCATTCTAAGGTAAGGTGTGCCATTCCTTGGTTCACAATGTTTTGTGTAAAACTAGGTTAGTGATGCATAGGGGGCGTTATATTTTGCTGTTTGCCTCAAGACTTTGGTCTAGAACTTGTCAGCTATAGTCCTACTTGTTTCTTTTGTTAAAATCTGGGTGCTTATTATACTCACCTGTTTGGTAAGAGAATTCTGTTTGCCCGTTATGAGTGACTGACTTTCTTGAATAGTTGTTGGTTTAAAATGATGAGCTGAGGCAATGATGATGATGATTGAAAATGGTGATCAATGGTAGTTGAGGAATGTTATTATGATGTTTAACTCGTGATTTAAAACTCCCAGATAAAGGCAAAACTGTTAATCTAGAATGTGATCTCTAAACTCTTATTTAGGTATCGCATCATTCTATTATATGTTGGTGGTGTTGGTGGTGGTGGTGATGGTGATGATGATGATGATCAATGATGATTGATGATGATGATGATGATGATGATGATGATGATGATGATGATGATGATGATGATGATGATGATGATGATGATGATGATGATGATGATGATGATGATGATGATGATGATGATGATGATGATGATGATGATGATGATGATGATGATGATGATGATGATGATGATGATGATGATGATGATGATGATGATGATGATGATGATGATGATGATGATGATGATGATGATGATGATGATGATGATGATGATGATGATGATGATGATGATGATGATGATGATGATGATGATGATGATGATGATGATGATGATGATGATGAACGGAGACAGTGATGTTGACTGATTGCATTCGATGAAGTATTTGATGACAATAGTGTCTGGTGGCAATGTCTGCAGCTGGTCCACTGGCGCTGGCAAGGGAGGCATTGTGTCAGGATGAAGATCCTTTCTTCGTCCTCAACAGTGACGTCATCTGTGATTTTCCGTTCAAAGATATGATCACATTCCACAGAAACCACGGCAAAGAGGGAACCATCGTGGTATGACAGCAGACACTACTGCTCTGTTAAAATCATCGTTGTACTACAG
Organism: Lumbricus rubellus; assembly: GCA_945859605.1. Taxonomy (NCBI): domain Eukaryota; kingdom Metazoa; phylum Annelida; class Clitellata; order Crassiclitellata; family Lumbricidae; genus Lumbricus; species Lumbricus rubellus. The sequence goes on along the minus strand of OX243827.1, from coordinate 18,954,509 downwards.
ACTTGGAAGAATTTACTAAATGAAATCTTTTAACTGATTCACTTATGTTTGATACAGCAATTTGATATAGTGCCCCTTCAAGGTAGTCTAATCAGGAGCACTGCCAGTCTCGGTCTAATAGTACAGTCTTAAGAACAATGAGAAATGAGACAGAGAGAACAATAGGCATTTTACGAAGACTAGTAGTGACCCATTCCAGATCGCAGATTGTACTGTGTTAAAGAATTGATAAAGCGCCTCTAATAGGGTGAACCATTCAGAGGCGCTCACAGTACGCAAGGTCACGAGAGAAGAAATAGGTTTTGAGATGAGCAAATGAGGAGGAGGGATTACCAGATAGAATTTGAGATTGAATAGCTGGGTCTATTTCTTGACTTGTGTTGTACTTTGCCCAAGTTGCATTCATGAATGAGGTTTTAGGCTAGAAACACTCAGATTTTTTCTATTTGTTTGTATGTGCACTTGTTATAGCGCCCCTTCGCGCTCTCTACTCAGAGACGCCCCCGACTTCAGAGTGGACACTGCATTGGAGTTTCATGCCGAAGCGCTGAGCAATTGCGAGTGAAGGACTTGCCCAAGGTCCCTACGCGGTGATTTGAGGTGGATTCAAACCTGCAACCCTTCGGCTACAAGGCGACAAACGTATCCACTATACCACCGCGCCCCATGCTCAATAGAGACTTAAGACAAGTGTTTAACCCTTTAATGTCGGAGGGTATAAGATTTCCCATACCATTTACTACCATCTCAGCATTAAATGGTTAATGAGGGTGATTCAACACAATGCATTTGAGCAGTTAGGAGCGCCGCTTGCGGGATGTTGCGTAGATCTGTCGCTAGGGCTTATCCCGCGTAGCTGCTTTGTAACGTGCCCTTGTAACGGCATGGCTGTGTTACTGCGCCATTTAAATCGTCGTAATTATTATTATTATTATTATTAATGCCTTTTTGTGATTGGCCAACTTTCGGTCAGGTGACGCAAGTGGCCGAACCGTCCAAGTACGGCGTCGTCGTGTACAGTCCAGAGAACGGACAGATTGACCGATTCGTCGAAAAGCCTCAGGAATACGTTGGCAACAAGATCAACGCCGGCATGTACATCTTCAGTCCGTCGATTCTCAACCGCATCGAACTGCGACCAACGTCCATTGAGAAGGAAGTCTTTCCGGCGATGGCCAACGACAGAAACCTTTTTGCGATGGAACTGCGCGGTACGTGGACAACGAGGATCTTGGCTTTAATCTTTCTCGGCTGGATGGTTCTACACAGGGCTTTTTTAACATGCAGTTGTACACAAAATGTGCAGTTCTAAATGGATTTGTGCGCTTGTAGAAGCACTTTTGTACAGTTAAAAGTAGCAAAAAAGGTCATTGTCTTCCGATTGGAAGTAATTTACTATGGAGTATGGGACAGGAAAGAAGGGGTTGTGCAGTTCTAAAATTTCTTTAAAAGCAGCCTTGGTTCTACAGCGGGGGGCTGTTGTTGTAGTGGCAAAGGTATCAGTTGACGAGTGCTTCAAAACTGGCTGGTCTAGGCAGAAAAATCAAACTTACTTTTTTTCCACTTGACCTGGTGTCTGACCTCCTTTGGGTACGATGGGGTGCTATATAAATTATCAGCTGATTGGTTTATAGATTTATTGATTATGGCGATCAATCTTCCCTTTGATGCTTCAAGTGAAAAAGGGTCGGTGTTGGATTGTGTAGGTCTAATCAAGTTGCCACAAGTTAGGCCTAAAAAAATGTTGTGTTTCCGGTAACAGAGCTAAAAAAAATTGGGTATGTAGGTCGGAAAATATTTTTATTTTGGTAAAATATTTTTATGCAGTGGCTATCAGAAAAAGTATACCCCGCTAGTCTTTTTTGCACGCTGAAACAAAGTACGTGTTCTAAGCAGGTATAAACTGCCTATTTCCCGACTGTCTTAACCTAAAACTGCTTTAGAAACAGTCCTATTAATTTCATTTTGTCGACGTCTTTTCTGTTATGTCAATACAAATGGGTTTTTGTAAAGTTTTTTTTTAATTTAAAAAAAAAGTTATTAAAAAAATTTTTTTTAATAAAATTTTTTTACAAAAATAATTGGGTCGCGGCCGTAAAAATGGGTCGGTCGGGTTACCGGAAACACAACATTTTTTTTACACCTTATAGATAGATATAGGCAGATAATTTGTGATCTACAGAAGATTAGTGTGATGTGAACCTGTGTGTTTGTGAAACTAGGATTCTGGATGGATGTTGGTCAGCCGAAAGACTTTCTCACTGGAATGTGTCTGTATCTCAACGACGTGAAAAATAAAAATCCAGAGAAGCTCTACAAAGGTGATGCTGCCGTAGGAAATGTGCTCGTCGTATGTACCGTTCACTTCCAATCGCCTTTCTATTATTATTATTATTTTTATTTTTAAAATTTTTATATTTATTTTTTTGGGATCTCAGATCCGTCGGGTTTTAAAAAAATTATTTGGCGACTTAAAAAAACTAACTTAATAATAATAATAATAAATAAAAGCCTTACGGTATTATATATCTTCTTCTTATTATTATTATTATAATTTCGGCAGGTTTAGTTTGTCTGCAATCGTTGTTTGAGTTACCGTTTTATATGCTAAGCTTATATTTCTTATTACTTTCTGTTATAATAATAATAATTTTGGCAGGTTAAGGTTGTCTTAAAACTATGTGAGAGTTACCATTGTGTGTGCTGAGCTTATATTTCTTATTACTTTCTGTTATTGTAATTATTTCTAGAGTTTGAGTTTGTCTTCAAATTATGTGCTAAGCTATAAATGTTTGCTTCTGTTTTAAATTAATTCCAGATGTAGACTTAGAGATTTTATTACTTACGGAGTTGAAGCAGTTAAAACAATTATTGATTTTAGGAAATGATTATAATCATCATCATCATCATCATCATTTGCCTCCAAGTTTAAAATGCGGCAAAGTATTCCTTCGCTTTATGAAGCATGAACTGAATTTTTTCCTTAGATGTCTACTTAGAGACCGAACAATTTTCGTTTGAAATATTATTTTTTTTGTTCAATTTGGTTTAGGATTCGACTGCGAAGATCGGTAGCAACTGTCGCATTGGACCAGACGTTACGATCGGTCCAGGGGTTGTGATCCAAGATGGCGTCTGCATAAAGCGCTGCACAGTTCTTCGCGGTACAGTGATCAAGTCGCACGCTTGGCTGAATTCGTGCATCATTGGATGGCGGTGTCAAGTAGGACAGTGGGTCAGTGGCTTCTTGAACGTTCTACGCTTTAAGCTTTTGATGTGATGGTCGTGGTAGGATGATACCTTGATGGTGCGGTGTTAATCTAATTATGTAATCACTTTTGCAGCACAATCTTAGATGCACTTGGTATACATCGTTTCAAGTTCAGCCACTCATTGCTGGCTGATGTAGAGAGCAAAGTAAACACTGTTGGTCATAATGACAATGATAATGATTATAATAAAGGGTATCATATACCTGTGAAGATGCTGATGGTGTTTCTGGATAAAAATTAAGCAGAATTGCCTAAATGTGTAAATTAGAATAAATCAAAAGAATCTTTGAATCCATGTTAATTGTGTGTATTAAAGACATTCTTCTTTACGCAAAATTTGAGAAAGTTGAGTTTATCCAGAAAATAAACGAACTAAGCGTGTAATTAATACGAAGAACTTTTGTAGCTCCTTGACTGGAACTGCGCTAATATCAGTCTTTGGTTGCTATATAACAACCAAACAAACACACACAAACACACACACACACATATATATATTTCAAATGAGTCACACTTTTATTCGACTTTTTGACAGGTAGGAGAAGTAGGACTGTCGGTGAAGTGTCAATTGCGTGCCACGTGACCAAACTGCAATTAACTTTCACGCAGCTCAGTGATTGATTGATTCATTGATTGGTTGATTAATTGATTGATTCATTGATTAGTTGTTTATTGCTTTTGATTTCAGGTTCGTATGGAAAACGTGACTGTCCTAGGCGAGGACGTCATAGTCCGAGACGAGCTTTACATAAACGGTGGAAACGTTCTTCCGCACAAAGAAATCTCCGAGTCTGTTCCCGACCCGCGCATCATCATGTAGCGGAGACACGTGTCTGTCCACGTGCCTTACGATGATTCCAGACGATGACATTCTACTGCTGCGGAGAATATTTCATGACGTGCGTCGGTCGAGAGAGAATTGTGGCACCGCACACCGAAATGAGCATTAAGGTGATTTTCCAAGATATTGAGTTTGATACGTCATTTCAAAGGCCTTGTCTCAGGCATCAAAATGACACAAAAATTATTGCTCTAGCTTACTTCTAACCGAAGATATAAGGAAAAAGTGATCCAATTTAATTAATTAATTAATTTTTAAAAATAAATTGCATATCAAAGGCATTAAAAATAGCTTAACAACTTGTCTTTTAAAAAAAAGGGAAAAAAGTGAAGTTTTTTTGGTTTACATTAATATAAAAAAATATAAAAATCACAAACATACTATTTCCCTAGTATCTCTGATGTGTAATCTCCGACTTAATGTTCATTTCGGTGTGCGGCGCCACAATTGGTTGTTGAGGGAAGGACAAACACCGGAGGAGGAATTTTGTATTTTTGCTTGTTTTTATGATACGATATGTGACATGGAAAAGGTTGAGGGGTCGAGGAGCGCTTGTGGTAGGGTTTGTCGGTGTTATATTTGGTTTATCGATGACCTGGTTTTATTATTGCCAAACAATAATAGTATTCCTTGTTGGCCTTTGTTCCATTGTGAAATTTGATTTTGTTGTTTTGATTGTTGTTATTATTAGAAGTAGAATGATTAATTATTTTTTTGTTATCTTAAGTATTATTATTTTAGGTTTTATAAGTGTCTAAGTATGTGTACATTGTGTAGCGTCATCATTTAAATTTGTGTTACTCAGATTTTAAAATGGTCTCCATTTTCACGTGATGTGGTTCATTTCTGCTGTAGTATGATTTGACCGAATGTCCCGTTTCGTTGCCTAGTTGCCATATTGACCCAGCGATGTGGATAAAATGAAGTCTCTTTTTGTTGCACTGGTTTTGTTGGAAGGTTTGTGTATAAGTTACTTATTTGCTGATACCTTGTTGCAATGGTAGAGACTATTTCCATCTTGTGTCAACTTGTTTTACATTCAGTTTTCATGATCTGATTGCATTTTGATGTCTGAGAACTCTTTGTGATATAATATCGGGTCAATTAGATGCTAGTTTCGGCTTGGCAATCGCGTACTGTACTGGTAAACAAAAATGTCTTATAGAAAACTGGCTGGTCTTCTAATCCAAGTGCTAGTGGAAAACATGTGAAGTATTTCTTCATGTGAAATAGTTGTTAATTAATTAAATGTGGCTTTGTTACTTGTGTGAATTGTTCTTCATGTGTTGCTGACACTGAACTTTTTTTGATAGTATGAGCCTTTGCTAAGACAGCCACCGCTGTGTAACACGTTTCCAGGGCAATTTTTTGCAGAATTTCATTTGTGGCACTGATTCACGATTGTTCATTTGCGGTGCTATATGCAAGTATGAAGCTTCTTATTCATTTTAAACATAAATAGGAAGTTATTCATAGAGATTAAATGTTTGATTTGGAGTGATATAAAGTGTCATTGGTTCATCACCAAGTATGAAGCTTCTTGGCATCCTTGGCAACGAAGGACTTAGTGATTTGTTCTGGACAAATAGATACTGCTCAGTGACTGATCAGCATCATGTGATGCAATAGAGTTTGAATTTGTACAATAATTATGTACAGTGTATTAGAATGTGTCCATTGTTGAGCGTCTTTTAGCAGTCTAAAAGTGCGGTAAGTGTTAGTTAAATTGGTTTTAAAAAACATGCAAAGTTGTTCGTTAAATCATTGCATATTGTGCTCTAGTTCAAAGTGCATGCTCAGTCTTCATGTTTTTGAATTTTTCTGCTAAAAAACTCAAACATTTGTACATCGTGATGTATTGTGGATACCGTTTCTACGGCATCAAGAGTTCAAGAGCTGTCTGTGGTACTGGGTTGTATGCGGTACTGGCAGTACTGCAATGAAATTCAAAAATACATATTACAGCGAAGCATGACAATGAATTACTGCAAGCAAACAGCATGAAAAAACTTTTTTAGTCCGAGTGCTGAACACATGCTGACAAGACAACAGGTTTCACGCTTTTAAACTTAATGTTGCGTTCTTGCGTTTGTAGATGTGCCCTTGTAACGGCATGTGCCGTGTTACAGGGCCATAGAAATAGAAAATGGCGTCATTATTATTATTAATATTGACTGCATTTTTCTTTTATAATATTATTATCTACTTGAAATTTATGACATCAACAATTTTCTGTGCTCTTTGTTCCATGTTGTCTGTGATGCATACTGTTAAGATACCAGGTTTGTAGATTGCTTTTTCTGTGTGTCCAAACACGAACCATAACCAGACTTTTTGACAATGGTTGGTAATTTTTTCGAATGAATGCAGACGACTGTAATCATACCAAGGCTACTGAAATGACTAGATGATGAAATGAAGCTCTAAAGTGATTATGTAAATTGATGGGTGTTTTAGAACTAACTATTTAAGTAGTTAGAGGGTATTAGTGGGTTTTATGTTTAGAATAATTTTAACATCTGGTATATTTATTCTTTGATAAAATCTCCTTGATTACAGAACTACAGTTTTGTAAAGCAAGAGATGGGGAAACTTGTAATAAATTGTGAACTGAACTGGTAACATGTTTTTCCTATGTACATCTGATTTTTATTGACTTCTCTGGGCGTGCCTCTGAAACACGCTATATAAATGCACATAGTACAACACTGTTGTCTTGCCAGCCAGAACTGTCATAGCAATGCAGAGAAGCCTTGCTGTGGCCATCTTTTTAGATTGTTGCCTAAAAGTTATAAATTTAATTTCTTTTCTTCCACTCTCAATACCTGAGTTCTCACTAAAAATGGCCATCTCCGAGCATGCTGGGTAATAAGTAGTTGAGTTTATGGGTAGATGGCATCTTTGTGAGAAGAATAGTACAGTCTTGGATGCAGGGCCGGATTAAGAAATGTGGGGGCCCTGTTCAGAAATTTTTTTGCGGATCTTCAACCGAAAATTCTGATAATTTTTATAGTCGTTTGGTCCAAATTTGCGTAGAATATACCGATTTTTCTCTGCCAAATAGCTGACGACCGTTTTTTTAGTCGTTTGTTCGAAATTTCCTCCAAATAATTATAAAAATTTCCCCTGAAAAATGTTTTTTCCGAATGTGTGGGGGCCCCATAAAGTGTGGGGGCCCCTGTTCGGCCGAACATGTTGAACATGCCTTAATCCGGCCCTGCTTGGATGCAATAAATTCTCCACTGCCCAATAAGATGGTGCTGAGCGCATCGAGCTCATCACAGGGCACTTGGAAGTAAGTAAGTGTGGAATACGGTCTTCAAATATTTTCCATACTGACAATGAATCAAATCGGACACTCAGAAACCACGACTACATAATTTTCTCTCTACATGATCAACCCGTGAGTCTTTAACACACATAAGATAAAAAAAGTATCACAAAAACAATTGCAAGCGAAACCTACATGTACACGTGCTAACAAGTTCTTTAAAGCTAAACTTGTTCGGACGGCTGTCGCTACTTTCAGCAGTAGTGTCCACAACTGTTGTTTCACGATGTTGCAAATGCCATACGAGTCTGAAAGCAGACGATGTGGCTCTTCATGACGAGAGTCTCACGAGGTGAAGAAGCCGCCGTCCGGCTTTCGAGAGTAGCCACAGTTTGTTGTCTGCGTGTGGTGACCAGCTGCAAGAAAACGAAAAGATGCTGTAAAAGATGCTGGTTCATACGTGGAAATAATCTTGATGGGCTTGTGGCTTCTCAAAGTGGGGCACTTTAAGTCATGATTCGCAAGGCAAAAACAACATCTTAAAAGTCTATGTCGTAGATCATAAAGTTAGATCTTTGACATGGTGGTGTAGGGGTCTGTTCGGTGCCGTGGATCTGAAAGGTTGTGGATTCGAATCCACTCAAGCTACCACATAGGGACCCTGAGCAAGTCCTCCACTTGTAAATCGCAATTGCTCATGTGCTTCGGCGTGAAATTCCGATTCAGTGAGTGTCCGTGCTGTAGTCGGGAGTGCCTCTGAGTAGTAATCTTGAAGGGGCGCTATAACGCTATACATACATACATTAATGAAATCCTATGTACTGGTATGTATTTACTCTGTACATGCAGGGTGAGAATTGCCGGGGGGTTGGGGGGGGGTTCAACCCCCCCAGTCATTTTTAGAGCCCCATGTTAAAGTATGTATTTCATACCCCAATTTCAAGTTTATCATAGGCCAACCCCCCCAGTTATTTTTCCACAATTCTCATACTGTGTACATGAGTACATATTTGTTTGTGAAATGTGTATGTGGTGAGTGTATAGCACTGTGCATGCATGTGTAGTGCAAGTAGGTGCATGACGTGCATACTTAAGTACATAATATTAAATATGATGTCGGTATGTGTTAGTTGAACTTCTGCTGATACTTACGTATGGCATTTTTTACGCTGTGAATGCTTCTCTTTTCGGGAGTCTCGACCAAGCGTATCGGATGACCGAGTGAAGCCTTTGAGGGAGGCACCTGGTACGTTCGGTTCTTCAGGATGCGACTGAAAACAGTTCAGTTTAATGCTACATTCCTATTGTAGTATTATTCACTCCTGTTGGTAATGTCTCATAATTACTCTCATAGAGTGTTAGTGCAGGTTCACATTTGCTTTAGTTATAAATGTACGGTAAGGGGCAATCCTCTCTTGAAACAGATACTGCTGGAGAGTATGTTATATGTTGTAAAAGTCTTATCTCTGCTTGGCAACTCATTTAACCCTTCACCGACCAAAGTATAGTAAATTGTATACACACAAATCCTATACCCTCGGTTGGTCAAGGGTTAAAGGTTGCTGGTATCATCATCACAGTGCCCTTTTTCCTCTGCCTCGTCTCTGCTATAGCACTACATAAATCAATATTATTATTACTATGATCTGTAACTCTCTAGCTTGTGACTCTTGTTGTACTGGTGTCATCCTAAATTGAGAACTTACCAAGACTTGCATTCTGCCTATGGTTAAGAATACTTCCTGTTGCAAAATTTCGAAGTACAAAGTCAATTATTTATGGCATGCAGCATGCTATGTTTCATGATTGTGTGATAACAATTGAGATATTACATGTTGTTGATATCAATACCAATTATAAGTCTCACTTGTGAGGTTTTCCTAGGGTTTCCTTTTGCAGTACAGTCTCGCTTTTTCCTTTGTCGAATTCTCTGTGCTGGTTGTATTCGGTCTTGAGAACGAAGTCCAAACTGTCGCCTGGTGCATCTGGGTCAAAGTAGCCAGCCTCCTTGCGAGTGCTGGACAGCGTTCGCGTCAGACTCAAACGGTTCCATGGATCGTCTCTTTGAGCCAGGTGATTCGGCTTCGAATAGGGCTCTTGCTGTTTGTTGTGTGTTGAAAACAAGAGGATGCAACACTTTGATATTAAGTGGTGAAGGGGACTGAAAGGCATGTGAAATGTTTCGTCATGCCACAGTTTTATAAATGTCTTGTAATTTGAGTTTTAAGTAAGCAGCTGTGAGAAATAGGAGTAATTTAAGCCTGCTTGTTCACTAGTATGATCTGCTAGTACAGTCGTACCGATGTTTATGGGCATATTTAGGAGTAGTTTTACGAGTTTAACCCCTTGAAAACTAAAACCCACGAAATTGTTCCTGACTACGCCCCTGTCCATGAGGTTGTAATAATGTAGCATTTAGAAGCATCACAAAATCACTGCAACATATCTAATTAGCAGACTTTATAACAAAGTTGCTTGTTAAGTTGAGAAATCTGAATGTTGTCGTATTATCACCGTATCATCAAAACATGAATCTGCCTCTGGAATGAGTTAATTGTCAATATCTAAGGCGATTCTTCAGATTCCTTCACGAACTTCAGCATAGCGGATCACCTACTCAATCAAGCAGTTATAGGCCTAATCATAGGCGTAGGGGACATTTCAGGAGTGGGGGGGCAAAAGTTTCACTTTTGCCCGAAAAATCTGAAGACTTTTTTCCGGAAAATTCCCGTAACATTTTCCTTTTTCCGCCCGAAAAAATCTGACGACCTTTTTTTTTTAGTCGTCCGGTCGAAATTGCCCGAAAATTTCCGTTACTTTTCCTCCCGAAAAATCTGACGACCTTTTTTTTTAGTCTAAATTCCAAAATTTCTTAATTTCTTTATACATTTTTTAACTTTTCCCGGACTGCTTGCCCGAAAAACCACACTTGCCCGAAATTTGGGGGGGCATTTGCCCCCCCTGGACCCCCGTCTCCTACGCCTATGGGCCTAATGAAATTTATTTGGCAATGCTGGTATACATATTATACTATCGGGGCGGGGGCCACAAATATATAGTGTATTTTGCCATACATACAAGTGTCTTTTGCCTTCGTAAGCGAAATTTTAAGATTAAGGAAAAAGCGATGACCCACGTACCTGTGAACTTCGCAATCCGACGAAGTTATCATCCCCTTCGAATTTTGGAAACGGATAAGGATTTCTTGTGGACAGCATTTTTCCAATGCAAGGAAGAATGAGTTAAATTTAAGATGTTACACAAGTAAATGTCGAAGTTTACGACACTTGGAATAACAGACTGACGAATCTGGTCTCAGAAAGCACTGACCGTACGCGGCAACCGAGTCCATAGCAACGGCACAGACTACGGATTTCAAAATACCACAGACACGACAACGTTGTTGATTAATTTGGAATAAAATGTTTTCGTAGTCTTTGGACGATAATTGGGATTCGTGAAATTTTCACATTTGTCTATATTATGAGAAAAACACCCAGTTAACTATAGTTATGAAGGCAGATTGACGAATAATTTTCACGAGTGTTGAACCAGTCATCTAATGGAGTCATTGGCAAGGACATAAACTATTTGGACTCACCTAAGAAAGATATAGGTACAATGTTATTCTTTGTTGACCCAGTTACTCCGAGCATTACTTCGGAATTCAGATGGGAGTACAAACTCAGTAAGTATACAGCATTCTTCCTATAAATGTGTATGTCAGGTTATGAAGAAGTGCATAATTTTTTATATGATTATATTATAATATTATTATAATTGTAGTTAATTTTCATAATATATATATATATTATATAATTATGTATGTATAGATAGTGATTAGATACGTATATGTACATGCCTTTATATTATTATCGACTGTGTTGCTTGACCTTGCTCATTGTTTTAAAGAGCAGTCACTTAATCCAACTTGAGGATATGGATACCAAGTGAAATCGACTTCATTTTCCAAGGCTCGGCATAAGAGAGCACATACAGATGTCTCATGACTGTGGTCTTCTCCATAAATCTAATCCCCAAGTTAAAAACTACCCTCTTTAGCCGAGGATGAGCCGGGAGCACTTCTGAATAGTAACCTTGAAGGGGCACTTTATAAATCCTTGTAATCAATGAGTGAGACTATCATTATATATTATAAGCCCAGATAATTAATTTTGGCTGATGGGCACACGTTGAGCAAATTATTTTTTGCCCTCATTGTTCTGGCTTGTATAATTATATATATTATGGTATACTTGAACTCCCAACCTCTCTGTTTAATAACAGTGCTGGTCACCAAGAATTTAAAAAAATGCAGTCTATTAAAATATTGAGTTGCCCCAACACTATAGTTGGTCAGCTAAATGCAGCTAAATGAATGGACTCCTCTTTGATCATACTCTACAGCAGCGGTTCCCAACCCATGGCCCGCAGGCCAAAAGTGGCTCGCCAGGCCTCAAGAAATGGCCCGCCAGTCCTCAAAAATGGCCCTCATCTTTCGAAGAATAAACAAAAATGTATGAAAAAATGACAATTTTGACAGCATAGAACACATAATTATTTTCTATTACAAATTATTTTATGTTGACGTCTATAAATAACATCAAACATTCTATTTTGAATCAATTATAAAAAAATTTATATGCTTTTAGTTAAGTAAATTTTAGCATTGTGGCTCCTTAATGTCCTTTAACTAAGAAAAAGTGGCTCGCTTGTCCTCCAACTTAGAAAAAGTGGCCCTAAGATCCAAAAAGGTTGGGAACCACTGCTCTACAGCCTAAAGAGTAAGCTTATAAAGACAATGTCTGTTAAAAGAGTGACAAGGTTTTGCCTTTATTTTTGCAATTGCACATTATCACATTATACTTAGATAAATAAAACTTGATGTTAAATTAATACACTTATGCAGCATTTTTTCATAATTTCACAAGACTTTATACTGTCACTTTAATTGACTGTTGTTGTTGTTGATGATGATGATGTTGTTGTTGTTGTTGTTGCGTACATCACTTTCACCTTTAAAACATGTACCTGTTAGCGTCGACAACAACATGAACTTAGTACACTGGTGAATTTTACTGGTGACGTAGGCTCGGAATTCTTTCAACTTCAATTGATTACCTCGGTTTTTTAAATTTATTTGTAATGTGTCTGTTTTTTAAGTTGTCAGGGCAGTCTGATGTAATAGCCGGCTTCTGGCAGTTGACTATAGTACGTTACGGTGGCCATGCGTGAAATTGTAAACTTAGGGTAGGACGGGGTGTAGTGCGCAGTTGCGGTGTTTTAGCAGCAGCCAGGACTCTGCTGCTACTGTCGACACTCGCAGCCAATAGCGTAATCGCCATTTTCGCAGCAGTACGCATCCATTGCCTCCCATTCGTCCTCGATCTGCCGTCTGTAATCTAGAATGCGCTGAAGCTCTGGGGTCGGCCGAAGGGTCCTGCGTACAAAAACAGAAAATAAATCGCAATTCCATTAATTCAGGGCTGGATTTCAGTTAATTAATTTCAAGAGTCCAATAATTTTTTGCTGCAACAAGCGGGCTTGATAGGCTAGCTATGCCGTGTGCACATTAGCAAAAGGCTAGGTCGGGTGGAGTCTACACGAGAATTCTAAACACACAACACGGGTGGCTTAAGTTTATGAAATTTAGAGATTCCGGCAGAATTTTCTTAATACATCAACAATCCAACGTTTTAAATCACCTAGAAGATTAATAGTTGCCAAGTCTGTTTTTCACACCCCAATTCCAAGTGGACGATGGTCCAACCACCAGTTATTTTTACACAATTCTTACACTGTGCTCTCCTATAATTCTCTTCTGTTCGCGGGCCTTGCCCCAACATAAAAGAAGAAATCAGACTGAATTATAGAAAGCCTGGGAGAAGAAGATTTGAGCATGACTAACGAGCATCTGTTCCTCCCGATGTCACAGGATTCAACGTGTCTGAGGACGCCGCTGCCTTGACTGCCCCCCGTCTCCCTGAGGGGTTCGGGCGTGCACCCCGATTCGCCGTAGATGTGTGTCGCCGTGGCCGTCGCTGCCGACGCGTTTCTCACGCAAGCGTCGATGAGGAACTGCTGCTGGAGATTCGGTATGCACTTGAAGTTGTCCGGGATCTCTCGACTCGCTGGCTTCACGAGTGGCTTGCATCTGTTCGGATCACATTCCGGATCGCAGTCCTCTCGCAGTCGATACATCGCTGGCTGCGGACATCCGGGGTAGCAGTTGGGCGCCTCGCGGCAGTCCTGCGACGGCGGCAGCGGCCGTGGGTACGAGACCGGGGACGGGCAGGCCGGGGGCGGGCAGACCGGGGACGGGTAGCACGAGTTACTGCCTGCACAAGGTGGCGGTGGACAATGTCCGATCGAGATGACCGGTGGCAGGCACGGTGAACACGGACGAGGAGGAGGACACGCCGGACGATCGCATGGTGCGCACTGGCGCGGTGGACATGACTGAGGGCATGGTGGCGGATCGCAGGGACGACACGCAGGCGGGGAGCACGGCCGAGGGCAAATAGGACGTTGGCAGGGCGTGTACTGAGTGTTGCAAATGGGCCTGCAGGGTGAGCACGGTTTAGGACACCGTGGGCGGGGTGAGCTAGGGCATATAGGCCGACAAGGTGAACAAGGTCTAGGGCATCTGGGCCTCGGACCCGGTGAGCACGGCATAGGGCAACTGGGCCTCTGACATGGTCGAGGATCACAGGGGTTAGTGTAGTACGGTTCGTACATTTGTCTCGACCTGTATGGGTTCACGGAAGAATAGGGCAGCTGTTGGGGACAGCAGTTCGATGAGCTTCTGCCGTAGGGCTGCCACTGGTAGGCGGAGAGACAGGCATCGGGCGACCCAGCAGTAATCGGATATACATTCGGCATTACAGCGTCACATGCGGCATTCTAGACTAACCAGAAAAAAGATCCGCTAATAATACACAGCGCAAAGCACACAATTTAATGGGCCCTGCATAATTAGCTGAAATACGTGAAACAAAGCTAACAATCTATTTACAATTATCACACATGATATAACTGTTGGGGGTGGGGGGGGGGGTCAGAATTCCAGATTAAAAGGAAAAAAGAATGAGAAAGAAAACGTACCGTAACATAGAATTGTTATTAACTGCAGTAGGTTAATACAGCTCCACTGCTCCAGTACAAAAAATATGTAGAATACAACATTATAGGCAAAGTGAAGAAAGACAAAGTTTACGATGAAAAGGAGAAATATGAACCCATTAAGGGACCATCATAGTGATGACAGATTAGTGCATAAACGTGGTTGATGATGACGACGTGAATCGATGATGAAGATATGATGATGATGATGATGATGATGCTACAGCGATGATGATAACGATACACTGAAAGTCTATTTGCATAATTAGGCTATAATATGCGAATAATTCACCCTGTTTTTGCAATCAGAATTTCCAGTTGTATAGTTGCAGTCTGGCAAAAAATTATCGGGTCCAGACTTTCGAGCTTGTTCGGACTTCTCGAGTTTCAATTTTCGAGCTTGTTCGCACTTCTCGAGAGCCAATTTTCGAACTTGTTCGCACTTCTCGAGTTCCAATTTTCGAGCTTGTTCGCACTTCTCGAGTTCCAATTTTCGAGCTTGTTCGAACTTCTCGAGAGCCAATTTTCGAGCTTGTTCGCACTTCTCGAGTTCCAATTTTCGGGCTTGGCCGTCACAGCTTGCTAAGCACTTTCCGAGTTCCGATGTTCGAGTTGGGCACTTTTCAAATCTGCATGAACTCTTCAATCAGAGAAAAATGTGCATTGGCTTCGTCCTCAATTTAATTTTGCAGGCCACATACGCAATGACTACAAGATCAATTGCAACGTTGAGATGTATGACTATACGGCTGCATGACAGTGACAGCATACAGTGGGGTACCCGGCGTTGCTATGAAAATTTAAATTTTTCGTCCACAAACCCAGGTCCACCGGCCCGTGGGGCGGCTTCGTCGCCTATTTGGGCGCCGCTCCTCTTAGTTACTGTACATATACTCTTTGGCCTATCTTTTCCCAGGGTTGTTGCGTTGAGAGCGCTTGAGTTTCATACATAGACATATATATTACTATAGCCTAGTAAATGTAAGGTGTCTATGGTTTCATACTAAGCTTTGGCGAATCTTCTTCTTGTTCTTAAATGACATCACGTCAAAAGCAACGTCCATTTGTTATTTCAAAAAATCATAGCGATGCGTAATTAACATGGAGAAATTTTAAAATGTCTATATCTCGAGATCTAAACTGAATAATGAACTTTTATAAGTTGGATCAACGTCTATGCATCTGCAATGTTTCAGGCCAGTAGCTGCAAAACTGTAAGCGTGCATTCTGGACAAAGCCACATACATATTTACAAACTTTCTTATAGATGTAGATAATATTCTTGACCAACCAGAGTCTTTTCCCTGCAACGCTCAGTCGCTCACCCCATGCACATATATAGTATGATAGACAGATATGTGGCTCACCCTATCCTGTAGCCTGCAGTTATCGCCTCCAGACGACCGTTTGTCCGAGTTGTCGAGTCGCCCTTCTGACGGTCTCGCTTTGCTGCGTTACATACAACCATACGACCTCATGTACACACGTGCATCGGGAGGCGTCAGTATGAGAATTGTCGAAAAATAACTGGGGGGGTTGGCCTATGGTAAACTTGAAATTGGGGTATGAAAAACATACTTTAACATGGGGCTCTAAAAAAGACTGGGGGGTTGAACCCCCCCAACCCCCCGGCAATTCTCACCCTGGGAGGCGTGCAAAGGTAACATGCACTTGTTTACACAATGTCATCTCTACAACAGCAACTCCTCTGGGCCCCCATGCATGAGACAGCGTAAACTTATTCCCGGCTTAAATCTGGCCTACGCTGTAGTGGGTTAATTCCGTATGCATGGGTCGAGATTATCGCGTAACGCTAGAGCGGCTAGACGTAAGGCTACTCAGTACCTGAGGCAGGAGTAAACCAGCTACTTCCAGCGTAAACAATATATGGGGCCGTCGCTATTCGTTGTATTCAACGACAGTATTGGCATCAAAAAGCGCTTAAAAATTCTATTATTAACTTGTCTTGTTCGCTGACGGAGAAGTTTTTGTTGATTTTTATTTCACAGTCACAACTGTTAAAATTTAACGAGATCTTTACCTATAATAGGCCTATTGCATTCGAAATGCCGCATAGAGTAGAGGCCTTAGAGGGGGCAAAACGCAGTTGTTCAAACATGAAGATAGAAATATGAGAGAGATTGAGAATAGCGTGGTAGGCAGGCGTGCTATTAATCTGGCCGGTGCATTTAGGACTGTAGAGCTGAAGACGAACATTGGGTAGACCAATGAGAAGGAAATAACAGCTATAGTAGTCAATTCGGGAGCAAGCATGAACCAGAATGACAAAAAACAGAAGACGAAACAGAAAATTAAGGGTATATGTAACAGTATGGAAAAAATGAGACATATGCATCTAGGACGGTGAATTTGTGAGATCAGGTGAAAGTTGACAAATTTGTAACACAACCATAGTTCTCATACCGTACAAATTTTTTTGACCCAAGGCCATAATTTTTTGCCATACCCTCAAAAAGTTCTGTCTCTGCCCCTGAAACTATTAGCCTATACAATATTAAAATGTTAGCTGTGTCTACAGTGTCTTGATCTGTCGACTGTGCATAACCTAGCCTAACTGCTTTTGATCACCTAACCGTGAACACTTGAACAAATGGCTTTCTTACTTGCTAAAGGACGACTGTTGTCCTCGTGCCGTCTGCTGTACTGACCCCTTCCTTGCCGCTACAGAACTGACAGAAAAAGTCGTACAATTCTATTAGACAACTTAATGACGGAAGCCCCTCGACATACCATAACAAACCAATTCAACCTAGTTCTACCTCGTAGTTTAAAAATATGTGGGGGGTGGGGAAGCAGAAGAATGCAAAAATATGGTATTACGACCATCGACAACGAATTCGTCATCTTTTTCTCGTCACCTAAATTTTTAATAAGCTCTTCCTCGAAATGTAACTACAAATGTTTTGTGAGTCGTCGCACACATGGGTCTATTAATGTTCAGTTTCGATTTGACGAACCTTTGAGGCTTTGATGAGCTGTCTTAGCTACGACCACATGCAAAACAAAACGTACAAGTTCAGGTCAGAAATTGGGGGTAAACTGCATAAATTTACTCAGGATTTTCGAGCGGGGACCATGTATGAACCTCTGCACCCACAACCCTTCAACCAACTAAAATATTTTCACCATACGCAAGATGTATGATGGTGAAAGGGCCGTGAGCTACTTGATCCCGATTCATTAGGGCAGACTTAGGTTATTATTTATTAACCTTAAGTGAGTCACGTGGACTCGTGGAAGAATGGGCAGAATCGATACATAAATTGTTCGCGCATGCACTGTGCCGCGCAGTCCGCTGAGAAATGAGTAGACCTACTAGGCCTACAGACGAGCGTAAATAAGTAACATAACATTCCCTGCCTCAGTACAACATACAGATAAGTTGCGTATACAACTATACATGCCTCAGTGATCTCCTTACCTGACTCTACCTTGAGATGATTCAGTGCCTCTGCGCCTGTCTTTGTCCCCCGTCGTTACAGAGGATTTTCTCGTTGGCTGGTTCTCTTTCAGTTCCCCTTTCCCCCGTACCTGCTGCGGTATGGCCCTTGGATATCCAGGTTCAGCTAAACGCGGTCGGCTCGAAGACGACACTATGTTCGTCTGTGACTCGATTCGTCGAGAAGACGCGTTTGAGCTGAGATCAGATACTCCTGAACTGGGACGAGCTTTGCGCTTCGTGGAACCAGCTTCTACTCCAGACTTGCCTTCAAAAAGGTCAATATTCGACTGCACCGGAGATGGCTTGTCAGGCTTATCGTCGGCTATTCTTGAGTCTGTACCGGATCTGGAACGACGTGTAGGCCCGGGACCACCCTTAACTGTCCCAGATTTCCTGGGCTCAGTATCCGACTTAGCCGGGATTGGCGTAGGCCCAGATTTTCTGGGCTCAGCTTCCGATTTTGCAGGAACCGGATTAGTCCCGGACTTTTTGGACTCAGTGTCCGTTTTGATGGCAAACGAACTAGTCCGAGATTTTTTCGGATCAGTATCCGTTTTGGCAGAAATGGAACCAGTCCCTGAACGCTTTGGCTCAGTTTCCGTTTTGGCAGCAAGCGAATTAGTCACAGGTTTGCTGGACTCCGTCTCTCGCCTGGCAGAGAACCCTGCAGTCTCTTGTGGATGATTAGGTTCAGCCGTCGAGCTGGTTAAGTGCGCCTGCAATTCTAGGACCTTAGTAACAGGCGGCTGTGAAAAGCCGACAGTATGTCGAGTGGAAGGTGCGGAGGCAGAATGTAGACCTCTGTCAAGTGGTCCACTTGCTGCAGTAGGGCCAACTGACGTTCTCTGCTCTGACTTTCTACCAGGCTCTGGAAGTCCCTGACCAGACTTCAGCTGAGTTAACTTTGTCGACGTAAGTTCTGAATGTTGTAGCTCAGATTTACGCTGGTCGGCGGCGAGGGACGCAAGGCCTTTTCTTAGCTGCGCATCGGTGACGGGAGTCGGAACGCTGGATATGGAACTGTTGGCAAGGGACGAGGCTTGCGATCCGGTCGAGACGGACGGCTGCTTGTTCTGTGCTAATATCAGTCGATTACGGGCATCGGAAGCGGAGGTCGAAGGTCGGACGTCCGACTGTCTCTGATTCGGGACTGGATTGACTTGGTCTGCTGACTTTGGAAGGGCTGGATGGATATCAGTTACGACCGTCCTATTGTCGTTCGAATTCCCGGGTTTTGAGGCAAGTGTCGATCGTTGTACATCGGCGGATTCAACTGCAGAGCCCGGTGGTTTGACGCTCGCAAAAGTAGGACTCGTGTCGTTATATTTGTATGGTTGCGGTGTTACGTTGCGTAGAAGAGATGGCGGAATAGCGTTATTGTTGTTGGTCTTTGGAACTGTGGGGAGGATGAAGGCAGCTGTGTCCTTGGCTTGACTTGCAGTGGGGCTGGTCTTTTCGTTCTGTTTGTTCGGTTGCGGAGTTTCACGTGATAGCAAGGATTTCAGAACGTCATTACTATCTCTTTTAGTTACAGGTGTTTTATTCGACCCTGCAGGGACAGTTTCGGAATGAGCGTTTCGGGTAGAGACAGCTGTTTCATGGGGTTTAGTAGCAGAGCCAGGAACTTTGTCGACTGCGCCCTTTTGGTTAGTGACACTATTTATGGGTTGGTGCGGTGTTACGTCGTGTAGAGGGGTTGGCGGAATACCCTTATTTGTAGCGTTTGGAGCTACAGGTAGTGGAGGTGCGTTGGAGACAGGTGCAGCTGTTTCCTTGTGTTGAACCGCAGAGGATCCGGGGGCTTTGACGCTAGCAAATGCAGGGCTTGTATCGTTATATTTGTAGGGTTGTGGAGTCACGTGACTTAGTAAAGATGGCGGAATGCCGTTACTATCTTTTGTAGGCGTTGGCAGATCACCGGCTGCCTGTGTGTAGCCAATCCTTAGCGGAGCCCTGAATGGTCTCTCAGATGGTATCTCAGCTGACAACTGAATCGGAGTCCTTGATAATTTCAAAGCGCGTGTTGGCGATGATGCCTTCTTCAATCGATTGGCATCAGAGCCTGCAGGGTACGAACGATGAAACACTTTATAGAACTCAACTGGTTTAGTAGCATTATATACCGCAGCTCACGTCGATGCTTACTTGTGAATATTGCAGTCTCTTACAATATTGACAAGTAAACATGGCCTACACTTAATTGTTCGTCCTCAAATGTTGATAATTATTATTGTTTTATTTATTTTCCAGATCGGTGTTGTGATTGGTTGGTATGACAAATCGCCTATGATTCGTCGGTGTAGGCTACGAATTAGAGCGACGTAAATTTCCGACTTCAAATCTGATTGCATGGCAGATACGTCATATATATAGGGCCTATACTCGATCTCTATATAGAGCACTAATATTATATAGGCCTATTCGGTCTTTGCGTAATGACGTCACGGCTCATTTGCATAATGGCCTGCGCCATATTGGCTTACAGCTAATGCTTGTTGACCTTGGATACGTATGCGAATAGCGCTTATTATAACAATTATTTCCTGTGTTTTTACTGTATTATCTGCGTCAAACTTACTGAAAGGGATAAAGAGTCAATTAGAGAAGTCCAAAATACACGAGCTTGAATGTCCACGTTAACGTGCGAAGAATACGGGCGGCTAAAAACTACAGCCAGAGACATGCAATCTATCGCAAGCAAAACTGAAAGCACTCTTACACCTATCTCATTCTCAGCTGATCCTTCCAATTCACAACCCATATGCTGTTGTCTTTCTTTCAATCAATGCCTTATCATTTTCAACATTTTACATCAACTGATTCTGCCATGTTCTTAAGTTCAACCAGAGTGCATGTAATATGCTCAAAATCCATTAAAAAATTTGGTCTGATTAGATGCTGTTGTCTTTCTTTCAATCAATGCCTTATCATTTTCAACATTTTACATCAACTGATTCTGCCATGTTCTTAAGTTCAACCAGAGTGCATGTAATATGTCCATTGATAAAAGCCAAGCATCACTGTCAGAATAGGGTGACACCAAAGGCAGCTCTGCAGTTCATGACCAAACTGACAATCTAGAATAAAAGTGGTCTATTTCTAAGCCTAGGCTGTTGGGTCAGCCGTTGCTAACACCTTTGCAGATGAAGCTGATGATGAAGCGGATTAAGCAGACAGTTTATAATGTAGAAGCTAAGGAACTTGATGAGTAATGGTGTGCATAAGATAATTATTATCACACAGTTGTCAAGACCAAACACAGCGACAAAGATATGAGAATCCAGCACTCAACTGCATGGCTCTTCTGTTTCTTTGCCAAAGAAAAGTCCATGTCAGGCAGAAGACGATAAGTCAAGTTGGTGACATGCAGCCAACCCTTTCTACCCGATCATCTGTCTCACTCTTTCTTGACTTCTGGTCACAACTTATATCAGGTTCTCCCAACCGAGCCACTGAATACAGTACCACGCATCTTAGTGTGTTAGGGCCTCGCTGTTGTAAATATGTGCGTGCTAGACCGATGGGTTTCCAGAGGGGGCCATTGGAGGGTAATCACAGCACCTAGGTCCACATTAGTCTTGATGCGGCTCTGCTCAACTTCCTCTTGCTCCTTTATCACATATCAGGCTTCCCATTCGAAATCAAAAGGCACTTCTTCCAGCACTCTTACCCCTATCTCATTCTCAGCTGATCCTTCCAATTCACAACCCATATGACACGCGTTAGCAGCAGCTGCGCTGCCCCCTGTGATCCTCTGGCAACTGGACTCTTATCTGACAACCCTTCTGACTCAACGCAGCGCTCGTGAATAAGCTGGTGCCCGCGCTTGGCTCTCGAGTGGTGCTTTAAAAATTTTGAGTCTGCAATTACGTTGGAAGCAGCCCAGTCATTTACAGTCCGTGAAACAGCATAAAGCGCAGGTCTAGGCCTACTTGTTAATTATAGCAGATTTTGGCTCTGAGCTTCTGGCCGAAATTCGCTTCAAGGATTCGGGCCGCTCCAGGCTGGATGGTCTTTAGACTGCTATGATCTGTTCAGGTATAGGCCTATGGATAGATCAATAGGCCTATAACGATAAATTTATTCCATCAACTAACAATTCACCGCGTAACGGCGTGTAGCCTACTTGGACAACAGCTCGCAGCTGTATATCAATATGGCCGACCATAGAGTCGCACATAGGCCACGCCTTTTTTCAATATCCCTATATAGCCTATATTCTAATTCTACACATCAATGGTCCACCCTTCCAGCTACGTACGTCACTCCGTCACTGCATGTCCGCCAGGATAGTTAAGGATCGTAAGTCAGCTGCTAGAGCAAGGAGTGATCTAAGCTTAACTTTCGAAATAGCCCAATCATGCGTGACTGGCTAAAACGCGTTTCATTCGGTATATAGTCTGCCAAATTCATTACATCATTATGCCGTCATCTTACTCATCTACTGCAGAACGCACTGGAATAAAACAATAGCGTAGCAGTTATAAGCATTAAGGGAAAGAGAACTAAACGCGTCTTAATTCTAACTCCAGCTGAAGTTGCTGAACTACAGTAGCCGGATCTTACCCGGAGGTGCCTGTGCCATAATCCCATAGACTCAAAGCTCGCCATCAGTATCTTCTCTCCTGCAAACACCAACAAGAGCCTCGATCGTTGCAATTCGATGACCAAAATTTCAGGTCATGTATAATGTGTGCATGAGTGGGTGCTCCTAGAGTCATGGCGTGGAAAACGATTATCGTGCAGGCTATAATTAAACTCCTTTCCCCTCAATTCCATTCATCTATACGAAGTCTATAGGCTACACCTCTGACAGAATTATTAAGGACCAATAGTGGTGGCGTCGTTGCCTTGGAGCCGGAAGGTTCGAGGTTCGAATCCACCTGGCCGCGTAAGGACCTTGGGCAAGTCCTTCACTCACAATTGCTCAGCGCTTCGGTGTGAAACTCCGATGCAGTGTCCGCTCTGCATTCGGGAGCGCCTCTGAGTAGAGATAGAGAGCCTGAAGGGGCGCTATAACAAGTGCACATACAAACAAACAAAAAACAATTAAGAGTATAGGTAGCTGGGCTAGGCTACAGTCTGCAGAAGTGCCTCATTGCCAATGACGCGCATTTCTGCTTATACCCAAGGAAGCTATTGCTCGTTTTTTCACAGCAACTGGCGAGTCTAGGCTAATACGGAGAGTAAAAAATAAAACTCTGTTATTCCTCCCTCTTTTGGGCTCCTACGTGAGACTATTATAGGCTAGGTAGCCTATACCTGGTAGGTCTATAGTATTTGCTGTCTTATCAGCTACATATAGGCTACAATAGGCTGCAATTAGTCATTTATAGCCTATCGCGCTTTAACAAAAAACAAGTCTTGCACAATAACGCTTCGCTCACGTAGGCCTATAGACTAGGAGAATAAAATTTATTGATAAGATTTTCTTGATAAAACTTATTAATAAAATTTATTTAAAATTTAATTTAATTTACATGGAGCGAAAGCATTTAAGAAATTACACAAACATAAACACATAGCCTAGGCCTAGGCGGCCAGCGCCCAGACATCCATAGTTGTATATAAAACAAGTCACAACAGGCATGGGTAAGTTACCTTATGCACCGATCTTCGTAGAAAACGGTTAATTTAAAACAAACTGCATTTTGCCGATCGAAATGGCAACTTTCGCAATAATTTACGACAACCTACCATAATAACATTCCAAGTCGGAAGCCAAAGCCGGCTGCCTCCAAAGAAACAGTTCGGCTGACCTCGTAGAGATCGCTTACGTAGCAATTATGACGTCACTGCGTCTGACCTAATTAACTGATGAAGCGCTTTAATTTGGATTAGTTTGCAAATGGTTAATATTTCGTATGTACGTTCAAATTTATTTTCCGATGTCATTGTTCAAACCCTGTTGTAAATTTTATTATAGGCCTAATCGTGAACGAAGTAAAACAGCATAATGGTCGATCGTTTGTTTAAAACCCGGGAAAATGAAAACCGAAACCTGGGACTAATATCGATATTAGTCCCAGCCGAAACCATAATATCGGGTTCATTGCGCTTGCGCCAGGCAGTGGCTGGTACTTATGGGTTATCTACCCCGATTTATTTTTTTATTTTTTCAGCGTTGTCATTTCACGTCTTTTCCGTGAGGGTCGGTTAGGGCTCAGGTTAGGCATCGTGAGGGTCGGTTAGGGTTAGTGTTAGGGTTAGTTTAGCCATTAGAAACTGGTCGATTCATGGCAAAAGACACTGTGTCAAAATAAATCGGGGTAGATAACCCATAAGTAGGCCTACCAGTGGCTTATTAATCAGAAAATTTCGGAAGATTGCAAATGGGTTTTTGGAAGTTTTCCAGCGAACATGTTCGAAAAATGCAAAGAAAACCCACAGGATTAGCAGTCGGGAATTGCACATTTTGGGTTTGAGTTCCCCCCCCCCCCCCATACCATTTGTCACTTGAAAAAACTGATGACCTTCGTTTTTGATCTTCCTCTCAAATTTCCAGATTTTGCATAATTATATGCATGTCACCACCAGGACCTGTCCTATATTTTCTGGGGATGGAGGAATTGCTAACATTTAATTTTGGGGGAATGGTACGCATTTACATATATACAACACCTCATGAATTTTTCGGGGATATTTCATTCCTATGGGGCGGGGGAAACTTCCCCCAGAGACGCCTAGATTAAACACTGGTTAACTACAGTGGATTCAAAAGGCCTCAACCGTGCGTCATGGATAACCTGATTACAGCTTGGTTATTGGGTACGACGAGCTGACATCTTGTGTACCGGTACTTAGACACCAGTATGATACAACTTACTATGCAATTTATTAACTGGCGCAATGCATCCTTAACCACATATGCGACAGTGGATGGCAAGTAAACGGCTGCACAGTTCTAACAGGCTGTAGGCCTACCAGTGTATTTCCGAATCACTTAGGCCTAAAGCAATTGACTTCATTGTGTTAATTTCGTCGTTACAAATAAACAACTCACTTAACAGTTCATACAATTCCTTAGTTGTCACAACTTTATTATTTACACCAAATGCAATAAAAAATAAAGTAAAGAAATTGCTGACTATAGAACAACATAAGTGATGATGAATTGATGATGATTTAAGTGCATGTAAATCCAAATAAATGCGTCACAATCATAGATCATAATGCCTTACAGAGAAATGCCATTTCGACACAGAACAGTTTAATAAGTTAATAAGCTTTCACGCCTCTCCTATCCTCAAGGTCAAAGTTTATTTACGTATTCCAGGAGCTTAACTTTCTTCACCACTCTTTCATCATTATACAGAACCAATAACATGGTTTCCTTTTTCTCTCCCTTCTTGGCGGAAAAATGTACACATTAGAAAAACAGATTTAAAATTGGCAATGTATCTGGCTGTTTATTAAACTGCACAAGTTTCATTACAAATGGTGAACAATAGATATGAATGACATATTTAAGACAATACCCTGATGCTTGTGTCAAGATATGATAGAAAGTTGCAACAACATGTTATTCTTGGATAATACAGAAGTAATGTAATGCAAGGTAATGTAATAAAGCTCCACAATGTACATGGAAACACCTTGACGATGATCCTGATTCAACGCAAAACTATCATTCATTAAACAATAAACAATTCAGCTGTTAAGTAAAGGCATGACAATAGCTATTGTATTCGTGGGTAACACACAGCACAGACGCTTCCATCTTCCCAACACAGACTTTTTAAAGTAGGTACACATCTGCAAGTTCACTTACATAACGCTTTTCTGGACTGAAAATATAGATTCTAACGTACATAAAAGAATCTGGAATATGACATAAACAGGACAATAAAATATGCAAGCAAACAATGCTTCACTACTGTAGCAGTCCTTTGAATACTAAAAAAAATAAAGAAATTCAACAGTTAGCGAATATAAAGTCAGCAAAGAGTTCTAAAACTCGTCAAAGGAATAAAAGTGTCAACTGGATAAGAGCGGAATTCTGCATTGTGCTGTGTTAAAATTTCAAAGCCCCATCATCTCATCTCACAGAAAAATTAACAACTGCAGAATAGGACACCTCTTTAAATGACATGAGTCGTTTATAAATACAAGTTTAACTACCGGTACCTTCATTCACAACTCCTTCATAACGTTTCAAAATAGTTGTTGTCATATACACCACAAGGTACTGTTTACACCAGTTCAGAAGACCTGCATAACTACCTCCTTGATTCGCTGCACCAGAAGAGTTGGTTAAGCCAGTTCTACATAACTACACTCACAATACCACAGGCTGTCATTCATGAATGTCAAAAATTCAGAAAATTATTCATTACGAAAATGACTAAAACTATCTTCATCTGAAAAAGAAAAGCTCATTTACGCATAAATTTTCAAGTCCGCAAATACCAATCACAGAAACTGCTTTTGCACGGATAAAACTAGCAGCTATCAGCTAAGGCAGAAAACTCACCAGTGGAGCTACACCAGCATGGTGCCCAGCACCACATAAAAGTACCAAAAACCTTGAAACGTGGAATATTTCACATGCCTTGCGGTAAGTACTTTATCGCCGCACGTGTGTTTAAGATACAATGACTGTACAATGTGTACAATGTACATGCAGATTATATGGAACAGAAATCATAAAAGTCGTCATCAGCGCAGAATATTGTTGGCTTTTCATAGAACCGGTGCACTTTTGTCGATGGTTTCCGTCCTGCGCATCTTTGATTTGTTGAAGCCAGCGATGGACGACAGCAAACCCTCTCTGCCCGGCTGCTTCTTTGGCAAGTCGGAAGTATCCAGAAGGTTCTTTCCAGGAAGTCCATTCGATGGTGGGATTGGTGGGGGCAATGGAACTGTAAATCAACATTTTAACAGATCAATTAATTAATGACAATTACAAAATGGAACATCAAGACTACACAATGTTACCTAACTCAATCACTGAGCTCATACGGGGAATGGACAAAAAACAATGGCACTGAAGGAATAAATCTTTTAAAAAATTACATGCAACAACATAAATTATATATTTGAGAATTATCTTTAACTGGAATTCGGTCTCAGAGCAAACAATAATTCTTTAGGTTAACTTCCTTGTCAACTACTGTTGTGCATAAAATTATACCGGTACATACAATACACGCATAAAGATATATGTAGCTATCTACACAAAGAAATGTATACAATACATATAAATATACATCTACCTAGGTACATAAAAAATATATAGATACACCATCACCCAATCCCATGTACATAATCCAGCCAGAAAATAAAGAAATTTAAGCTTACATATGAGAATAACAACTACCTACTTATCTACTTGTAAACATTTCTAAATGATCACTTTAATAATATTACTATAAAGAGAAACCATAAGAGAGAAATTACACTCCCTTACGGGATTCTTATAAGTGGCCTCATTCAACAATTAAGAAAGCGTGTTGCAAATTGTGTGTCGTGCAAGATTTCAGGTGTTCTGCGAGAGAAGCTTTAAAAACTCGCTAGCTCTCTTAAATTGACTTCTATCGAACTGCATCTTGAGTTAATAATAATCACTCATAAACAAGCTCATTCATTGCATCGTTTATGATTACTAAATTAAAGATCAGCTTAATTAAATAGTTACGCTATTACCATACTGGACTAAAATGGCAAGCTTAAAATATCATAAACTTAAACTATTTCTGTTGCTTTTGCAAGTTTAATAAAGTTTAAATGATGCGCAACGATAAAATTTGCTGTGCTAAGTGCACCGGGCGCTACAAAACTTTGTGTGACACTGAAATTACGAGATTTGACAAACTATGGTCACAAATCAAATCAGCAAAATCATCATAAGCCACAACATTTGTACATATAATAAGAAAAGCTGCATTCCAACTTTTGTTTACTTCCATATACACTTATTCTAACTAAAAAAAACTTCACTGAATACAAATATTTAATTAATTAAGTAAATAATAATATATGCATATTGCATAATTATAAAATATACCTGGTACATACATGCATGCAAAGAGTATTTTTAAGTAATTACTGTGATTTATGATCTTTACTACATTATTGATAATAGAATATTTAATAAGTTCCAAGTCCAAAACGCATGTATGCACTCATGTAGAAACCATAAGGGTCAAATCTTAGACTCTGAGGAAAGTTGATGATCAATGGAGCGGGCAGCATAAGAAACATCTTGAAGGGGCGCAATATAAATTTATGTGATTGATTGATTGATACTTACACAGTTACACATGCATATTATATAAATATTATATATAAAATATAGTATTATATAGATATATCAGTCTTTAGCAACCATAAAAGCCCCAAAGACAGCTAGCAGACTCACAGCGGTGTGATAACTACGAAAAACCAATACACCCGTTAGTAAATCAAGACGAAAGTGAAGCCGAGAACCACATTTTGCTAATTACATTTATGTTCTGCTGTGCAATAAAAATGCAATCGATGTAATGTAATGTAATCAGTAATTTCAACAGTGCCACTCACAGCTGAGGCCATTCAGTAGCGCTCCCAGTGCGAGAACCCCGATAGAAACAAATAGGTCTTAATTTAAGAAGAGAGAGAGAAATGTAGACAACAATCTAGAAGTCCCACGCAGAGTGGAGGGAGCGGCGCCTCGGCATGTTAACTCCGGCCAGTCACGGCAGTTCTCATTGAGCGCCTCTGAGTAGTTTCTTGAAGGGGCGCTATATAAATTCTAATAATGAATGAATGAATTACTACTGTTCAAGATTTAACAATACATCAATGCTTTCAGCGTGTATTCAAGTAGCCATAATCTTAAACTTTCTACAGAGCAACTCGAAAGCTAAGCACAGGTCATCACTCATCAGCTTATCCATAAAACGGAAGCCTATGCTCTCAAGCATCATCTAACTTAAGTCAAAGTTGTCATGCTCATTTTCAATACCTTTCACTTCTCTACAAAACTGTTTGAAACAGAGTCCCTCCAAGCCCCTGAAACTGTTGTGTCTATTAAATGCCCGAGAACCAAAAATAGCAGCTTAGCGAGAATGCCAAAGCAACGACGACCCACGAATTATTATTAAATCGATTTGACATGCAACATGCGTCAAGAAGATCACAAGTGAGATCGACTGGCCTACATCTGAAACTAGGAATGGATGCAATGGCGTGAAGTAAGAAAAGTCTATCGAGCCGACGTCACTGTCTTCTCTGATCGACATCACAGACAACAGATTTTATTTTAAACGACGATTGCAAATGATGCGAAACACCATATCAAAAACTTAATTCTGTCTTTTCTGAAGTTCGTAACAATTTTACTACTTGAAATTCTATTCAGCTCTTGTGAAATAGTCGTAGTCTCCAAATTTCTAAAGCATCACTAGAAAGAAAAGCATAGACCAATAACTAATTCACGATAAGATTTGGTAAGATTGAAGAAATAAGATAAGATTAAAGAAAGAGACTGCAATGCACTATTTCTAGCACAATGACTTTTCTCAAAATACAGAATTTCCATCATCGAGGCTTTGGTGAAACACCTTGTGTACACCTACAATGCCCACTGTAAAACTGCCTTTATATGCCAGTAAAAACAATATGCTTCTCCTGCGTGTAACTTTCAATTTTTCTTGGCGAATGATTCTAAGAATATTCCGTCAGCAAAGATGAAGCAGAGACGCTGGCAAATTTTAGTGGTGAGATAATGAAATCTATCTGATACGATCTTCACTGCTATCTGCATATTTTGGTAGCCAATGGCACAACTGGTCATTTACCTATTACAACAAATACCACATTCTTTCCCCAATCTCATACTGATATGTTAAGACATGATCAGGGTAATTCCAAAGACATTAATCAGCATGGTCTATTATTAACTACTGTTGTTTTAAAAAAGAATTTAACAGTACCAGACTCAAGGTAACAAGTTCAATGTACTAGCCTTCTACTAAATTTAATCACTCAAACACAATAGCTAAATCAGATCATTGTACAGAAATTACAGCACTACCAGAGACTCATTGCAACATGAAATCACTGTACCTGACTGGTTTGCAGCAGCTCCCTTTGCAGGCTGCGACTTTGCTGGGAGTTCAAGTAAAGCTGGATCAGAAGATGAAAATGACATAAGGTTTGGCTCGGACTGGTCTTGGCTGCCCATTTCATTCATGCTCTTCTACAAAAAGATAAAAACACAACATACAAGTGCAGATGTTTTTAGATAAAAACACAAGATACAAGTGCAGATGTTTTTAGATAAAAACACAAGATACAAGTGCAGATGTTTTTAGATAAAAACACAACATACAAGTGCAGATGTTTTTAGATAAAAACACAACATACAAGTGCAGATGTTTTTAGATAAAAACACAACATACAAGTGCAGATGTTTTTAGATAAAAACACAACATAAAAGTGCAGATGTTTTTAGATAAAAACACAACATACAAGTGCAGATGTTTTTAGATAAAAACACAACATACAAGTGCAGATGTTTTTTTACACAGTTGCACCCATATAATCCACATCTCTTCATCAATCCTCTTTATTTACGGTATGTTTCTCGTGTATAAAAAAATTCCATTTGTTTCAGAAATAGTTTCAACATTTAGCAATAACCACATTCTGAACAAATGATCCATTCAAAGTGAACAACAAGTGCAAAGAAATAGAACCAACGAAACAAACGAACCACTTTCTGAAGTTTGCGTTTCATCTTTTCCTCCGGAGACATGTAGAACGCTTCTGCAGTTGCGAGTTTCCTGTGCTGATAAAGCTGCAATATATAAATGACGCATGTGTATGATGACCAAGGAAAAAGTAAGCAAAGTGAACAATGGTTGACATCTTGTCTCTAAAGGTGTCTATATGCATTCTAGTGCCGTAAACATGTTTATAAGAAACCAATGCAGCGGCGCTCTTTTTCAGTGGCTGGCATTAGAACCAGGAATGGGCTCCCTGTTGCACTCTGCCTTGTGTCTAGGCGTCACACCACTGTGTTTCTTTCTCACTTAAAAACTGCCTTATTTAGCCACAGTTGAACTGGGAGCACTTCTGAGCCTTGAAGGTACTCTATATAAAAACTTAATAATAATAAGTGTGTTAACGTGTATTGATTTATTTACCAGGCGCTGTTCGTCTTTTAGGTGTTGTTCACTGACGTCACGTCCAGCTTTCAAGATTTCCTTAAGTCTGCCTGAAACCTTCGTGGTTATTCCATCGCTCGGCGTCAGCTGAACGTCGCGGAAGAACCTGTTAACATGCATGACAGTTGCTTTTTAAAATCTCCAATTAGCATTTTTAAATTCTCCAGAATGCTCGTGTTTATTTTCAAACTAAATCTTTTTAACAACAAAAAACTTCATTACAGTTAGCACAATGAAAAAGGCTTCAAAATAACTCATAACAAAGATCGAAACATTTTCTTACACCTTCTTTGTTGACCAATATATATATGGTTTATTTGTAGATGTTATGCTTGTGTGATGCTAACAGCAATCAAATTTCTGGCTAATGGTCAACAGATTAATATCTGTAAAAGCCTACAACAACTGCATGATTCATAAGTCTGCCTGCCTGCTGAGGTGATATAAAGGATAGCATGCAAGCACAACAGCTAGTAGCCTTCTCATGGGGCATTGCACACTGGGAGCACTTCTGAATGGTTCATTATACTAGAGGTGCTTTATAAACATTTTGCCAAACTAGTGCACGAGATAGGATAATCGAACAAAATTGGAGACAAAATAGTCACAGCTTACAAATACAGCTAATATTTAACTGAGATGCACAGAGCTGGGAATTCATAGAGTAGAACGTCTAGAAACGTCTGAACTTACGGATGAGAGATGAGGTCGGCAATTGTTGGAAGACCCGTCTTTGAAGCAGCTTCTCCAAGAATGGAAACCAGCAATGACTCTGCCAAAAAAGAAACCATATCATACCACTCTTGTACCATTCCAGCAATTCATTAAATGATAAAAGTTTCAGACAGATTGTTTACATTAAAGATAACACGATATAGTAGTAACAGATGATGACAAGTTTAATGGGAGTCGAATTCAACTGTATGGCAGCCTGCAAGGTGTCCATCTGTCGTACTACTCGTCCTACAGTCTTGGCCTGAAGGCTGAGCCTTATGGTGGGGTGGGAAGGGGGGGGGTAAGCTGGTATTGAACCAGCATCAAAGCCTATAGATGAGAGTGTGCTGATTGTACATATCTCTGTGTCTGTCATATTTCGACATACAAGGCCAACCACCTCCACTGACTCTTAGTACTTAATTGTTCTTATTCCGTTCAAGATACTCCTCGTAATGATCTATAGATCTACCTGGGTTTCTATAGATCTCACCACCTGGGTCAAGCTCCCAAGCACCTTGGCTACTCCCTTCAATCGTCCATTTCAGCTGCCTCTCGTCGTCTTTGCTACCTGTATAGCTATGAATTTCTAATTTCCTGGATGAGGTACGGAGGATGCCATGGCCCAACACCATGATTTCTCCGCACTGGCCCCTTGCTGTGAAATGATCTTCCCCCTCTACGATCTTAACTGGTGGTCTTGCTGCATTTATCCACTGTCTTTTCCCTCTGGGCTCATCACATCAGGGTGCCTCTAACGAGGCCAATACTGCTGGGGCATCTCTAACATGGTTTATCGCACTGGGGCACCTCTGATTGGTTTGCACCATAAGAGACGCCTTACAAATTTTCAAATACAACACAATGGAAAACAAGTAAAAAGCTTTTGAGACCTAATTTAACATGTCAGATGCAGCGGTAGCTTAGAAAAATCCTGACGAAATGCACAATCAGCTACTGAAAACTATTCCGAAGAACTTACTTAACTCTGGCAGATAGCTGTCCAGTGGAGTGGTGCCATCTAGAGTTGGAGTGACCAACTGCTGACCAGTGCCCAGTTCATACAGCAACTGACCAAAGCTGAACATCTCGATGGACTCCAACGTCTAAGAAAGAAAATAATCTGTCAACATCTCTACGAAAAGAATAAGATATCTGTAAGATAAGATGAGATACGGATGCTAGGTCTTCGTTGCATGTTGGCTAGTGGGTGTGTGACAGACGCCAGCGATCAACAAATGAGGTCATTACAAAAGCATCATTTGCTAGGAACTCCGCCACTTTTCACATAATGGCAGTGCCAGTCCCAAGCCTGGATAAAGGAGGAGGATCACACTAATGATTTTTTTATCACAGTGTCGTAAAATGGAAACTATTACTACTACCGAACCTCCTGTTAAGATCGAACGTAATCAAAATCCAAAAATCTGGTTACACATCAGGAAGCCCATCCCTCCTTGTGGAGCTACATAGCTAAAACTATGTGTAAAGAAAATTTGAGGTAAAAACAGACAATGCATCTGGCATGCAAATTAAACGACAGTAGGTAATCAAACATGTAAGAAGTAATCACGAAAATTTGAGTTTAAACACACAATCCAACAGAATTATACATATATAATGAATCAACCCACATGACTGCAGAGCTACACTTTAGTACAATGGGACCCACTCATTACCTGTAGTCTGTGTAGCTTGGTATAAAGTGGACGATGCAACGATGGAACCCCTACTGCCCAGTTCTCCAAGTCCAATAGACGAGGCAGACCATTGCAAACGACTACATTGCCAGCGTGCAGATGAACTATCAAACACAAACAAATGCATTATACTTTCGTATATACTTACATTAGCAAAACATCCAACGCAATCAATATGTCTATATAACAATTTTATTTAGACTCATTGAAATCAATTGAACTGGCTGCTAAGAGAAGAGGATCAGTGAGCAAGTAGTTAAGTAAGTAAGGGCGTAAGTAAGCTAATTAGCACAACGAACAATGCATGCAAAACAATAGACAGCAGGAAAATCAAAATCAAATTGTTGCACAGTGCAATAGAACATGGCAGTTTGAAATTAAAAATCTGTCAAAATCTGAGAGAGGTCATGTTTTTGGTATTAAGTCATTTGATTATATGACACGTAATCAAAACCTTGATGTCAGTAACATTTTATTTTTTTAAAGTAACAATCAAAAAATAGTTTACTGGATTAAACAATGACAAACATTGGCTGAACAAACAAGTTACATTCTAGGAAAGAATAAACAAAATCTGAAAACATGTGTGAAAAATGTGTGAATACAAGCAAATGCAGGTTCTAGAAGATAAAGAAAAGTTATTTACCGAAGGGATAGCCTTTTTCGTGAAGGAATTTTAGCGTCTCCAGAATATACTTTCCAAACGATTTGATTTCTGACAGTGAAACGGGTCGATACGATTTCGGATGTCCGTATTTCTTCAGATAATGCACCGTCGGTTTTGCCTGTGTCCAGAATAAGATCATAGATTATAATGACTTACTCTCTTTCTTAATCAAACTTTCTGATTTGCAAGCAAACTGGTTGGTTGATTGCTACATTAAGTCAGCCATCTAGCAAATTGATTGAATAATTGCTTATTTAACTTTGGATATCCAAGGACGTCATTCGTTACGCTCTGCTGAAAAGGGAGTCCATTTTCGTTTCTTTTGCTTGTACTGCAACCAGGAAGAATTGAGTCTTCTCCGTGGTTGGTCCAGTGGTCTGGAATGACCTTCCTTCAGAGCTACGCCTACACCCTGGTACTCTACCAGAATCCTTCCTTCCTTACTAAACTCAAAAACTGTTCTTTGGGGCATGCTGGAGTCGGGAGCGCCTCTGAGTCGTTTTTTCTTGAAGATGAACTAGATAAATTTTCGCTGATTGCACTTGTTGATTTCTTAGAAGCAAAAGATTACATGCATGCACACGAATACTTGGCATACAGAATTGTGAAAGCCGAACATAATTTAGAGCTTTGTAATTTAAAATATAAAAATATTAATCACCAGATTCTGAACGCGACACAACTTGAGCAAATAGATTAACTCACGCTGCACATCAGATCTCGTACAGTTCCTTTTTCGTAAAACTTTCGTACGGTAACCGAACAAGTGTTGTTGCAAGCGGCAAATATCGCCGGCTCAACACCAGGATGCTGTAAAGAAAGTAAACAATTTTCTATCAACAACAATAACTTGAGAGAGATATAAAGAAAGTTTTTTCTTGGTTCTTGACTTTAAATCAGATTTAAGGATGAGCACGGACTGTACAAAATCTTTCAGTTGTCAATTACAGCCTGAACAGTCTGCAAAACTGCAGCACTTTAGTGACAAGAGTGTACTAAAAGTGACTGCAGGGATTTGTACCATGGACACTGGGCTGAAAATCCAGCATGTTGACTATAAGACTGCGACATTTTGAAAAAAAGGAATTAAAACAGTCATTAACATTCAGTACATAATCAGCGAAAGGCTTGTTTCCACCGTATAAGGAATACAACTCCATATCATGGCTCAACTTCCACAGTGAAACTCATATTGCCATTAATTCATCCAAACGGTTGACAGTAGTTGTAACATCATTTTTTAATTTAATTGTTTATCTGTAATTTTCCACCACGTAAGAAACAAACCTGTAGTGAATTGATGAATTTCATGACAGGCTCAAGATCGTTCACGTCAACAGACTGACTAGGACGTGAGCAACACTGGAAAAAACATTCAACGATTTACTGACCATCTCAACACTGACCAAATAATTAACATCACAACAAAATAAATGAGCAAATATATAAGAAAAAACATATGTGCAAATGAAACAAAATAATAACAAAATCAGTTTATTAATTTAAACTGACAGTAAGGTTACATGACTAGTAGTCACAAATGAGCTCCCTGTTATCCTTCGTCAAATAACTATTGGCCAT
Source organism: Lumbricus rubellus (assembly GCA_945859605.1). Classification (NCBI taxonomy): domain Eukaryota; kingdom Metazoa; phylum Annelida; class Clitellata; order Crassiclitellata; family Lumbricidae; genus Lumbricus; species Lumbricus rubellus. Next base: position 18,918,727 of record OX243827.1, on the reverse strand, counting down.
TCTACTTCATTTCTTTCTCTTCTTAAGACTGTCTGATTCGACCGGGGTTGGACTGGGAGCGCTCCTGAGTAGAAACCTTGAAGGAGCGCTATATCAAATTCTGAGTAAATAAATAAATAAAAAGATAACAAGTTTAACATGAATCGAATTTTACTGTATGGCAGCCTGTGAGGTGCCCATCCTTCCAACTGAACATTCACAAAATTCATAAGTGTACAATATATCAAAGCATGTGCGCAAGTACTTAAATATGCATGCATAATTGCATATGCATGTTATGGATGCGTAGCCATGTTTTGTATGCATTAAACACCTACATCCTAATAAACATACATGCCTAAATAACACATGAAGACATTGCTGTAAATGCTTTCGTTTTGCAAAAGAGAAGTTCCGTCATTCCACTCAGCTGGTCAATGCCAGCCATACTCCCTCCATTTGTTCTGTTACCAAGCATCACATGACAATAAAACCACTGTGAGTACAATGAAATAAAAGCCATTGTCCTTAATAGCGCCATGAATAACCAGCATCACCGACCCATGTGAGAATGTATTTGTCCTTCGGTTTGGTTCGATCACGGACGAGAAAGTAGCCCTTTCTTAACCGCCAGCCTAGAAGAAAATGAGAAAGTCATTTATTTACTGTTCCTTTCCGCTGTACGAGTACTGAAGCATCATGCCATTTTCAAAGATAGTGTCACACACACGCATGCATGCACACACAGATACATGCACACATATGCACACAATGAATGTATATGCATGTATATCAAGCACACTTTATAAACCTTCGCAAATGAGTTCAGGTAATTCAATTACAATTGTACTCTCTACAAAACACTTGGCCCATAAAACCATGTCTGCATAGGTGAAATTAACATCGATTATAATTCAAATTTCCATAAAAACAAAATCTGCCGAAAAGATCTAACGATGCAAAGAAACGATGATCAACGATGGAAATTTTACCGATGTATGGCAAAGGCTCGACAAGTTCCCAGTTGTTTTCGGATCTCAGAAACATACAGATGTTTTGCAAAGCAGTATCTGCAACAAAAGAAAAACTGTCACATTAAGGCACCGTACATCACAGAGAAATTGAGGAATACAAGGGTTAACTACACAAACAGCTGAGCATCAAACATACCGGTGGTTCATTTTACCATGGTTTAATAGTAGAGGCACCCATGGCAACAATTTAAGCACAGAGATCATTAAATGATATTATATAATTCTGGATTTAGAAAATGGCGCTAAAACACTCAATCGTAATTGCAAACTATAAATTTCTAAAGCGCCACTCGAAAGCCAAGCGTAGGGCACCAGCTTATTCCCAAGCGTTGTGTCTAGTCAGAGGGGTTGTACAAAATAGTAGCTCAAATGAGGTCATAGTCTGGTAAACAAAAAGGATCAAAGGCGAATTATACTGCCCTACCAACATGGCCATAGTGGTTTTGCTTTGACTGAGTGCTGGAAAGTAAGCTGGTTTCGCTAATGCAACTTTTATTGGACAATAATATTTACAAACTTTTGGCAAGTTAAATTTGACTCTGGTAATGACACCAGAGGATGCAGGAGACAAAGGCTGACACAACCTCCTGTTTAGATTGTTTAGATTAGAGATACGTTTAACAATACAACAAAATGTCAGCTGGTTCTACGATCTCGTAATTTAACTACTGGTAGTCAATTTGACACAATCAACTATTTTGGAAACTTGAGATTCAGACATGAAGCATGAAGGACAATTGAAGAACAATAAAAACCACACAACACATCCTGATTCCTGTCCTTCGTGACCCGCCATACAAGCCTACAAGTTATTCAACTGCACGTGTGTAACATGAAGACATCCCACTACAGCAGCACGTCAGTTTGTTGGCCTAACAACCAGGATGTTGGTCTGGTATTGAACCTGACAGCAAATCACTTTCTTAGAAGCTCATTAGTCCATTTATAAGAATTAGACAAGAACTTTGGTTTAGTTCAACAGGCCAAATACCAGGTTAAAGAAGTCAATAAATCTGACAGGAGAGCAGCAAAGAGGGCAACGCCCCTTTTAATGGCCATGTTAACCCTTTCCCGCCAGACCGGGCCACCCGTGACCCGATTAACAGGATAGGTATCAAAACAATTCCGACTGAAAAGGGTTAAGTAGCTATTAAAACCTACAAAGGCTATGACCCTCTTAACGTCACATGAAGTAATTATCAGAACTCAGTACAAGCAACAAAAGCTACTAATGTTTAAAGCACAACAGTTGCATGTGACACTGACGCCCCTCCTTAATTTAATTCATTGGGTATCACATTAAAAGGATGTCAAGAGTAAAGAACAGAATGGATCAGATTCCCGCCAAAGTCCAACTGGTTAGCAAGAACACAGCCTCATCAACAGAAACGTAAAACATCTCCGCTCAACTCAAGACTAAATAATTCACTTCACGTGGACACTAGGAAATTCAGATCATATGGTCATTTAAATAATTACACAATTAAAGGATACAGTGTAGTTGGGTGATTCCATGTCAATTCAACCAACGTCATTGACATGACCGACTCAGATTTACTTGAAATTTTACCCACGTGTTCAACCACATAAGGCTTGTAAAAAACCAAAAGAAAATTTTTTTGGGTCAATTATATTCAGAGATATGGGTCGGCGAACTTTGACCCGACCCGGTCGACCTCGTACCTTTGAACCTCTATATCTCAGCTTGTATAACAGCTAGGAAGGTGATCTTGGTGTCATTTTTTAGCTCTTTTGATGAACTGTTTGGGTAGATTAATCATGACTGTTTAAATGTTCAAAATCAAGACCATATTCCACAATGAAGCACTTTAACCTTGACCTTGACCAAACGGTTTTTTTTTTAAATCTGAAAAAATTCACAATTATAGATCAATGTGTTTTGAACATCCTCAGAAAAAATCAGAATGGGATCTATAATGGCTTATTTCTTATGATTATTTTATCAATCATACGTGTGCAAAATTCAATTAATCCATGTTCGGTAATTGTGAAACCCAATGTTCAGCTGGTTTGCTACTTGTGTCTTATAACCATGTTTCTTTTGTACTTGTAAGTTTCATTCCCCTTGTTTTTGAATATATTCAAGACAATAGTTAGTAAGCTATACAGAATATTTTTTCTACAACAATAAAGCTAAAAATAGATTTGGAAATGTAAGTGAAAATTTAAATGACAACATTGCAATGGTTGTAGTGACGACATTTACCAATAAAATTCGCCTACGATAAATTTTGCAGCAAATAGACCATTATAGATCCCATTCTGATTTTTTCTGAGGATGTTCAAATATGAGAACTAAGTGCATATCTATACAGAAAAGAAATGATTCATTGCTGCTTCCAAAATATCTCGATTTCGCCGATCTGAAAGGCTATGTTACAGCAGAGTACGATGGGAAGTGGTGGTTGGCATGCATCCTCAGGACATTTGTTGAAACAGGTGAGAACTGATTTTCTACTCATTACCTTTAACAACTTAGCAAAGTTTCATGGTGTCAAAGCATCCATGGGTAAATAGACTATAATTTTTTTTAAATTTTACAAAAAGCGTTGTTAATGCTGATTAAAAACTTGCTATTTTTATTTGTAACAGAAAACATTTGCTCTCTTGTTGCAATCTTTTACCATGCATTTTTTTATGCTCTGGACAATTGTGCATACAGTTTAAAGAGCATAAACATTCATGTTGATTTTACTTAAAGGTGAAGTAGAGGTCAGCTTTCTTCATCCGCACGGCCCTGCCAAGTCTTTCCGATATCCAGCAGTTCCAGACATCCTCATCATGAACATCAAGGACATCCTTACTGCAGTCAGTCCAAGTACATCAACTGGGAGGACTTACACATTAACAGGAGATGGAAGCTCTGCGGCAATTTCTGCACTAATCACTAGAGTGAACTATAGACACAAGTAGCAAACCAGCTGAACATTGGGTTTCACAATTACCGAACATGGATTAATTGAATTTTGCACACGTATGATTGATAAAATAATCATAACAAATAAGCCATTATAGATCCCATTCTGATTTTTTCTGAGGATGTTCAAAACACATTGATCTATAATTGTGAATTTTTTCAGATTTAAAAAAAACCGTTTGGTCAAGGTCAAGGTTAAAGTGCTTCATTGTGGAATATGGTCTTGATTTTGAGCATTTAAACAGTCATGATTAATCTACCCAAACAGTTCATCAAAAGAGCTAAAAAATGACACCAAGATCACCTTCCTAGCTGTTATACAAGCTGAGATATAGAGGTTCAAAGGTACGAGGTCGACCGGGTCGGGTCAAAGTTCGCCGACCCATATCTCTGAATATAATTGACCCAAAACAATTTTCTTTTGGTTTTTTACAAGTCTTATGTGGTTGAACACGTGGGTAAAATTTCAAGTAAATCTGAGTCGGTCATGTCAATTTTGGTTCCAAATTTGGTTGAATTGACACGGAATCACCCAGTTAAGGGATCTAAATCCTAAATAATTCAATTCACTTGATGACAAGACAAATCAATTCGTTATGACTGAACAGTGAATGCTATTTACTTGGATATTGAATAAGAAAACTGAGCAAAACCTACAAATACAGAGCTGTAATTCCACAATCTTTCGGAGCAATGCACAATCGCTTGCTTACTCTGGGTCACCCTGGATAATACCTCTAACCAACATTTATACTTCTAAAGAACTGCAACTGTGTCAACCTTACTTACGCGAAAAAACTAAAATGCTGATTGATTGCGTAAAAAACACATTTCAAGAGCGCTGATATCATTGATGTCGCACTCTTACCTTGGTAACTGATGTTAAGAAAACTCGGTGGACATAGGAAGAGCTTGACGTCAAGACTGAAGGAAACCCATTGACAGCTCAGAATGGAATTCAAGTAATTCTGCAAAGCAATTCAAATTAAATTAAATACAGATAGTTATACAGAGTGTACACAATTCTAATAGCAGGATAATTATTTAACGAGCTTCTTGTCAATGATATCTCTCAAGTCATGCTATCAGTAAATGATGTGTGCTGTATTATACCAAGAAAAACATTTCTGTTTGCAACACTTTCCTATAAAAAAAACAAGATCTGAAACAACAAGATTAAGATTCGAGTCCAAAATTTTTGTAGTCAGAGGTTTTACATTTATATTAGAAATTACTGAAAATTAGATTTCAAAACACAAAAGTGCAGCAATTGCTTAGAATCCTAACAACTAAATAATACAGTGCACCTTATGCACAGAGATTAGTTATTTAAAAATTAAGAGAAGGAAGAACCTGTAAGCTATGCTGCCTTCTAGAAATTAAATCATAATCCATTTTCCATTTTAAAACACAAAAATGCAGCAAATGCTAACAACTAAATTAATAAAGTGAATCTTATACACACAGAAATTAGTTATTTAAAAAGTAAGAGAAGGAAGAACCTGTAGGCCTTGCTGTCTTCTAGTAATGAAATCATTATCCATCTTGCCAAAGACTTTCTTTGGCGGCAGTTGCAGGTCGAAGCCAGCATTCTTCAGCACAATGTCGAGCCCCGCAAAGTCACTATATCGCTTCGTGATTTTCCAGCTCGTCTCTGGGATTGGCCCAAACTGGACGCTGATTGAATACTCCTGTTCCAAAGAGACAAAAACCAACGCACATTATCAACTAGTCAATTTAATGGAAGTCAGCCTTAGTTAAAGAGCCGTGTACCTTTCTAGCATAGTTTAGTATTTATTTGGTGCATCGTAATTGAAAGTTTAATTAATGAAAATAATTCATGGCATAAACAGAAATTGGACTAATGAAGAGTAATTCTTTGATCAAACAGAAAAATTCCGCAAATTCTCAATTTGTTATCAAGGACCCTAGTATCGTAATCTTAAAACTTCTAAAGTGCCATTCGAAAGCTAAGCACCGGGCACCTGCTTATTCATGAGTGCAGTGTCAGAAGGGCTGTCAGTAAGGAGGTCCGAGTCCGGTTACCAGAGGATCAGAATAGCTACTAAAGTGGATATCATCTGGGTCAGTAATTGAAAGGGGGGAGGATCAGATGAGACATGGTTAAAAGTAATGGTACGGAATAGTAGGAATAGTTCATCCCATAACATTCGAACTGCACGCGGTCTCACCCACTTTAAAAGTCTGATTCGTGCATACATACACAAAATTACACATTTACCTCCTGCATTATTTCTCTGCTATCAGTCCCATTATTTTCAAAGAGACATATGTTATTTACTAGTAGGTTACTAGTAGTAACTTGCTAGTTAATGAGAGGAATGAATGGAGATGTGTTGACCGATGTGCAAACATGCATGAGAAGGATTAAGTAAGCACTAGTTCATTATGCACCTATCTAGCAAGACTGCTGATTGTTCCTAAACAACCCTCAATATTTGCTTGGTTCAAAGTGTTGCAATAATCTGTTTGAATATTTATACGACTGTATTATTTTTGATCAATAAACTGATTGACTGAAGTTGGATTGATACCACGTATCATTTAAATGATTGAAAAAATTAGATACGCTATGGAATTTTACCATTCATGAAAATGAAATGCGCAATTACTTTTCACTGGTAAAATATTTTTAAAAATGCAGGTTTACCGGCGGCATATTAAACATGCCGCCGGTTTTGAACGTAAATGGTCAACGAGTGTACCACTAAATCTTAGTATCTTGGGACCATTTGCGTTCAAAACTATCGTCACGTGAGTCTGACAATTGTACCACAGCTCAAGGACTCATGTGACATTGCATAGTTTTAGGTCATTTGTTTTACGGAGGTGTGCCCATGTTTCATTCTCAACGCATAATTATCAACCACCGTTCAACACTATTACATATAAAAAAATAATTACTACGAATAAACTTATTACAAAATCACGAACTCCCGGATAACATGCGCAAGTGTAAAATATCCCACCGTATGGTCTTTTACGCTGTACGAACTCTCGATCATACACTTCATCGGGACAGTGTCGTCCAGCTGAGCTCTTGATTTCATGCTGCTATTCATATTTAACGAAGAAATCTAACTTCTCACATTGGCAATAAACGGAGATAACAGTAGACAGTAACTTCCTCGATTGTGTAATAATAATAATTGTTCCACGTAAACGCCATTAATTATCTGCTGTTTAGCTCATCGCGGGTCGTTCGTTGGTTGGTGGGTGGGTTTGTGGGGGCGGTAAATGATAACACATCCCACAATGCCGTCTGGTTTCCATTGAGATCGTTAATCATAGATGTGATAGGGTAGTAAGTAAGAAAGTACGCATAAATTGAAGAAAACGCTTGGCGTCAAGAACTTAGCTTGTCGCATAACATAAAAAGTTTGTTTAAAAAATCATTGTTGTAAAACGACAATTAGGAGAACAGAATGAGTTCAAATATAAAGCAAGTCTAGCTGTATAACATCATAGCCAAGAAAACGCGTCTGGTAAGGAAATAAAAAAATATATAGATTATAGAAAATAATAGAGAATCTACCGCAGTATTAACAATCAAGACGAAGTTACACGTAGACTCCTGCCAACGTAGACACCTGCCATTGCAAACAGAGTACGTTAAGAAAAAAATCCTAATATTGTTTGGGGGAAAAGCAGTGCTAAAAGTGTAACAAAAATAAGTGCCTGTACGCTCCTTACCTTTCCAAAATAAGTGCCAGGACGCCCCTTACATTTTCAGTTGTGCTGGCCAAATAAGTGGCAGGACGGCATAGATATTTGAAAATAAGTGCCGGCTAATATATAAGGTCGTTGGTGCCAGGACGCCGTCCATGACCGTCCTGCCGCACTTTAAGCCCTGGGGAAAAGTATATTTTCCTAAACGCATCCAGGTGTCTACGTGTAGCCACAGTATAAAATAATTATACTGTGGTGTAGCTTCGTTTTATATTTAATATGTAAGTTATTGTCCTGTAATATATGATCATAAGCATAAAGGAATTTTTCAAACATTCTGGAACAATAAAGCTGGTTTTTAAAATCGGTTTTCAACTGTCCACTGAATCCAACGGACCCCAGATGGCGACAGTGTGTCGATGATGAGCACGTTAATGATGGCCATCTGTCGAATGATGTTTGCATTGGTTGGTGTTCATTCATCTGCGGTGACCTGTGGTGTGATTGCGAATGTTCTCGATCTGACTACGATAGGGCGATTCGTTTTCTTGAAGCCGATCTATTTGGCCGTTTAAAACAGAAAATAGGTTCTGATTTTCTCTTGTTTTATTTCTCAAGTTAACCAAGATGACTGTCGTTTTCAGTGGGTGGGAATGTATGGGTTGAACGCCATTTATTTCTTAAGGGAAACCAAGACGTGACCACGAGATGTCAAAGGTCGCATTTGATTATCTGGATAATGTAAAACTCTATAGGGATCTTTAAATTAAAATAGACTGGGTCCTGGATCTGTTGCAATGCAACGTTGATGGTTTACACTACTGTGTATATATTGTGATAACCGAATTTTCATAAGACGGTACACATAATGTGCAGTGTCACACCACAGTGTAGAGTGTAGACTTAATTCGCTTCCACAATGCAAATGAATACATGGAAAAGTCGACATTACAATATCTTACAAAAGTCGATATTACAATATCTATATAAAGTTTAAAGTTAAAAATATTTGTTGTATTGAAGTTTGAGAAACATGTGATTTCATTTTTCAGTAATCACTGTCATTACTAAATATATATATATTGCATTTTGACCAGATATGGATGTCGAAACAGAAAGAGTCGTAAGGACCATGACACGCTCTCCAAAGGACAAGATTCTTGTTGACTCTGGTGACGATGAGGAGAACACGAATGCTCCGTTGAATTATGGAAATCAGCCAACAGAGTTGTCCGATGAAATAAATGATAAAAGTGCAAATCCCGTGACTGATATCTCGCTTGGTTCTTCGGAACAAAAGCCGTTAGAGGTGGAACAAGTGGAGCTTTCTGAAAGCATATCTTCTGAAAGACTCGTACCGGCAAAGTCTGAACCGCCAAGTAAAGGTGATGAATTATTTTCTGCAGATGTTACTCAAGCCCGTGAGACACGTGCATTATCGTCAGAACCACCCGCTGTATCCCATGCATCAAATGGAGAAGGTGGGCTGTCCGCTAGCGACGTACCAGTACACGAGATAGTTTCTCCTTCTGAATCACTTAAAGCATCCAAGTCTACGAGAAAAGAGAAGGAGACGCCTGCCTTTGGTTTGTCCGAAAACGCACCCTCTCAGATTCCAGAATTTTGCACTACAAGAGAAACGCTGGACGTTGATGAAGAAAATTCCGCCGAGGTGTTACCAATGCACGAAACGAATTCAGAAGCATCATCGAATGCAGACGATCGATTACTATTGACAGATAAAGCCTCTTCTGCATCTGTGGAACACGGACAATTTGAAAATGAGCCGCAAGTTAAAGGTCTAAATGCCAGCAGTGACCATGATCATCATGAATGTGCAAGTCAAAACGGCTCAGATCTTGGCGGACATGTCAATGGTGTTTGTCTATCTGACGTGCAGGAAGATGTGACGCAAGGGTCGAGCAATATCGGGATTTCTGCGTCAAAAGTTGCACATGCCTGCAAAGAAGTTCATTCCAGTGCTCAAGGCAAGCATTCTTCTATGATCGTAACTCATTTCTTTGAAAAATTCCCATATTGCTGAATTCTTATGTCACTGTATATTATAATGTTTCACCTTGCATGACATTTGTTTTAAAGTGCTTTCTCTGTTTATTTGCCCATTGTATGCAATTCGCTTCCATTGTCTATACACCTTATTCATAGAGTTTGCTCAGATGTGTTTTATCGCAGCCTCAAAACCTTTTTATTCAGCTGAGGTTGATTCAGGGAGCGCTCCTGAGTAGTAATCTTGAAGAGGCACTTATATAAGTCTCCAAAACGAATGAATGGATGGATGGATGAATGAATAAATGAATAAAATAGTTTTAAAAGTCATCTTGGCTGCTTGTTCTTGACGTGTGATTGACGTGTAATTGAACTGTGACTTCAGATTCACTGCAGCCAACTTTGGATAAGTTGGACGATGTAAAGGAACCAGAGGAACCCGATCATGCCGCCAAATGCCAACTTCTTCACGACGATGAAGAAACAACGGAGCCATCGTTCAACGAAGAAACAACGGAGGCATCACTCAATGAAGACGTCGATGCCGCTGTCGGCAAAGAGGAAGATGAAGATGGGTGGATTTACGTGCTTGGTCATGACAAACTGAAGAAAAGGGTAACTAGCGTTTGTTCGGAAGAGAGTAATATCGTTATTTCTATGCACTATGCACAATTGGCTAATGCTGATTTGCAGAATTTCAGGGCTGAATGTGGTTTGGAAAAGTTGCCGGGTCTGACTTTTGGGGACGAGCCGACGCCTTTGAGCCAAAAATATTTCTGACGACCATTTTTTTCATTTGCCCAAAATTTGTCAAATTCCCACAATTTTTACCTAATTTTCACCCAAAATTGTTCAACTTGCGACCCGGCTGAGACCTGGCACCAGCAGGTCATGAAAATCAATGCCGGGTCGCAGACCCTGATAGACCCGGCTCACTTTCAGCCCTGGACACAAGAGAGTGATGTGGGGGACTGACATGTGTCCCCCAGTCTCACCCCACATTTGTAGTTTTAGCCCCATCCCTATAACCGTCCCTCACCATTGAATTTTCATCCCTGCAATTTCTTTGAACCATTCCTGCACATATTAATTTTCTACTCTGTAAGTTCCAAGATGGTTTCACTGGTGACGTGTGACTATGGCATAATTTTGTTTGGCGCAGTGTATAAAATGGATTCAATTGTTTGTAGGTTATAACAAAGGGCTTGGAAAACTCGCGTCCCGTTCGAGGTCAGGTGGTGACCGTCAACTGCGTTGGTCACCTGGAAGATGGAACTGAAGTTGACAAACACGACAATTGGTCGCTGGCGCTCGGAGAGGATGAATTCATCCACGGTATAACAATGTTTGTCTTTGTTTTTCACATTTGTGGTTTGGGATTGTATGATGGTTTTGTGCTTAGCGTGCTGGAGTCTTAACTCGTAGGTCAAGAATTCAAATCCCTGCCAGTACCTATCTTTTCCATCTGAGCAGACCCTACAATGAGTACACTCACCAGTAACCATTCACTGGTGGTCAAGATCTGGTGGCGAGGGAGAGGACCGGCCAACTGTTGTCATTTGCCTAAGCTCAGAGAAATGAAGTGGCTTGGTGCATGATATCTGGTGCTTCCTCTCTGGGTTAAGAAACCGTTGTTTTTCTCTTCATTGTAATTATGCATGCAACATATACATATATGTTGTAAGGAAAATTATTAATTGTGGAATGAACTCTCTAGGCAATTTGTACATGCGCTTTACAAAAGATTTCTACTGACGATAGATTCTTGTTTTTGAATTTTCTTCGAACAGCATTTGATTTGTGTGTGGCGATCATGGACAAGGGTGAGACTTGTGAAATCGTCACCGACAGTCGATTTGCGTATGGAGAATTGGGCAGGTAGGACTTAACCTCTCTTAGTTATTTCTCGTGATAATGCAGTTGACTGTACTTGGTGATATTCAATAATGGAATTTAATGAATTGACGAAGCTAGTGCTGACGATAGAAATTCTGCGCCCCCCCCCCCTCGGCAGAGCAGTCATGGGCCCCGAGAATATTTTTAGGTTTAATAAGAAACAAATATTTTGAAAGCAAATTGAAGTGGTAAAATTGCAGCTACGACCTACAATTTTATATTTAGATATAAAATACGATTTTTATTCAGTGGTTAACTTGAAGTTTAAACTGAACATCTATCTATAGTTAATTTCCTTTGTAATATTATATTTAAAGGACATAAATGAAATCTTTCCATATATAACTACCTATAAGATATCTTTCTATATATAACTACCTATAAGATATCTTTCTATATATAACTACCTATAAGATATCTTTCTATATATAACTACCTATAAGATATCTTTCTATATATAACTACCTATAAGATATCTTTCTATATATAACTATCTATAAGATATCTTTCTATATATAACTACCTATAAGATATTGTAGATGTTTTAATACAATGCAACTGTAAATGTGAAGATATTCTAGATGTATAGAATGTTGAAAAGAGTGTGTGTGTTGTTGGTGCTTTATTAGGGAGCCAGATGTCCCTTCAAATGCGACCATATCTTACATCATTGAGCTGATCGAGTGTCATGACCAACGAGGATATTCTGCATTGTCAGTCGCTGAGAGAATTCAATTAAGGTAATATGACGGTAGACTATTAAATCAGTGCGACAAAGTCTCCAAAATTAAAGTGAAGCTGTCTGGCTAATACATGGTCAATGGAATTAAGGTAAAGCTGGCTAATCTGAGAATTAATGTAAGGCAAGGATGGTTTAGGAAAAGTTTAAATCGTGGTACAGGACAGTTGGAAAATTCTTCATCTTGTGTCAAGTTGTGTGGTATATTGTGTGTAAGCATTAAGCACATGATCTGCTAACATAATATTTTATTCTTGCATTGTGACAGTCTCCGTAAATGCCCTGAACATTGTTGTCTGTTTAAAGTTGCGTCTGTGTCAACTTAAGCATTTATAATAAATGGATTGATTGATTGATTGATTGGATTTGAAAAAACTGACGACAAGAAGTAAAAAACATGAAAATCTTGAGGATGCAACAAGAATCAATCGGCAAGCAGAGACTTAATTATTTGGATTTTCTAATCTAGATAATTAGATGAACTGAAAGGCATGGAAACTGTTCTGGTGTTTTATCTAAGGAGTCGAAGTTTCATGTGTACATTGCTTTTTTTTAGCAACGACAAGCGTGAACGTGGAAATTATCTTTATTCAAGAAACGAGTATAGCCGTTCAATTGACTCGTACACAAGGTTAGTATTGCTGTTGTATCTTAGCGATAGTACTGTTGTTCAAACATATGAGTGCAGGTGCACTTAACCTTAAATGGAAACATTTCTCACTGCATTTATATGCCATAACTGCAATTGATATATCTTTTTGTAAGATATACAACAGGTTTTTGTTCGGACAAAGTCAATAACGCTAGTTTGTTGACATTAGGTAGCAATTGATCCAGATAGAACATCAATAAATAGTTTGATGGCATTTAGAAAAACTGCGTGTGACTTGATGTACTCTATGCTGAGAGATTTTTAACAGATGTGGTAAAAAAGTAAGTTCTGTTCAGTTGTACTGCCCCACTCCTGCCTCTTAAAGGCAGTTCAGGTACTGTTTGAACTTGCAGAACTTGTTATGTGTACAGAAATTTATGTACTAGCTGCATGCTAATTGACTGCTAAGTAGTTAACCCTTTACCTGTTCATTTTTCCTGTTATGCCTGTGTTTTCAGCGGATATTCTCGGGGCAAACGGGTAAAGAGTTAATCTGACATTGCAAACTTTCTTGACTGGTTGCAGGGCGTTGAAAGCTCTTGACGAAGACTTCGAGTCTCACGGAGAGTCACCCGAAGAATTACAAGCGATCATCGACACTCGCATTAAATGTCATAACAATATGGCCGCAGCGCAGATGAAGGTACATAAAAAAGGCGGTGTTGACTGAATCAAGGCAGTGCCACCATAGGTCATGGCAGGTATTTGACCTGCCTCAAGCCTAAAATTCTTTCGAATTTTTATTATCTTCTTTGCATTTAATTTCTTTGACCCCATGACCCTGATGCGACCTGCTAAATTTTTGTAGCTGGCATTGCCACTGTTGTGCAGAATATTTTAGATAGAAGGTACTACAGCTAAGAGGATATTTGCATAAAACCTGATGCATATCTTATATATATATATATATATATATATATATATCTTTTTCCAGGAGTTCTTCGCACTGGGAGTGCCTCTGATTAGGTGTACTGTGAGAGGTGCTTTATAAATCCAAAAATAGAATAGAATATAGTAATTATTAGAGATGTGTTACTGGATTTTTAAGCGTAGGTTTGAGTTATCTCAGATTTTCTTTGATGTGCTTTTTCTACGATCTTCCAGGTTGGAGCATGGGACGTAGCTGCCAAGTCTTGTGATGTTGTTCTGAAGGTGCAGCCTGACAACGTCAAAGCCTTGTTTAGGAAAGGAAAGGTGCGTCTTCAACTTATTCCTCAGTTTTCTAGATTTTTCGTTTTCATGTTTTGCTTTCGCTGTGGAAAATTTTTTCACCATGTTTTCTTTTTAAAATGATGGTTGTGTTGATGGAAATTTGTGCAGGATTAGTTTTTGCAATTTATTTAGTCTTTATGGAAGTATTTAGAAGGTTAGTTGTGCAAAGGTGATTCTGATGACGGCATGTAAAGGGTTAGTTTAGCAAGGGTAATCTTGATGGCCATGTGTAAAACGTTAGTGTTTGCAGGGTATATGGTTCTCAGAACAGATTGCACTCCTGCATATTATGTCATAGAAAGAAATTATAAAAAATTTATGTCATAGAAAGAAATTATTTTGTTCTTACAATCATCAATAGGTCTTGAATTAGGTCAGTTGGTGCTTTGATAATTAGGTCAGGTGACACATTGTACATATTGGCTCGTGACTGTGGTCACTCTGTTGGACTTCTCTTCTGCCATTTCCACCTTTAATCTCTGACAACAAAGCTGTGTTCTTATTATTTTGGTTGTTTTACCTTGTTTGGTCATCTATTGTGTCAAGTAATTGTTCAGGTTGTGACTGGATTTCTTGTTTCAGTGCCTTGCAAATAAGGGAGATGTTTCCGCAGCCATCCCGTTGCTGAAACGGGCGCTGAAGTTGGAACCCGAAACAAAGGTACGAATTAATTGTCTGCACATGATGTAATGAAAGTGGTCATTTATATGTCATATGTGGTGCAACTTAAAGGAACTGGCAACAATTTACACGCTGTACAACTCGATTGTCTGGTTTTTGTTGCTAGATCATTCATCAGGAATTGTCTCGGTTGGAGAGGAAGAACAAGGTGCAGACTGAAACGGAAAAGGCTCTCTACCAGAAGATGCTAGGCACGGACAAAGAACCACCAGCGAAGAAAAAGACGGAGGTAAACTTGCCTGACTGACTTGGTCTGTTCCTGAATATGTGTAATGTATACCTGGTCTTTTATTTGATTGCAACCAAAACTTTTAATATTCATGCTGCACAGCTCAAAATTGTTATGTACAATGTATGCTAGGTCTGTTACTTGATATTTATGCACTGATCCTGGCTAGGTTCAAGTCATTTTCGCAGGGAATCACATGGAACTGTTGAGTTACTGTTGTGTCAACATTTGTTCTGGAACAGTCTTCCTACTGTGTAGCCTGAAACATGAACTTCATGTCCTTGTTTTCACTATTCACCTTATTTTTGCTAGAAGAAAGTACTAGGTAAATTATGTAGTTGCGATTTCACTTGCAATATTGTAATTCTGCATTCAATCTTTAGCGATGAGCGTGTACTAGTTAGTAAAAGTGACTGGGAAAGCCATAAAGGTTAATCGGTTACATAACTGATTGATACTGCTTGATTGTTCAATCAAATGATTGATTGCCAGTCATGTAATTGATTGATAGAGATTGACTGACCATTTGATTCATTGTACAAACCCATATTTTTCTGTTGATTTCAGAGCACCTCCAAGTGGCTGTGGTACATGGCAGGAGGTGCAGCAGCCATCATGGTATCACTTGGACTGACAGCTTACAGATACATTCACGTTTGACAGTTCGGCATGCTTATTATAGACAAATTTTTTGTACCAATTTATCTGATTATTTTGTCAGTTAAGCCCGATATTTTTAGAATTGTAACCAAATCGCATTCGTGGCATTCCGGGGGACAGTTCGGGAATTCCGAGAATTGTTCGTAACCCATTTATCGATGCAGGGATTCTTCGGGGATTTGGCCTTCGAGAGATTACTGTCTGAAGAAAAACTGCAATGCCTATTCATTTATTTATTATTAAGTTTCTATGTACTGGATTCAGACTCTGTGAATTATTGAATTACTAATAAATACAAATGAAAAATGGTTTTAATTGATTTGACTTTTGGGAGCAGTTTCTTTTCTTCATGCTCAGAGATGCTTGGGGAAAGAATTCCTTTCTTAGGTTTTTGGGGGAATTTTTTATGGCAAGAAGAGTTTTTGCAATTTCGTATATGCTAAAATTTTCTCTGCTATTCTGGGGAATTATTTATGGTATGCAGAGTTCTACATTTGCCTCTACTCCATGCTCTATGACAAGGATTGATACTGGACGTGTTGTAGAGTAAAATGCCTATGTGGTTTGAATTCAGTAACTGATGGAAACTGCAGCTAGTAGGATAGAATATGAATTGTACATGGAATTTGCAACTCATTGTTCTCTTAATTTTTTTAATGCCCTGGAAAATCTACTTGAAGTGCCTCATTCATTGTAAGTTATCAGCGATGTAGAACTCGAATTTAATCCAACGTTAGAAGGTGGTCTCTAGCAGATCCTGTGTACAGTGTACTTGCCCTGTCAGACCTGTCTCACATTGTTAATATAATATTTAACTGAGATTACAGTAAACTAGGCTTGGCAAGTCCAGTCTTGCGACTTCCAGGCTGCTGATATCATAAAACTTTGCACATTCAATTATGTTGATGGCTTGCAAATATTATTGTCCGGAAATTTTAGAATTGCCTTGTGAATGAGTGAGCAATTGCATGAATCTATGTACTGTATGAACGTACAGATGATTCTGTCTGTGAGTTTGTAACTCTTTTTTGGACTAATTTTATGGGCATTCAGCTGACTGTTTCTTGATTTTGTTGGCTCTATCAGTGGTTTGTTTTGCATTGGAAACTAGCCCAATAGACGTTGCTACGGTAATTAACATGAATTTTGTGATCTGTATACATAAAGCAGCATTACTGAGGTTCTGGTCAACTTCCAACAGTTTCTCGCTTGCATCCTTAACCAATTTTACTGCCCTTGCTGCCGAATTTACTATTGACTCGGGAGAATTTTTTACCATTTACGTTACCATATTTTAGCTATTATTTGTTTGTTTTTAATTGCGATTTACATTAATGTCTTTTATTCGATTCCTTTGACAATGTCTCGCTGAAATTATTTAGCTTGTCGCTGGAAAATAATAGCATAATAATATGTCATATCGGTATGCCTTGAGTTACAGAGATTTGGTTGAAGGACTAATTGTGTTTACAAAGAAAACAACTCTGAAGAAATCTACAGTAAATTTAAGAACTTGCTTGTAACGAACGTGTTATAATAACAGAGTATATTTCAAGAAAGTTATTTGAAGAGAGTTGGCGATCGGCAGATGTAGATATTCTGGAGTTGGATTCCAGAATGGATCGCTGGTCTTTAGTCCGACCGGATGAGTCAGCCAATCATTGCCTGTGAAATCAAAATTTCTTCATGTTTTATTGTTTAAATCACTGAAATGTACTATATAGCTATACATATATATATACATATCAATGGTTTAAATGATTAACTGAACAAAATTATGAGTTAGCTGGGTTTAGTCGAGTATCTCATTCATTCATTCTATGGACTTTATAGCGCTATTCAAGAGTTCTATGGACTTTATAGCGCTATTCAAGAGACCTATTGTCAGGAGCACTCCAAGCCCAGCCACGGCAAAACAAAGAAGACATGAGAGATTTATAACTCTTAATTTAATTGATCAGACATAATAAACGCAGTTCTGAAGGGAAGACACGTGTAAAACATGATGTATTTTGTATTGTATTGTACTGTAAATGACCATTTATAAAGCACTTTTCTTGGCAAAAAACTTGTAAGAAGAACTCAATCCCAGTGCAATCGAGTCCGAGAGACAAAGCCGGATTTGTGATTTTTTTAACAAGACAATCCATGATGTCAACAAAATTGTGAGTGAATGACTTTCGCTATAGTTACTGTAGTCTGTTAACGTTTATCCTTATCATTGGAAGGGGAGTGGTCGAGCCAATTGGATTCCATATGGCCTCCATAGGCAAACCCGGCACAAGAACCATTTCATATATTTCTGTCAGGACTCGGAGGCGGGTCCCCAGTTCAGTCCGCTGCTATATTGCCACCCTAGAAAGGAATACCGGGTAACTGTATTCTGCTACTTTGCCCCAATCTGAATCGTTAACTCGCCTGTTGCAGGTGTGTTCCATCTCCTTGGCACCGTACGTCTGACTAGGCGTAGATGGGAGTGCCTTCTTCATTCCAAGACACGATCTTGCTTGGCTTTATTCGGTCGGCGGGGTAGAGGAACTGCGGACCGGTGTAGAGGACTTTGCGATCCCCGTACGTTCGCTTGTCCTTTTGACGCTCGTACTTGCTGAACATCTCGACTTTCGACTGAAAGGGAATCGACAGATCAAGCAATATCTACATTAAACTTCAGATGGATGGAAGCCTTTGAAGGATAAACAAATGGATGGATGGGTAGCCTATGTGGATTGGTGGATGGATGGTTGGGTGTATGGATGGGTGGATGGATGGGTAGGTGGATGGGTGGATGGATGGGTGGGTGGATGGGTAGGTGGGTGGATGGGTGGGTGGATGGGTGTGTGGGTGGATGGATGGATGGGTGGGTGGGTGAGTGAGTGGATAGGTGGGTGAGTGGATAGGTGGGTGGATGGATGGATGGATTGGTGGGTGGGTGGATGGACAAATGGATGGATGGGTATGTGGATAGATGTATTGATGGATGTATAGATGGATGGATGGATGGATAGGTGGATGATTGATTGGTGGGGTTGAATGAATTAGGGAATTGGATGTATTGATAGAGAGTGAAAGGGAGGGAGGAAGAGACTAAAACAATGGTATCAGGGTATGTCCTATCCCAGATGGTGCTCCATGCAATGCATAGGCCTACGTTTGGGACAATCCTATCCACAACTTCACGGTTCCCCCTACATTGATCCATGTTACAACCCAACGAGGAACGGCTCAGGAAATATAGACGGAACACCACCGCTCAACTGATTTATTTATTATTGTTAATTTGTTATAATAGTTTTTCTTTAGAAATACACTTGCTTACATCTAAACAGATATAATTTGGAAGTATGGCAAAAACTAGCAGATAAATAAGACTTGTATTATTGAGTATTCAACTTACAGGTGCACCCGCGAAACGTTCTTGCATTTTATCAACAGACCTGAAAGAGAAGGAATGGACATTGACTGTACACACAGCTGAATAAGCTTTCATTGCCATTTTCACTCTCATATTATCATAGTCATGCAGTTTCAACTACAAGTAAATTCAGGCTTATTTAACCTAAATGAGTTGAATATTAGGCCTAATAAATGTTTATTAACATCAGTTAAATATAGATGTCATCGTTTTAAAACCAACTTGCTTTGGTTACAGAAGTGACTATTTAGTAGTAATTTGTATTTTTAGTAATTTGTTATAATGCTGTTTCTATTGAAACAATAATAAATTTGATTTAGGCGAACCACCTAAATAGCACATAACTTAATTAGGCCTAATAACAAAGTTTTTAAAAGCGCGCTCAATCCCACATAGACCTAGGCCTACGTAGGCCTAAGTTATGTAATAGAAAGCAATATTATGTTGTATGATACCATGCAACCAGTCGAGTTACAATATAAAATATTATTACAGTTCACATTGATGTATTAATAATACCGGTATATGCCAACACAACACATTGACTAAGGCATGGCGCATTCGATCACTGAACGTTTGAGAGGCAAACTTGAAATTAATGCGCCATTGTGTCAATCGTTGTAGACCACGAAGATGCACATATATAGGATAGGCCTACACTCAGCACGTGCGCTATGTAGGCTATATATATATACACATATACACATATATATATATATATATATATATATATATATATATACACACTCACGCACAGCCACACACATCGGCTACGCATGTGCATAGCATTAAATGTCTGCCTTTAATGAGGCATAGACAGAGCAGATAGAAGACTTATTTTCTGTTGTTTCAGATTAAGCAATTCAAATATATTTGAAACTTACTCTTCAGCACCAGTCTGTATATTTTTCTTCAGCCCATCAGCTCTGCGAAGAAATGATATCAAATCTGGGATTATCATCCATTAATTTCACGCATAATCTCACTAATTATATGTATGTATGTATGTATGTATGCATGTATGTATGTATGTATGTATGTATGCATGTATGTATGTATGCATGTATGCATGTATGCATGTATGCATGTATGCATGTATGCATGTATGTATGTATGCATGTATGTATGTATATATGTATGTAGATATGTATGTATGTATGTATGTATGTATGTATGTATGTATGTATGTATGTATGTATGTATGTATGTATGTATGTATGTATGTATGTATGTATGTATGTATGTATGTATGTATGTATGTATGTATGACATGTATGTATGTATGTATGTATGTATGTATGTATGTATGTATGTATGTATGTATGTATGTATGTATGTATGTACGTATGTATGTGTGTGTGTATGTATGTATATATGTATGTATGTATGTATGTACATGTATGTATATATGTATGTAGATATTTACATGTAGGTATGTATGTAGGCACCTATGAGCAATTGTTATAGCGCCTCTTCAAGATTACTACTTACTAATTACTTGTTCCTGTCAGAACCGCCGAAAACAAAATGGGTACCAGCATGACAGCATGGGCGCCCCAGAAATTTTTGCAGGAGGGGCAAAACACAATGGTCAACGTTAATTTTTTTTAGCTGGAGGTCAAAAGATGCAAAGCGGGGAGTTAAGAACATGCATGTGTATTTTTACAGAGGTTTCTTTATGTAAATTTCTTATTTTCACTTTTTAAAATTTCTAATATGAATTGCTCCTTTTTGCAAGGAAATTTGTTTTAAAAATCGAAGTATTAGTTAAAAGTAGGCTTTTTAATTCTCTAATGCGAAGAAATTTGTTATAAACCACAAAAGTAGTAGTGAGAAAAATAGGTTTCAATTTTCCAGGAGGGGCAAGTGCCCTCTTGCCCCTATGTGCGGGCGCCCATGCATGACAGCATGGTTCTTCAAATGTTGGAACATCACACGGGAGATAATATTATCGCCGACGCTGAATAGCTTAGATTTAAATCAAGATTCAACTTCTGTTTAGTTATATATAGATATACATGTATATACATGTATATAATAAATTATACCGATTTGTTTATTTGAGTTTGCGAAATAATTCGCTTACCCTACTTTGTTCGCCTGTCGAGCCTGTTCAGCTAACTGAGCCAGCTGAAAAAGAAAACATTTTATATAGGCTATTCCTTATGAAGATTTTTATGGATCTTATATAGGCTAATTATGTTAAATATAACTATTATATAGGGCTCTAAACAGCTGCATATATATATATATTCATCCATCCATCCATTCATTCGTTCACTCATTAATTCGTTCATCCATCCATCCATCCATTCATATATATATATATATATATATGAATGGATGGATGGATGAACGAATTAATGAGTGAACGAATGAATGGATGGATGGATGAACGAATTAATGAGTGAATGAATGAATGAATGGATGGATGGATGAATATATGAATGTATAAATGAATGAATTAATGAACGAATGAATGAATGGATGGATGAATGAATGAATGAATGAATGAATGGATGAATGATTGAATGAATGAGTGGGTGGATGGATGAATGAATGGATGGATGGATGGATCGATAAATGGATGGATGGATGAATGAATGAGTGAATGAATGGATGAATGATTGAATGAATGAGTGGGTGGATGGATGAATGAATGGATGGATGGATGGATGAATGAATGAATGAATGAATGAATGAATGAATGAATGAATGAATGCATGACCTGTGGACCTGTGGTCATCCGTTCATTGCTGATTGTAGTCATACTGCGTTGGGGCAGTTTGAAATAAAACGAAGACAATAACACTATGGTATGGTATGTAGATGAACATTTTATATACATGTATTATGGTACGGTCATCATGGTATAGTCTTTATAATATATACTACCTGTCCTTGCACATGTATGATGGTCATTGACTCATTATGGTATGGTCTGTATACAATTTATACCTGTCCTTGCATCGTCTTGTATCGTCTTTCAATGTCGTACTTCTCTCCCTCCAGACGAGTGATGAGACTGTGAAATTCCTTCAACTTCTCCGCAAGAGCTCGGGCGTCGGCGCCACTGATCTCCAACGGTTTGACTCTCTGCTTGAGAATTGCTCGCTTCTCAGCGTCCAACTGCTCCTTCGACTTACGACCCTTTCCATCCCCCTACGCACAACAACAACATCATCATCATTGTCGTCGTCGTCGTCATCGTCTTCGTTGTCGTCATCATCGTCGTCGTCTTCGTTTTCGTCGTCGTCATCGTCGTCGTTGTCTTCGTCGTCGTCGTTGTCATCATTATCATCATCATCGTCGTCGTCGTTGTCATCATCATCGTCATCATCATCGTCGTCATCATCATCATCGTCGTCGGCATCATCATCATCATCATCATCACGACGGCTGTCGTCACAGCAGCCGTGACATCTAGGCCTACTAATTATAGTCAACACAGTATTCTAATCAACACCCGTTACTAATAGGCATACCAGCATAATTATATGCTACCGACTAGGCCTACTAGAAATAAAGTAGGTAGGCCTAAGTAAGTGTATGCCTTAATGAGTCGCCTGTATGTTTACTATTATAGGCTATATTAACTATTATAGGCCTACAATTGTTACGTAGTAAAAGTTATCAATTTGGGCCTAGGCCTTTGTAGGGTCGTATAGGCCTACAATTGTTACATAATAAAAGTTGTCAATGTAGGCCTAGGCCTTTGTAGGGTCCTATTATAATAGGCTTAGGTCGATAGACTCACTTGATCTCCATCCTTGAAGGAACAACGGAGTTTGCGTAATCGTAAATGTCATCACCAACAGTTCAATCGGAAAAAGAAATTAAACACAGCATTAAAACAGTAAATAATTAATATCATTTAAAAAAATATACAGATATATAATTATGTAGCCTATACAATGTTGAATGTTCATAGCTTAATTAAGTAGGTCTAGTTCTTATCATTTAGCTGAAGCAGGTACTAATATACACATAGGCGTCAGTAGGTCTAGGTTAAAAGGCCCAAGTAATATTCAAAACCTTCTGTAATAAAAATAACTCATTTACTAATTAATTATTTCTTAATTAGCATAACCACCACAAAATAGCTAATGGAGAATCCGAAAAGCCAATAATTATTGGTTGATTTGAGTGAAGTAGGCTATATTAATAACTAAGTTCTCTGTGGTTGGTCCAACAACCTGGAATTGACTTCCCTTGACTATGCCACACTTCCCAAGCTGTTCTCAATTTCACAAACTGTTCAAGACTGGTTTTTTCACTTGATCTAGCCCGGGAGTACCTCTCAGTATCAGTAGGTACCTTTTGATTGATTGATTGATTGATTAATTGATTGAATGATTGATTGATTGATTGATTGATTGATTGATTGATTGATTGATTGATTGATTGATTGATTGATTGATTGATTGATTGATTGATTGATAAG